>CP092873.1:57902519-58043628 GCA_030710605.1 Cordylochernes scorpioides | reverse complement strand
TTAAAATATCAGTACCTCTTTTTCTTTAACTTCTGTATCTTTGTTATAAAATATCTGTACCTCTCTGTCTTTAACTACTTTACCTCTTTTATAAAATATTTGTACCTCCTTGTCTTTAATTACTGTACCTCTGTCAATAAAATATCTGTTTCTCATTGTCTTCAACTACTGTATCTCTGTTAGAAAATATCTGTACCTCGATGTCTTTAACTACTGTATCTCTGTCAATAAAATATCTGTTTCTCCTTGTCTTTAACTACTGTACCTCTGTTTAAAAGTATCTGTACCTCCTTGTCTTTAACTAATGTGCGTCTGTCAATAAAATATCTGTTTCTCCCTGTCTTCAACTACTATACCTCTGTTATAAAATATCTGTACCTCTCTGTCTTTAACTAATGTACCTCTGTTTTAAAATATCTGTAAATCCTTTTCTTTAAATACTGAACCTCTGTCAATAAAATATCTGTTTTTCCCTGTCTTTAACTACTGTACCTCTGTTATAAAATATCTTTTTCTCACTGTCTTTAACTACTGTACCTCTGTTACAAAATATCAGTACCTTTCTGTCTTCAAATACTGTACCTCTGTTACAAAATATCAGTACCTTTCTGTCTTCAACTACTGTACCTCTGTCAATAAAATATCTGTTTTTCCCTGTCTTTAACTACTGTACCTCTGTTATAAAATATCTGTTTCTCACTGTCTTTAACTACTGTACCTCTGTTATAAAATATCTGTACTTCTCTGTCATTAAATGCCTCACCTCTGTTTTAAAATATTTTTACCTGCTTGTCTTTGACTACTGTACCTCTGTCAATAAAATATCTGTTTCTCCGTCTTTAACTACTATACCTCTGTTATAAAATATCTGTTTCTCCCTGTCTTTAACTACTGTACCTCTGTTATAAAATATTTGTTCCTCCCTGTCTTTAACTTCTGTACCTCTGATATAAAATATCAGTACCTCTCTCTGTCTTTAACTACTGTACCTCTGTTTTAAAATAACTGTACTTCCTTGGCTTTAACTACTGTACCTCTGTTTAAAAATATCTGTAAATCCTTGTCTTTAACTACTGTACCTCTGTCAATAAAATATCTGTTTCTCCCAGTCTTTAACTACTGTACCTCTGTTATAAAATATCTGTACCTCCCTGTCTTTAACTACTGTACCTCTGGTATAAAATATCTGTACCTCCCTGTCTTTAACTACTGTACCTCTGGTATAAAATATCTGTACCACTCTGTCTTTAACTACTGTACCTCTGTTATAAAATATCAGTACCTCTTTTTCTTTAACTTCTGTATCTTTGTTATAAAATACCTGTATTCTCTGTCTTTAACTACTGTGCCTCTGTCAATAAAATATCTGTTTCTCCCTGTCTTTAACTACTGTACCTCTGTTATAAAATATCTGTACCTCCCTGTCTTTAACTACTGTACCTCTGGTATAAAATATCTGTACCACTCTGTCTTTAACTACTGTACCTCTGTTATAAAATATCAGTACCTTCTTTTTCTTTAACTTCTGTATCTTTGTTATAAAATATCTGTACCTCTCTGTCTTTAACTACTTTACCTCTTTTATAAAATATTTGTACCTCCTTGTCTTTAATTACTGTACCTCTGTCAATAAAATATCTGTTTCTCATTGTCTTTAACTACTGTATCTCTGTTAGAAAATATCTGTACCTCGATGTGTTTAACTACTGTATCTCCGTCAATAAAATATCTGTTTCTCCTTGTCTTTAACTACTATACCTCTGTTATAAAATATCTGTACCTCTCTGTCTTTAACTACTGTACTTCTGTTTTAAAATATCTGTTAATCCTTGTCTTTAAATACTGAACCTCTGTCAATAAAATATCTGTTTTTCCCAGTCTTTAACTACTGTACCTCTGATATAAAATATCAGTACCTCTCTCTGTCTTTAACTACTGTACCTTTGTTTTAAAATAACTGTACTTCCTTGGCTTTAACTACTGTACCTCTGTCAATAAAATATCTGTTTTTCCCTGTCTTCAACTTCTGTACCTCTGTTATAAAATATCTGTTTCTCACTGTCTTTAACTACTGTACCTCTGTTATAAATTATCTGTACTTCTCTGTCATTAAATGCTGTACCTCTGTTTAAAATATCTTTACCTGCTTGTCTTTAACTACTGTACCTCTGTCGATAAAATATCTGTTTCTCCGTCTTTAACTACTATACCTCTGTTATAAAATATCTGTTTCTCCCTGTCTTTAACTACTGTACCTCTGTTATAAAATATCTGTACCTCCCTGTCTTTAACTACTGTACCTCTGATATAAAATATCAGTACCTCTCTCTGTCTTTAACTACTGTACCTTTGTTTTAAAATAACTGTACTTCCTTGGCTTTAACTACTGTACCTCTGTTTAAAAATATCTGTAAATCCTTGTCTTTAAATACTGAACCTCTGTCAATAAAATATCTGTACCTCTCTGTCTTTAACTACTGTACCTCTGTTTTAAAATATCTGTTAATCCTTGTCTTTAAATACTGAACCTCTGTCAATAAAATATCTGTTTTTCCCTGTCTTTAACTACTGTACCTCTGTTATAAAATATCTGTACCTCGCTGTCTCAAACTACTGTACCTCTGTTTAAAAGTAATCTGTACATACTTGTCTTTATAATGTGCCTCTGTCAATAAAATATATGTTTCTCCCTGTCTTTAACTATTGTACCTCTGTTATAAAATATCTGTACCTCGTTCTCTTTAACTACTGTATCTCTGTCAATAAAATATCTGTTTCTCCCTGTCTTTACCTACTGTACCTCTGTTATAAAATATCTTTACCTTCCTGTCTTTAACTACTGTACCTCTGTTATAAAATATATCTACCTCTCTGTCTTTAACTTCTGTACCTCTGTTTTAAAATATCTGTAAATACTTGTCTTTAAATACTGAACCTCTGTCAATAAAATATCTGTTTCTCCCTGTCTTTAACTACTGTACCTCTTTTATAAAATATCTGTACCTCTCTGTCTTTAACTACTGTACCTCTGTTTTCAATATCTGTACCTCCTTGTCTTTAACTACTGTACCTCTGTCAATAAAATATCTGTTTCTCTCAGTCTTTAACTACTGTACCTCTGTTAAAAAAATATCTGTACCTCGCTCTCTTTAACTACTGTACCTCTGTCAATAAAATATCTGTTTCTCCCTGTCTTTAACTACTGTACCTCTGTTATAAAATATCTGTACCTCTCTGTTATTTACTACTGTACCTCTGTTATAAAATATCTGTACCTCCCTCTCTCTAACAATGTTCTTCTGTTATAAAATCTCTGTGCCTCCCTGTCTTTAACTACTGTACCTCTGTTATAAAATCTCTGTGCCTCCATTTCTTCAACTACTGTACCTCTGTTATAAAATATCTGTACCTCTCTGTCTTTAACTATTGTACCTCTTTTATAAAATATCTGTATCTCCCTGTGTTTAACTACTGTACCTCTGTTATAAAATATCTGTACCTCCCTGTCTTTAACTACTGTACCTCTGTTTTGAATATCTGTACCTCCTTGTCTTTAACTACTGTACTTCTGTCAATAAAATATCTGTCCCTCCTTGTCTTTAATTAATGTACCTCTGTCAATAAAATATCTGTTTCTCATTGTCTTTAACTACTGTATCTCTGTTATAAAATATCTGTACCTCGCTGTCTTTAACTACTGAATCTCTGTCAATAAAATATCTGTTTCTCTCTCTCTTTAACTACTCTAACTCTGTTTAAAAGTATCTGTACCTCCTTGTCTTCAACTAATGTGCCTCTGTCAATAAAATATTCTGTTTCTCCCTGTCTTTAACTACTGTACCTATGTTATAAAATATCTGTACCTCCCTATCTTTAACTACTGTACCTCTTTCAATAAAATATCTGTTTCTCACTGTCTTTAACTACTGTACCTCTTTTATTAAATATCTGTACCTCGCTCTCTTTAATTAATGTACCTCTGTCAATGAAATATCTGTTTCTCCCTGTCTTTACCTACTCTACCTCTGTTATAATATATCTGTATCTCACTTTCTTTGAATACTGTACCTCTGTTATAAAATATCTGTACTTCTCTGTCATTAAATGCTGTACCTCTATTTTAAAATATCTTTACCTGCTTGCCTTTAACTACTATACCTCTGTTATAAAATATCTGTTTCTCCCTGTCTTTAACTACTGTACCTCTGTTATAAAATATAAGTACCTCTCTGTCTTTAACTACTGTACCTCTGTTTTAAAATAACTGTACCTCCTTAGCTTTAACTACTGTACCTCTGTTAAAAGATATGTTTCTTCTGTCTTTAACTACTGTACCTCTGTTATAAAATATCTGTACCACTATGTCTTTAACTACTGTACCTCTGTTATAAAATATTTGTACCTCCTTGTCTTTAATTACTGTACCTCTGTCAATAAAATATCTGTTTCTCATTGTCTTTAACTACTGTATCTCTGTTAGAAAATATCTGTACCTCGATGTCTTTACTGTATCTCTGTCAATAAAATAAGAAAATATCTGTACCTCCTTGTCTTTAACTACTGTACCTCTGTTTAAAAGTATCTGTACCTCCTTGTCTTTAACTAATGTGCGTCTGTCAATAATATATCTGTTTCTCCCTGTCTTTAACTACTATACCTCTGTTATAAAATATCTGTACCTCTTTGTCTTTAACTACTGTACCTCTGTTTCAAAATATCTGTAAATCCTTGTCTTTAAATACTGAACCTCTGTCAATAAAATATCTGTTTTTCCCTGTCTTTAACTACTGTACCTCTGTTATAAAATATCTGTTTCTCACTGTCTTTAACTACTGTACCTCTGTTATAAAATATCTGTACCGCGCTCTCTTTAACTACTGTACCTCTGTCAATAAAATATCTGTTTTTCCCTGTCTTCAAATACTGTACCTCTGTTACAAAATATCAGTACCTTTCTGTCTTCAACTACTGTACCTCTGTCAATAAAATATCTGTTTTTCCCTGTCTTTAACTACTGTACCTCTGTTATAAAATATCTGTTTCTCACTGTCTTTAACTACTGTACCTCTGTTATAAAATATCTGTACTTCTCTGTCATTAAATGCTGTATATAGATGTGTCAATTGAATTTATAATTTTTTACTGGGTTTTTGTTTTCAACATTCGTAATCTGCATAATATTTAATTATATATATTTTAGATTAAGTTTTATTTTTATTACAAAGTTTTTATTACAAATATTTTGCATATCATGCGTCACGATACCACGTGTTTGTTTCCTATATAATACTTAATATAAATAGTCGCGCGACAATCCGAGCATATCTCTAGAACTAAAAGATGCGGAAACAGCAAAAAAAGGTTTCCAAGATAGCGACCGGTAGGACGCGTCAGCCGATACCGATTTTCGATGCATATTACACCCAGATATAATATAATATACTTCGGCCTGTGATTGTAAAACGACACCGCATGAGTTTCTTTCAAACGAAAAATCAAATTTTTATTTCAAGGTAAAATATCGACTATTTTTAACCTTTTTGGATGAGGTATGGAAAGGTGAATTATGAAGAGTAATGACGAATTTATTTTTCCGTTCGTCATTACTCTTCGTAATTCACCTTTTCATACCTCATCCAAAAAGGTTAAAAATAGTCGATATTTTACCTTGAAATAAAAAATTAATTTTTCGTTTGAAAGAAACTCATGCGGTGTAACTTCAAGTGTCGTTTTACACCCAGATATGTCAAGGATTATATATGTTCTGAAATTCCTTTTCCTTTTTGAAATCTAATAACCTGTAGACACTGGCAAGAGGCGGTAATCATGACGTGTTGTAAATGTGAAAAGATTTGCCTTTTTTTTTTAACATGTATATTTTCTAGGTGAAATTTTAAACGATTCAGTTTTTCTGAAACAATTTATTTATTTATTTTTTTTTTTTTTGGGGTGAGGACAAGCAAAAATATCTCTAGAGCATTTGATTACAGTATAAATTATAGACAGCAGAAGGCATGATAGAGATTCCATAGAAATTTAAGCCAGTCATATGTTTAGCCTTATTTTTAAAATATAATTTTGAACCGTTATAAAGTAAAGAAAAGGAACAGTAAGCTATATCCTGATAGCTGTGTACGCTGGATGTGCTGATCTATATCAAAAAGGGTAGTTATTCTGTTTAATCAGAATTCCAATAATCATCGAATATTAACAAAAATATATTTGGGGATTTGAACAACTGTTTTGAAAGATTTAACAGCTTCGAGTAGATAGAAATTCTGGAGTTAGAGTGGAGGATTAGATGAAAAGACATTAGCCACTCGACGCAAATAACTCCAATGAATAATTATAGTGTTAGCTATGGAAGGAAAAACTTTGACTCACAGGATATGCAAGAGGCAGAATTTTCAAGAATTGGCAGATCCAAGGGTAATATTCACACAGGTAAATGAGAGTAAAGCAGCTATTTAAACAAGATAAGAGACAGTTTTATGTTTTAAGTATCATCAGTGGAAGCAGATGACACTGCAAATATTCAAAAAAATTTCAAATTTTAAGTCATGCATGACAAGTTTTAGCACGGGATTGACGCCTGAAGTGGCTTTCATTGGGATTAATCGAGCTTGCAAAGAACTAGGAGAAGTGTAGCATGTCACGCCAGTGTACTAAGATAGAATGGAGAAAACTTAAGTTGAGCCAATTGATATTAATGGAGAATTAAGAAATTGAGATCTTATTCTTTGAATTTTTATATTAGTCTCAATTACGCGATAAGACGGCGTTATATGTCGGGTGAAAGTTGATTCGGCCACGCAAGGGATGGTCTCCTGGAAGTGGCACGCAATCATATAGTATTTATTGAATGCCGGGCGGAATCGCACATGAAATATTCAATGTCGTCAAGAAATGATAACTAATTAAAGAAAAACCTTAGAGGATTGGGGTTCCTACATAATGACGACATGGAGAGAGCTCAACGAAGTACACTGGTAGCAAATGAGGTCTTGCTATTGTATAGATAACCACTTCTTCCTGAAATGTGCAGCGGGTGTTAGCCCCATAGTTAAGTCCTTAAGGCGGCATTTTCTTTTGCAGATGACATAAATACGCATGACAAAACGGCACATAAGTCTTTTAAATAACTTCAATTCCTACCATTAATTTAGTAGATCAATAGCTGTAAAACCTCTGGAAACTATTTACCCTGTGTGAATATACCATAAGAAAATGAGCGACCCAATTCTATGAGCCGCTATCCTGTAAAACCAGAGTTGTACTCCATCCAGTATTTTTTTCTCAATTGTAGCGGGTGTGTAGCGCAGGTCACACCAGTAAGATATTTCCAGATTTTTTTCTCTGTTGTTGTCATATAATTCCAAAACAAGAAGACTACACTATTTGATCAAATTTATATTTAGCATCTGTATGAGCTCAATAAGACTGATGAACGAAAAATCAAAGACTAATGAGCGAGCCAACCCCAAGGGGAACTAGTGTAATAGGGCTACGAGTAGTAGTTTAAGCAAACTATTTTATCCAATTTTATTGTGTTTTAACTGGTATATAATGCTATAGATTTTTTTTTGACAAGGTGACTATCTCGCCGAATGTGTGTAAAAGTTTCAGAATAGTATTATATTAGTACAAATTAACATTTCCATTCTGATATGCAATAAAAGCAGTGAGATCTGGGGCTTTATTTGTAGGCTACCATAGCTAGCCATGGTTTCAATACATCCCAGGACAAGCTTATCTCCTCGAGCGGGAGATTAAGGGGGGTAAACAAGATCTGAGGAATGTTCCTCGAAATTTTCGCGGTAGCCCGCTAATGTTAGGCTTTAGCATGCAGCTGGCAGGGGAGGAGAGTCTACCAGAATAACTCTAATTGCAGAATGATAATAGATCGGGATCCGATTCCCGATGAAGGGTTTCATGTTGGGAACTACTAGGGGATGGAAAGGAAAAGGATGATAGATAAATGATAGAAAGGGAAAGGATGATAGTATATGATAGAAAGGGAAAGAATGATAGTAAAATGATGGAGAGGGAAAGGATGATAAAGGGATAATTGAGAGATGATAATAGTATGATGGTGAAAAATGATTGAAAAGTGATATAAATATATAGGAAGATAGTAGAAATATTATGATAAAAACGATGCAATATGAATAGAAGATAATAGAAAGATGATGAGAAATTCTAGTAAGATTATAGAAAGATAATTGAGTGTCAATAGAAGAATGATAGAATGACAGTATAAGTAATGTTTGAAGGAAAGGTAGTTTTTGACTCTTCTATTGTCTTAATAGATTTAGTTTGGCTCTTCATCTTGTAGTATTCATAAAGCATTTGTTTTGACTTTGGCTTAAAGGCCAATATTGTAATTACCTAATATAAAATGTGCACCGAGAGATTGAGTGGGCTGATTTGCCAGAAGTGCAGCGACTGTATATACTAGCTTGTGTAAATGTTTTGTATGTAGTAAATCATGTACCAGTCCATCTGAATTTTTAAGGCTTTGGTTATATTAAATAACAAATTTATAATCATCTAGTCCGTCGCAATTTTTTTTAAAGTTATTATTTTTGTTGTTGTTTTAGTGTCAAGATATGATTTAAGTGAGAGAGAGTTCAACAGTATTTTTTAAAGGTTCCTAGTGGAGGTAAATAATAATAGAGAAGTATGATTGTTGCTTCCACTCAAGAAGGCAGGTTCTTACAATTGAAGATTGATGAAGCATAAAATCCTAATCCATCCCATTCATGCCTTGGGACAGTGTTGGGTAGCCTAAAGCCCTCTAATTCGCTATGTCCAAGGTATGAATGTGTATTGGCTAATTAATGAGTGCAGAACTATCAGTGAGAAGCTTTAATTGTGGAAGCTGAAGAGAGATACTGCATAGTAACATGCTGATGATAGGATGAGTTTAGCTGGAAATATACCAGTTTTAATATAGAGTGGTGGGTACCAAAAACTCTAATGCGTTCAACGTTAAAACTGGGTACAGCCCTGCCAACAGGAGGTACCAGGATAAGAGCAGCAAGTAGATCTACAGGAAGTAGTCCCCGGGAGGTTGACGAGATATCAGAAGTTGACAAAAAGCTTTAAGAGTTGCGTTTTGGTTATCCAAGTTTCGCTCTATTTGCAAGTGAATATCTTACTAAACTAACTTTTCCATGACACCTAGTGTTAAGGCAAGGGTAATTTAGGACTATAGATATCACTTTTTTAATGATAGGTTAGCTTACAGATGAGGCCACCATTGGCCATTTCTTAATATAAATGGTTAGATAAGAGGTTGTATGAGGCATAGGGTAATTTTATTCGAAGGGAATGTAGCTCCCAAGTTTTAGTTATGTTTTATTTCCCATATGATGAGTCCCGGAACGTCATTAATTTAGGTATATTTATATCATGAGAAAGGAGTAACTTTGGTTTGTAGAATAGATTTTAAAACTTAGTATGTAAGCGCAAGGCAATTGTGAAATGGGAAGGGGGGGGGGGGGGGTATGAATGGATTCTTGCAATGAATGTTGTCACAAGGATAGAATTTGATATACTGTTAATCCAAAGATACTATAGAATAGTGTTAGGAAATTTAATAGGTTCGATTTATTTTAATTTCTTTATTTGTTAGAATCGGAAGCCTCGCAGGATTGTAAAACTCTCTATTGATAGGAAATAGTCGCTCCAAAATGTTAGTTTTTCATTTATATTATCATTATCATTTCTTTTTATCATTTATAGATATTTTCATTTATAAGATGAATTTCGGATCTAGCGGGACGAGGGCTTATTACACATGAGGAAGAATCTTGGAGATTTCAGTTAACCTAAATGCTAGGAGGAGCTTGAATTTAGTATTGATGATTAATGGTCTTCTTTCTCAATTTTTAGATAAGGAGGATGTGGGTGGGATCTAAGACCAAGCCCATTAACCCATTCTTCGCCTCGCAAGAGGGAACGCTTAGGTATAGATGCACTGTTCGATAAATGGGGGATTTTTCTTTAGCCAGGTCGCACAATTAGGAATTTTGAAAAGTGCGATGACACGATACCAGGTAACCAAGTGCTTTTCGTAGTTTCGACGCTCTCTGCGTGACTGGAATGAGGGACTACAATGTGGTGTTGTACAACTGGCTTACTAGGCGAAGGATCATGCCGCCTACAGAATTTTAGCTAGATGAGCTATAAATTAACCAAGCTCTTACGAGAAAACCTGACAGTCCGGGACTGTTCAGTTGAAGTCCACCCAGGTTGTCAAAGGTGCATAATTAAAGAACTAGCTTTGCCATACGTTCTACTGAAAAGAATTCAAGTCTAAGAAAAATATGTATATAATGACAAAGTTAGATTGTTTTAAGACACGATTATCTAGTTATATGTAAAGATAATTCCAAGTAGTAGTAATTTAAAAGGGGTCACCAAAAACTCAACAGAATAGCTTACTTAGAAGTTTTTACAGAAAGTAATGTTTTGACAAGAATTGTTAAATTAATTATTCTTTTCCAAATGTATTGATTCAAATAAATCTCTAGAAATATTTAATCAATTTGTAATGGTAATATAGTTTTTTAGATTCTATTTCAGCATATATATATAAATATTATATTATATATATTTTACCTAGGTATATTATTTTAGCCTTTTTCGACCTATAACAGAGGGTGATCTGATAAAAATTTATTTTTTTATTTTTGTTATGATTTGGTCACCAGGGGAGAGGATAGGGGTCAGTTTGAAAGTGATCGCGAGAGAGGGCGGAACTTGGGGGAAAACTTGGCCATATACCTCCCCTTTGCGGGGAGGTATCGGAAAATGTAAGTAGACATTTTATTGTTTCTTAAATCGTTAATAGGGATTTATGATTCTCTCTCTGAACCTTTGATAGTTAAATTTGTTTTTTAAGATTAAATATCTAAAAAAAAGCCAAAATTATTCTTTTTTTTTTAATATGAATATTATAAGTGTGTGTAAGAAAATCAGCATTGGATTCAAAAATAAATATTTTATAGTTTACAATATAATATAATGCGGCTTGTGATTGTAAAACGACATTTGAAAACTATCCCGCATGTGTTTTTTTTTTTTTCAACGAAAAATCAAAATTTATTTTAAGGAGAAATACCGATTATTTCTAACCTTTGGGATGAGGTATGAAAGGGTGAATTGTGAAGAGTAATGATAAACGGAAAAATAATTCCCATCCCTGGACACTATTATTTTTCCGTTTATCATTACTCTTCACAATTCACCCTTTCATTCCTCATCCCAGAGGTTAGAAATAATCGCTATTTCTCCTTGAAATAAATTTTGATTTTTCGTTTAAAAGAAACACATGCGGGATAGTTTTCAAATGTCATTTCATAGTTTACATATTATCAATTGTAGTCTTTCTTCCTTTCTTTTTTTTTTTTCTATTCGTTGTCCTTTTGGGTTTTTTTTTTATTAATATATATTGTAATATAGTATGTATTAATTTAATTTATGTAACATAGTATTTCTTGTTATCAATTTTATTAATTTTATTATTATAGTATTTCTTAATTTTATTATTTTTTATTTAACATAGTGGTCATTTTTATTTTTATATCTTGCGACTCTGTAAATTTCCCTCGTGGCTTATCTTTTGTTTTACCTTTCTTAGTTTGGTCCTTCCCTGAAATAAATTTTGTTTCCTCCTGAAGTTTTTTTGTCTTCCCTAATTTTCCACGTGGCATTTTGGTGGAGATGCTGGGTAATTTAGGGAAGACAAACTGAAGATCGCCGAGAAGACCTTGAAGCCATGGGTGCTGTGATCTACATTTTCGGAGACTGACATCAGGATTCCACCGCCGCGCTAAAGCCAAGACTTCCTTCGAAGATGACGATGTCCCTATAGACGATACGACGACAAAGCCGCTCTTCACGCCGCAAGAAAATGGACGCAAAGGTACTAGGGACAAAGTTCCAAGACTTCGATGGAATCCTTGGCAGAAGCACGTCAAATCCACGTCAGTATCTACAATAATTGCTAGCTGTGGGTCACAGCTCCCATAGGGAAGAAGCTATGTAACATAGTATGTATTAATTTAATTTATGTAACATAGTATTTCTTGTTATCAATTTTATTAATTTTATTATTATAGTATTTCTTAATTTTATTATTTTTTATTTAACATAGTGGTCATTTTTATTTTTATATCTTGCGACTCTGTAAATTTCCCTCGTGGCTTATCTTTTGTTTTACCTTTCTTAGTTTGGTCCTTCCCTGAAATAAATTTTGTTTCCTCCTGAAGTTTTTTGTCTTCCCTAATTTTCCACGTGGCAATATAAAACATTTATGTAGAAATTTTAAATATGGTTAAAATTTTAGTAGCCCCTTTGTTCATACAAAAAAAAATATTCATCTTAATCATGATGTAAACTACTAATATAAATATATATATGTAATATTGTTGCAAATATCGATGTATGGATGAACTGGCAGTCGTGTACGTGAGGCGAGTGTTGATGTTCTTCCCACACGCGGCAACAAGAAGCAGAGGCAGGGCTAGATGTTAACACCGAGAGTGATCGGGAACAGCCCACAGGACAGAGGTAGAGGCCATGACACAAACTCGGATGCTTTTCCTCCATCGCCCTGATGAGGCTTTCCATGGTCGATCTTGAGGATCCTGTCGGCTGCGCCATATTGTGATGTTCTATATTAGAAGAACGAGATTCACGAGACATGAGAAAATCTATGTGACAATAGAAACTCTAACTTTATTACTTTTCCTACCTATATATATACATCGCGCTTCTCGCGGACATGCAAATATATCAACCTTTCATAAGAAACAAAATGTAAAAATATATAAAACAAAACAATATTATGCAAATATCTCGAGGTATGCGACACATATATATCTTGATGTTTATTTATATATATTAATAAAAACCAAAAGGACAACAAATAAAAAAGAAAGGAAGAAAGACTACAATTGATAATATTTATATTATATAGATATATATATATATGAGAAAACAATAGAAAAAAATAAAGGATAAGTGGGTCAGGTGTTGATATTAAAAATAAAGAAGGCATCTCCAGACCACCAGCACATGTGCTTTTTAGATGGCAGAGCGCCATCTAGTGGAGCAAGAATGAACTAAACGTTTATTTAGCTTGCTCCGTGATATTTGGCCAACCCAATTTCTTGATTTATCAAATTGGGTTGGCCAAATATCACGGAGCAAGCTAAATAAACGTTTAGTTTATTCTTGCTCCACTAGATTGCGCTCTGCCATCTAAAAAGCACATGTGCTCGTGGTCAGGAGATGACTTCTTTATTTTTAATATATATATATATTAATACAGCTGACCGCTCTTCTGATTTTTATTTAGACGTCACCATTTTTATTTTAAATACAAATAAGGGTGTACAGGTTATATTAATAAAGATATAGCATATATACAAAATATGGGGGTGGTAGCAAATAGAAACTATACATTTTAATAGAAGGTAGGATATTTTAAGGCATCGGCTCTAACTAATTGGGAGATGTATGGCATATACTAAAAGTGACATTATTATACAGTTTTAAAATTTACTATATATATATATTTATACATGTATATCTTGGTGTTACCTATGTTTTGGGTCTAGTAAAGTATATTATCTATCATTTTAAAAGCCAAATTTTACAAAGCTACAAGCTTCTACAAGCCCTACATGGAGCGGCTTCCACGTCAGCAGGACGACAAACAAAGACCAAGTCTCCTGACTAAGCAATCATCAAAACTGAGTTTTTATAAACCTACATAACTTTCTTCTCGAGTTCACAACTTCATTCCCCATAAATTATGTTTTTAATTTCACTTTGAGCATTTCAAATTCAATTTTTACCTTCTCATATCATTTTTACTTCAATTTGTAAATCTTTTACACTCTCCTTTATCAATTTTTACTTTATTTTTAATCAGATTATAAATTTCAATTTATTACTTTCAAATTGACTTTTAAAAACTTTGCCAATCACACTTAGCAACTTACTAATTTTACATGTCTTTCCTAAATTTACCTAAAATGGCATTATCCAAATCTACAACTTACAAAAAAAAAAAAAACATTATTATTTTAAATACTCTCATCATATCATAATTCTAAACTTATTTTTGTTTTCTTAATATTTTATCTTTATACCAAAACATCCATTTCTTAATCAAATACTCAAAATTTTGCAAAAATCATTGCCATATTCACCATTTTAAGTTGGCGCCCAAATTCAAACTATTCTCGTCACTATCACGACATGCCCTATTGCAAGGATATTTCAGGACCATTACAATGACAAGATTTTAAAAAAAAAACAATTTTTAAATATAAATCAACATAGGTGTAAAACACATTTCTTAATTTCAGAAATTTCCTGTGAGTTCTATCCTGGGAGACAATATCTTCAAAATTATACCTAGAAAAATAACTGTCCTCCCCCAAAACAAGTTAAAAATAAAGATCTTCCACGCCAGTAGCTAAATTAGGTGACCGCCCGCCAAACTTATTAACACAATTAAATTTGACCAGAGTAACACTCCCTCGTTCCTTCCTTTTACACGCATAAACAAATATCTCTCTCAACAAACTTTACAACACCTCCACACATCACTTTCTCCAATTGGCAACATTTATTAACGCGCGACTTCACAAATAAATCCAATCTCGTGGCACACGAGCTCCATAACGTCGCCCCACTAAAAGCACAACAAATGTTCACTGTGGATTAATTGAGATCCACTTCAGCGACAGCGACGGCTCGGTTGAAATCAAAACATATAAGCCCCGACGGCGCCAGCCGCCAACAAAGGAACAGAGCACGGCCTGGTCTGCTGCTGACCAGTTGGGTGTTTTCTTCTGTCCTCTTAACATGATTCATATAAAGTTAGTTCGAATGAGACTTTTACCCTCTCCTTTCTGCAATTTAGTGATCTGATTTAAATCCTTGCAACAGCCCACAAAAGTATCATCACTGTGAATTCTTCTACCGAACTCGCATCATTGTTTTGTGAATCGATTACCTGACTTTTCTACACAAAGTGGCGTCCCCGCGGGTTGGCTTCTGGCAAGACAAGATCAAGTTGATTGAACGGCGGAGTGCAAGTCAAGACTCAAGATAAGTGCCTTTTGTTTCATCCTTTGGTTTATATTGTTTTTTAAAAATGGAAATTTCAAAAAGGCATACAAATTTTCTTAGAAAGCGACTAACTCGCATCTTGAAGACGACAGAATAGTTTCTGTCAAGTACTCCACCAATACCTGTAGAGGACATTGAAAATAATAAAGTGGTAATTGAAGAAACTCACAGTGAGCTTTTTGTGATCCAAGGCAAGATAAGAGACTTCATGATAACTTCAGACGTTAGCGAAGAGGGATTAGAGCAAGACGATGAGGAAGCCTTGTAATATACACAGAGATATAAGAGGATATATAACAAATGTCTTGTTCTTGTTGACCCTAAGATCCATGCATCCAGTCCCACGACCAGTGAAGTGAGTTTCACTTCTAGCTCACACCATAGTACTGTAAAACTACCCAAGATAGAATTGAAGAAGGTTACAGGAGAAATAAAATATTGGTTGGGGTGGTGGGCACAGTTCAACAAGATACATGTCGATCCCACTTTAGAAGACAGCGACAAGTTTCAATATATTGTGCAATCTATGTCGCCGTGAACCAGAGCTAGTAAACTGGTTGATAGTTATCCTCTGACTGCCGTGAATTACCCCAAAGTGATAGACACTTTGACAGAACGATTTGGAAGGCCTGAATTGTTGCAACAAATATATGTCAGAGATCTTATTCCCAAATAATTGACTGCTCTACCAATCAACAGTTGAAGGTGAATATATTTTATGATGAGTTGGCGACTCATTTGAGAGCATCGGAATCCTCAAAGATTGAGGCCAGACAGATGTCTGTATTTATATTTCCAATGATTGAGGCATGTCTCTCAGGAGAAGTCATGAAGGCTTGGCAAAGAAGCCCTCTCCATGATGTCAAGATTGAGGCTAATGATTCGACTCAAATTAGAGTTGAACTAATTATGGAGTTTCTCCAAAAGGAAGCTGGAGCAGAACAAGACAGGGCCTTAGCTGGATCCAAGTTTGGACTTAAATCTCTGAGACAGGATAGAAACATGGGCAGAAAATCACATCCTGCTAAAATATCTACGGCCTCTGAACTCTTTGCTGGACGTGCCCAGAATTGCATCTTTTGTAATAAAAATCACAAAAACACAGAATGTCTTGCTGCGCGCAGAATGAGCGTTAAACAAATAAGATAGCGTATTAAAAACGCTAAATGTTGTTTCTCCTGCCTCCAACCAGGTCATATCTCTTCTAATTGTAAAAGGCGCATAACTTAATATATTAGATGTAAGAAGAAGCACCTTGATATTTTAAGCCCTCTTAATGCTTCTGGACGAGAGTCACCAGATGAAGACAAGGAACAGGTGGAAGACTGTGACGTTTTTCCTACAGTAGAAAACGGAGTTTCATTCTCCGTCTTAGCGCTTCGTCTCTGATTTTGCTACAGACTCTGTAGATTAAGGTCGAAGGTGCGACTTCGGCGAAGGTAGTGCGTGCCCTCCTTGACACAGGTTCCCAACGATCCTATATTTTGTCTAAAACTGCCTAGGAACTCGGACTATATCCCATTAGCCAGGAATCACTTAAGCATGTGGTGTTTGGAGGTCATACTAGTGTCCACCAAGAATACAGAGTCAATTTGGGTCATGCATCAGGGAATTTTAAGATGGTCGTGAAGCTTCTTGACCAACAAAAAATATGTGGTAACCTACCAAGATTGAGCCGCGGGCCATGGATGGAAGAACTCGAAGCCCGCAAAATCTGGGTTCCTGATATTGGAGAGAATGACATGGAAATTGAAATACTTCTAGGATGCGATGTGTTGGGATCTATTTTCATGATGAAATCTTGTGTGTTGTCAAATGGCTTGACTGCGTCGCAGACGCGTTTTGGATGGACTTTAATGGGAGAATGTTAGCCAGGTAGTGACGTTTCACTCGCTCATCATGTTACAACGATGACAATTTCGAGAGCAGTATAACCAATCTGTGGAATCTCGATGTTCTTGGCATTATGTATCCTATGAGGTTAAACAGAGAGATCAGAGAGACGCATTCTGTTTCTGGAAGATATGTTGTTTCCCTTCCGTGGAATGTAGAGAAAGCTAAAATAGCGGACAACCGGGATATTGCTATAAATAGATTAGAACAACGGGCTAAGAAATTAATCTCTTTGAATCTTAATGAGGACTATGATGATATTTTCCGAGGCTGGTTGGCTGATGGGATAATTGAGAAAGTCCCAGCTGAACAACACGACGCTGAGGCCTTCTACCTGCCTCATTGTCCGGTGGTGAAACTGTCCAGTGGGACTACGCCTATCAGGCCTGTTTTTGATGCTTCTAGCAAGGTCTATAGATCCCCAACTTTAAATGACTGTCTTGAAAAAGGTCTAACCTCATAGAGATGATTCCCAACCTTATGCTGAGGTTTAGAAATGGCAATTTTGGAGTCGTGGCAGACATTAAGAAAGCGTTTCTGCAGATTGAGGTGAATGAAAGGGACAGAGATTACCTGCCTTTTCTATGGTATTCCCAAAATGGAGAAAAGACAGAAGTATTCAGACATAGACGTGTCGTTTTCGGTGTTAACTGTAGTCCTTTCATTTTGGAGGCAGTAATCGAATACCACCTATCCAATGTTCGACCTGAGCATAAACCATTAGCTCAGAGTTTGCAAAAAAATATTTATGTGAACAATTTAGTCACAAGCGTGAACTCCTTTGAAGAGTTAAAAGATCTGAAATTGACCGCAACGTCCATCATGGATAATGCTCGGATGGAGCTAAGCCGTTGGGAGCATAGCCTGGACGTGGCCTCCGATACTTACCCCTTTGAAAGAGCAGAGATATCTAAAGTTCTTGGTATATGTTGGGATAAAAGGGAAGATTGTTTGTCATGTGAAATTCCCGTAGCCATACCCCCCAAGATAACCAAAAGGAGTATCCTGTCCTGCTTAGCTCAGATATATGACCCTATTGGATTTCTGAGTCCAATACGTCGGACACGGGTTGCTGACAAAATTGAAGTGCATATGATGGCGGTTAAGTCTTGAGTCGCTCCTCTCAAGAGACCTACGATACCAAGACTTGAACTTTTACCTGTATTGTAGGAGCACGATTAAACAAGATGATCTTTGAAGCTCTAGAGTTGAAAGATATTAAAAATGTATTCTGGTCTGATGCCATAACAGCCTTCGCTTGGATAAAACGCGATGACCAGTGGAGTACCTTTGTCGGGATTCACGTGAAAGAGAAAAGCAGACTTAGTGATCCAGTAGATTGGAGATATGTTTCTAGCGAGTGTAATCCAGCTGATTTACCCTCCAGAGGATGCAGCCTCTCCCAACTGATACAGTCTAGATGTTGGGAGAGCCCTTCCTGGTTAAAACTCTCCGAAGAATATTGGCCTTCCAGGTATAAAGACCTAAATGAAGAAGAAATCGGTGCGGAAGTAAAAAAATTGCTGTTGTGACAACAGTTAAGAGTATCGATCATTGGTACATGAAATATTTCTCCTCGTCCATAAAAAGTGTGCGGACGATGGTGCAGTTTAGAAGATTCATCAACAAACTCCGATCTTCAACCAAAGTAAAGGACGATTATTATTGTTTTCCTATTGTGTCTAGAAGAAAACAGCTGGGAGTATGTGGAATAATTGAGAACCACTTCAGCGACAGCGACGGCTTGGGTGACCTCAAAACAAATAAGCCCCGGCGGCGCCAGCCGCCAACAAAGTAACAGAGCACGACCTGGTCTGCTGCTGAAAAGTTAGGTGTTTTCCTCTGTCCTCTTAACATGTTTTAAATAAAGTTAGTTTGAAGGACACTTTTACCCTCTCCTTTCTGCTATTTAGTGATCTGATTTGAATCCTTGCAACAGTCCACAAAAGAATAATCACTGCGAATTCTTCTGCCGGACTCGCATCAGTGTTTTGTGAAACGACTACCAGACCTTTTCTTCGCATAACATTAAACGTGCCACATCCACTAACAGTCAAAAGTATTCTCGATAATATGTTCGTCCCACCACTCATGTTTCTAGTAAATTTGTTATATATGGCGAAACAGGTTAGATCCCGCCCCAAAACAACTTCACCAGACAATTCAATTCACTTCACAAGTGTCACAAGGCAACACAACAATTTTTTTCTCACTTCTCAGGCCAAAGGCGCCTTCATGCCTGTGACACATATCACCACAAAGATGGCCAACGTCGAAAGTCATACCTTTCAGACATCTAACCCCTAACATCCGTAATAACATTTTTACTAAGTCTACACTAACTTCGAGACCACCACCATACGAACATCGAGAAACTACAACTTTGAATTAGACCAGAAAATTGCCAACCATAACAAAAGAAGAGAAAGAAAGTCAAGTTAAGTAAATGACAAATCTAACAAACAAGTCAAGGAAGAGTGACCCCCCTGTAATATAATCACCGACGCTATTTCAGTTACATATACCACGTTTCCGGTTGGACATGTCCTCCCTTCCTGCTCAAGGCAGATGTTAATGACCGCCATCTTAAATTTTATAACACGTATTTTACACTAACCATTTAGGTTTTCTCATAAATCTCACAAGCTCCTCAACCACACCACACAACAATACATATCAAACATTTTACATGTTAAATTGATAACACAATACATTTTAGTAACCAATCCAACCAATATTGCGCTTCTGAAATTTCGATTTATACAACCTACACAGCGCATCACAATTCTTATTTGAACAATACAATTGATTCTACAATCATATTTCACTGTACTTCTAACTGTACTTACGCTAGACAAACGTTTTATGGACATCTCGCGCCATCTATGAACCAAAATTTTAACTAATTTGGCATCTGCCCAAATTTTTTATGTTTATCTTCAGTGAATCAACTTTTATTGATCAAGAATAATATGAAGTTGATAGTGAGTATGATAATTTTATTATTCGGAAGATATTTTATTTATAATTATGAAAGTGAAACTGAAAGTATGAATGAAGAAACGTGGCTGAATGTTTCTTATAACGATATAGTTCCAGTTCGACATAATTTTACCGCGCAATCTGGCCTCACCCAAAATATATCACCTCAATCTAAACCAATAGATTATTTTTACTTATTTTTTACAACATAATTATTAAATCAAATATTTCTACAAATTAATAAATATGCAGAAAAAAAAAAGAATTCTGAAAATTATTTGAGTATACATTCAACTTGGCACATAAATGGAAAAATGTAACACTAGATGAAATGAAGGCCTTTATTGGACTTATTATAAATATGGGTATAGTAATTTGGCCAAATCTGAATAATTATTGGGCTACTGATTTTTTAACTACTCAAGAATGTTTTCCAAAAGTTTTCACCCGTCAAAGATTTTTACAAATATTTTGGATGCTTCACCTTTCAGAACCTACCCCTGCTCACGCCCCTATTCATACACGGACCGAAAAAGCACAAAATTATCTTTCCTATTTGAGCAATACATTTCTTTCAATTTTCAAACCATCAAAAAATAAAGCAATAGATTAATCAACTGTAGGATACAAAAGGAAAATATCATTCAAAACCTATAACCCTCAAAAACCAAGAAAATGGGGATTGAGGGTATATGTTGCTGCCAAATCAAAGTTAGGCTATATTGTGAATATATTTATGTAAATGACCAAAAATGATTTGACTACTCTGTGGTTTTGTTCTTCTAACTCGTAATTTGTAAACAAGAAGTTTATAATATTTTTTTGTTCTTTCCTGTTTTTAAATTGGATCTTAAATAAAATAATGATATAAAAAAGGATTATCTTTTTAATTCAACCCAAATTAACACAATTGGCAACAGAGTCCGTGGTTTATTGAATATTGTAATAAAAGGAAATAATAGCAGACGACTTAAGCCGAATTGGTATTTATGCGTAAAGCAAAATAAATTTTGTTGTCTAGAGAAAATCTTCAACAAACTATTGTTTTTTCCTTTTAATATTCAATATAAACTAAAAATTGCTGGAAAATAGAATGAACGAAATACCAATTGCAAAATTTGATGGTGAGAATTTTCCAAGTTGGAAATATAGAGTTGAATCGATTTTAGAAAGCAAAGATTTGATCAATTTTTTAATTGGAGATTCTCCAGGAGAAGAAACAGAAAGACAAAAATGGAAAATAAAAGACTCACAAGCAAAAGGTATTATAACTTGTGCCATGACAGATTCTTAGGTTTCATTAATTCTCACATGTAAAACATCAAAACAAATATGGGCATCCTTAACCAAAAGATATGAAGGAGACATTAAAAAGAAAAGTATTGAGGCGCGGAATAATGTTTCTCGTCTTCGGATGTATCCTGAATAAAGTTGGAAAGACTACCTTCATAGATCAGAAAAATTATTAGAAAATGCCAGAATTATGGGAGCCACCATAGATGATGAAGAATTCATCTATTCGATAATTAAAGGCCTGCCACAAAAATACAAATTTATTGCCATACAAATAAATACTATGAATAATCATAAACTTTCAGATATTAAATCACAGTTTTCCCTGTATCAAGAAAGGTACCATGAGAAAGATATTTCATCCTCATCTGCATATAAAGCATCACAAAGTCAATCAAAGAAATTTTATCCAAAAAAATAAAGGTAATAATAATAGAAGAGAAGTTCTTAACAAACCCAGCACAAGTGGCTATAAACCTAAATTTGGAAATCAGCAGAAACAAACTGGGAATTCACAAAATGAAAAGGCAGCAAATTGTCTGATAGCCAAAAATCAAGATAAGAGTGAACAGGAATGGATAATTGATAGTGGTGCTACAAGCCATATGACATCCTGTTTTGAACTTTTAAAAGATTCAGAAAATAAGGAAAAGAGAATAATCCTTGCTGATGACACTCAAATTGAATCCAAAGCTATAGGAAATGTGAAAATCAAAACAAAAGAAGAAAATTTACTTATCCTCAAAGATGTACTATTTGTTCCACAAATCAAAGGAAATTTGTTGTCTGTAGGAAAATTACTACAAGACTACAAAAAAAAAAAAAAAAAAAAAGATCAAGTCATATTGGAAGCTCCAAAAATTGATTATTTTTATATAATAAACTCCTCTGGTTCAAGGGATGAAGAAGATAAAGTCTTCAAAGTTAATTGGAATATTTGGCATAAAAGATTGGGCCACCCTAATGAAAATTACATGACTATAATGAAAAACAGAAACTTAGTATACAAATTTGATTTCCTATCTAAAGAAGACTTAAATGATTGCATTACATGTATTAAATCTAAATTCTCACGAAAACCTTTTAAAAGAATTGAAAAAATTCAAACCTCACAATCATTAGAACTTTTGCATGTTGATTTAATTGGGCCCATAAAAGAAGAATCTATTGGTAAAGCAAGATTTATTCTTACTATAGTAGATGACTATTCAAGGAAATTATTCACTGGATTCTTAAAAGCAAAATCAGAAACTCGAGAAATACTTAAAGAATTTTTAGAATATATAGAGAACACCACCAATAAATGGATTTAAAAATTCAGGAGTGATAATGGTACTGAATTCAACAACCAAGAATTGGAATCCTATCTGAAAAAGAAAGGAATAGAACATCAAAGAACTACCTTTTTTTCTCCTGCTCAAAATGGAAGATGTGAAAGAGCTAACAGAAGCCTAATGGAAGGAACAAATGCCCTATTAATAGAATCTGGATTACCAATAAAATTTTGGGCTGAAGCTATGAATACCTATAAATACCTTAAAAACAGAACTCCTTCTTACCATAATACTAACAAGACTCCAGAAGAAATGTTCACTGGGAGAAAACCTACAGTCTCTCACTTAAAGGTTTTTGGATGCAAAGTAGAATTCTGGACACCTAAACATAAAAGATCTAAATTTGAAAAAATTACTAAATCAGGCATTTTTGTGGGATATTCTTCATGCAGAAAAGCATATTGTTGTGTTTTAACTTTAAAAGCACACAAAAAATATAATAAACTTGAATTTGTTTATTCAAGTATCAAAAACAAAGCTTTACATATAGAACAAATAATATAATGAAGAAGAAGAAAGAAACATTTTAGGAAAAGGGCAAAAAACAAAACAAAAGTACTGGTCAAAAATAAACATTCAAAATCGCAGATTAATCTCTTCAACACTTCCCCTTAATCAGATATCAAATGTCCCTCATACCCAGTAGATATCTCAGCATTTGGAAACGCGGCTTAGGGAGCCCTTTGGTCATAATGTCAGCAACTTGATCTTTGTTTTGGCTAAGCCAAGAAATAGCACCACCAGCCAGTTTACACACAACTCCACTGGTAGATCTTCTAGTTTCTGGGTCTCCAGCAAAATCTGCATCACTGAAAGATTCCAAAACTCCTACTTTATGACCCTTTTGGTACATAATTCCATATTCAGTTGTTCCTACAAGATATTTGAAGATTCGTTTAACTGCTTCCCAGTCATATTTGTTGGTGCTGCAAGTTTTTGAGAAACTTTATTCAGTGCGAAAGTGATATCGGATCTTGTTAAGCAGCTCAGATGCATCAGACAACCAATTGCTCCACGAAAGGGAACATTTTCTAGAATCTCTGCTTCCCTAGGAACAGTAGAATTATCAGTTGGTGTTCCCACTTTATTCGCTTGAGACATATTGAATTTCTCAATTTATAAAGATTGACCCATCCGGTTGCCGCTCTATCTCAATACCCAAAAAGTAATTTAATGGTTCACTTGTGATCTTAAATGAAAACATTAGTTCATCAAGAAATTCTTTGATTTCCTGTTCATTTGTACCAGCAATGATTCCATCATCAACATATATGGCAATAATGAGTAGCTGCATATAGCTGCATCTCCTAGTCTTCTAATCTCAATTCTCCCAAAACTAAAATATTGCAACATCACCTCTACAATTCTGACAGGACATGGCTTCGTTCAAGCCGACATCGCCAGAACCTCCAAAAACAACGACCCCGTATGCCAACACTGTCACCAAGAAAATCAAACAGTCGACCATCTCCTATTCAGTTGCCCATCCTACCATCTTCAGAGATTCCAGACTGCAACTCTACTTAACACCAGCACATTCAACCAAGAAGCATTGAAGAACCCTCCCAAAAATAAAACAGCATGGCGACATCTAATCAGTTGGATGTCAACTGCAACAAATAGACAATAAGTCAGAAGACAAACCCGGACAGTTGGCGACTTTCGTACGCTCAAGGAGTCCGGGTTATGTACAGAATAATAATAATAATAATAATTTTCGGTAGTTTTGCGAGGAGGCGATATCGTAACCAGTGAGGAACTTCCAAGGCGCGATTATTGCTAGTCGAAAACTTTACCCAATACCCCGCCTTGACGACGTGCAATACTGTTGGCTAACGGCAATTTGTGGTGACCTCAGCTGAGGTTTATTTACAATTTTTAAAATAGACTAATCTTTTGTTATAAAATAGCTAATCATTAAATAGGCTTTCTATTTATTTTTATCTATGTGTTTTTTAAATATTCTCTAGTACATGTGGTACAGGCCATGACAATCATGGCGGTAGGAGTTGGCGACTTTTTTAATGTAAGTTCATCACACACCAAATTCAAAACCGCTCACAAGGCTATAACCGTGTAAATATGTACATACACTGTAAATGTGATGTAAATATTATTCATTGTGAATAACATAAACTAAGTTTCTCTTTTTGAGCGGTACCTGATAAAGTTATTTTGGAACTTGGAAGTGTATCACATGTCTACACAGGCGTAAAGAGTTTCGACTTTTGCACTTACAAATGTGACAGAACCCCGTTTGGTTACTTGGAGTTGGACTTATGCAAGAATAGGGGGTCATTGAAGTATTTTTTTTTTAATCAGAAATAAATTGTCCAATGAGGGATTTGATCCTGGGCCGTAGCGGTCGAAAACCAACGGTTAAGACCATCCTTCCACCGACTCCCTCAATTATTCAAGTGATTGTTAGAACCACAATTTCATATCACAAGTACAACGCCATGTCGCGTCATTAAAACACCTAGTTCTTACTGATTTTTTTTTTCAATCGAAAAATTGTTTCAATAGACATGATAATTCAGTTCTTTTGTCTGATGGTATTAACAGCGTTGTTATGGAAACGTCACTCACTCTTCATTTGGATTTGATCTTATTACCTTGTGTTTATCTATAATCTGAATTGTGCCATATCCGAAACATGACCAAATATTTTTAAAAATATAGCAATCCATAAATAAACCTTTAATTAAAAAGACATATATTGGATCAAAATATCATTTATTTTACCTATACTTCAGTTGGCTGAACGCCAACCTTTATCAAGGTATTATAATAGTGCACATTAAAATGTTAGAACACCTTGATAAAGGTTTGCGTTCAGCCAACAGAAATATTGGTAAAATAAATTATATTTTTATACAATATATGCCTTTTTAATTAATGAATTTATTTTTTAATAGAGCTAAAATTATTTTTAAAAATAGCTCCCCTGATCTTGTACAACTGAAAATTATTGATGTCACACATCACAAGCTTTTCATTCACAGGTGTCTCTTCATTGTCATTCCATCTTTTTTTATCACATCATGGGTCCAAGTGTCGCTTGATGATTCCAAATTATCACTTTTCATTAAATATGCACAAACATATGTGTGATTTCTTGAGGCTTGAAATTGTTTAGGAAATTTTACTTTCCATCCATATCTTCGTTATTTTTTAGTATGCAGCCATTCTGGAGGTTCATCTATGGCCCATCACTAACTTGGCTGATAAAACATAAGGTAATAAGACCAAATAAATAAAAAGTTGTTTAGATATTTTAATAACAGATTGTTTATGGTGTTTTCCACTTATATGGGTTGTTTTGTAAAAAATATTTGAGTTATTTCTATTTTTTTCACTAAAAAGCTTGAAATTTCATTAATGTGCTCAATTTTATGTCTTTTTTTTTTGAGAACCTTAACAAAATTTTTAATTAATTGTTTAGATATTTTAATAACAGATAGTTTATGGTATTTTCCACTTATATGGGTGGTTTTGTAAAAAAACTTGGGTTATTTCTTTTTTTTTTCACTAAAAAGCTTGAAATTTCATTAATGTGCTCAATTTTATGTCTTGTTTGAGGACCTTAACAAAATTTTAATTAATTGCTTAGATATTTTAAAAGTAGATTATTTATGGTGTTTTCCACATATATGGGTTGTTTTGTAAACAAATTTTGGGTTATTTCTATTTTTTTTTTGCACTAAGATGCAAGATATTTTATTGATATGTTTATGTGATTGTCATTATGAGGCCCTTCTCAAATATTTCTTAAGAAATTTTTATTTAATTATTTAGATCTTTCAAATACAAATTATTTGTGGTATTTATAACATATAGGTGTTGTGTTTTTTACAAATATTTGTTTTTTTTTATTATTTATTAATCGCAAAAAAGAGCAAGCAATTTCATTGTGTTCAATTATGGGTCATTTTGAGGTCCTTTTTTAAATTTTTTTATGGAATTTTTTAATTATTGCTTTGATCTTTTAAATACAGTATATTTATTATATTTTCTACATATATGGGTTGTATCTAAAAAATAGGTTATTTATATTTTTAAATAAGCAAGGGATTTCTTTTACGGATTCATTTATTTTATTTGATTAAATATTTTATATTTAGAATTTTTATAGTTTTTTAAAACATATAGGGGTTGTATTTTGTATTTTAGAATATTATTTCTATTTTTTACCTCAAAAAAAGCATGCTTTTTCATTGCCGTATCCAGCGGTTGGTCTATTTTTGAAGCTTTTTAATGATAACTGGTTTTGTACATTAATTTTTTGATAATATATTATATTATGATTTTAGTTTTTTAAAATCTTTTTTGCATATCTGAAGGTTATTTTGAATTAAAAAATTACAAATTTTGATTTTTACCTCAAAAAGACAGGAAATCTTTATGCTTTGTTTAGAAATTGCTGATTTTGAAGATTTTGTTATTAATCTCAATCTAAATTTCTTTTCAGAATATGCCTCGCCACAGCCGACGTTTACTTGGTAGGAATACGGCTGCTTCCAGGAGATCTAGGAATGCTAGAGCTATTGAGACACCACTTCAAAGTGAGACGCGTCGTTCGCTTCGCCGTCTTAGGTATTCTGAAGCCCGCGTCGCAGCTACACAAACTTTGCAAGTTCCTGTTCAGCGTATTCAGCTTTGGACTCATAAGCCGTTTTCAGGTTTGCAGTATAATGCCCATATTGATTATAAAGCTGATTCATCTGTCGATATAGGCCAAATGTCTCGGGTATGCCAGTTTTGCTCTGCTTTGAGATTTAAAGATGAACCCTTTGGCCTCTGTTGTAAACAAGGTAGAGTTTCTCTACCTGCTATTGAGTCCCCTCCAGAACCTATTTTCTCTTTGCTCTCTGGCCAACATCCTCTATCGAAGTCCTTCTTGCTGCATATCCGTAGATATAACTCTATATTCCAAATGACATATTTTGGTGCTAGACAAGTTGTGGAGCAAGGTTATATGCCTACTTTCAAAGTCCAAGGCCAAGTTTACCACTTAATTGGTAGTCTCCTTCCAGAACCTGATAGTGAGCACAAATTCCTGCAGATATACTTTATCGATAATTATGAGTCTCAGGTTACTGCACGTTGCAACATGACAGAAAACTTGAAAAGAGATTTAGTTCGCTCTTTGCAAGATTTATTGCATGCGCACAATCATTATATTCAATCCTTTAAAGCAGCCTTAGAAACTCTTCCTCAAAATCACGCTGACTACCGGATTATTATACACTCTGATAAGCTTCCACCAGAAGAGCACGAGCGTCGCTACAATGCGCCCATGACCAATGAAGTAGCTCTGCTGATGGTAGGTCAGGAATTTGGGCCAAGAGATATTGTATTACATTGTCGTAATAATTTGACACAAAGGATATCCGAGATCCATCAAGCATATGATCCTCTACAATACCCGTTAATTTTTTGCAGGGGTGAGGTCGGTTATTCTGTTTCGCTACCTCAAGTCAATCCAGCCGTATCGTGCATGAATTTTTATGCTTACAGAATGATGGCTCGTGCTGGGGAATTTAACTCACTACTGCGTTATGGCATGCTTACAAATCAATTCTGGGTTGATATGTATGCTAAGGTTGAAACAGAAAGGCTTTCCTTCATACGGCCCAATCAGAAAAAGCTTCGGACAGAAAATTATATTCACCTGCAAGATGCTCTGCGAGCAGATGAGAATTTAGCCAATATAGGCCAAATAGTCATACTGCCTTCATCATTTACTGGTGGTCCCCGTTATCTGCATGAGCGTACCCAAGATGCAATGACTTATGTTCGTAGCTATGGAAGGCCTCAGCTTTTTATAACATTTACATGCAACCCTCAATGGAAAGAAATTCAGATGCATTTATTTTCAAATAACTCTGCTAAAGATAGATATGATTTGATTAGTCGTGTTTTTCACCTTAAAATGAAAAAGCTTATCTATTTAGTGACTAAGGCTGAGCTATTTGGGCCTTGCAAGTGTTTTATGTTCACAATAGAGTGGCAGAAGCGTGGTCTGCCACATGCGCATTTACTGCTTTGGCTTACGAACATAATTAGACCTAATCAAATTGATGAGGTCATACAAGCCGAGATTCCGGATATTAACTTAGACCCAGAGCTTCATGCAATTGTCATGAAACAAATGGTTCATGGTCCATGTGGGGTTCTGAATTCAAATTCTCCATGTATGAAGGATGGGAAATGTAGCAAAAAATATCCTAAAGGTTTTTGTGAGACAACTTCGACAACAGAAGATGGTTATCCCCGATACCGAAGACGGTGCTCTGCTGAAGGTGGTCTTACTTTATCGGTGAATATGCGAGGAGTTACTTTTGAAATTGACAATCGCTGGATTGTGCCGTATAATTCTGTTCTCCTTCGTGCTTTTGATTCCCATATAAATGTGGAATACTGCAGCTCAGTAAAGGCCATCAAATACGTGTGCAAATACATTAATAAGGGAACTGATCAGGCAGTTTTCTCTTTGCATCACCTTGATGAGGTTACCCAATTTCAGTCTGGCCGCTATATAAGTTCCGCAGAAGCTGTTTGGAGGATTCTGGGTTTCAGCATCCATTAAAGATCACCTCCTATTGTACACTTAGCTGTTCACCTTGAAAATGGACAGAGGGTCTATTTCACTACTGCAAATGCAGAAAATGTTATTTCAAATTCAAGAGATACAACTCTGACAGCATATTTTAAGCTTTGTAACCAAGACACATTTGCTAGGACACTATTATACTGTGAAGTTCCTTCTTTCTATACCTGGACCAACAATAAATTTTTAGGCAGAAAGCAGGGTACTCCTGTAGAAGGATATCCTGGTGTGCGGAAAAGTGATGTTCTTGGCCGCGTCTATACAGTTCACCCAACTAATGCTGAATGCTACTATTTGAGACTTCTTTTGTTCCATATTAGAGGGCCATGTTCTTTCCAGAGTTTGCGCACAGTTGAAGGAGTTATCCACACTACCTTCCAAACAAATGTCTAATACACTTACGCTGTGGCATGCTCATAAGGAGTGTATGTCTGAAGATATTTTGCACCGAATGCGACGAGATATGTCCATCCCTGAACTTGATTACAATGCTGATGTTTTTAATGCCGCGTTACTGGAAATTGATAAACATGTTCTGTCAATTTCAGGTAAAAGTATTGCATGTATGGGTTTGCCTCTTCCTGAAAATGTATCACCACCCAGAGAAGCATAATTTTTATCAGACATATTTGATAGGCATTAGCTAGAAACTTTGGCTTCAACCCGCGAATCTTCTTTAAATACTGATCAGAAATATTGTTATGAAGCCATTCTTAATAGTGTTCGGTGTAGGAGACTGGCACGATTTTTTTTTTGATGCTCCTGGTGGCACTGGAAAAACTTTTATTATTAATCTTTTGTTAGCCAAACTGCGCTTAGAGGGTTTAGTAGTTTGTGCTCCTGCTTCTTCTGGAATCGCCGCTACACTCCTTGATGGAGGCAGAACAGCACATTCTCTATTTAAGCTACCTTTGAATCTCTATGATGATGAATTAGCAGTCTGTAACATTGCTAAACAGAGCGCCACTTCCAAAATTATACAGCAATGCTCATTATTGATATGGGATGAATGCACAATGGCTCATAGACGCTCAATCGAGGCCCTCGATCGCACTCTGAAAGATCTTAGGGATAACAACAGCATAATGGGAGGGGTGACATTTCTTTTTGTTGGGGACTTCCGACAAACTTTACCGGTTATTCCCAAAGGCACTCGAGCAGACGAGGTGAATGCATGCCTTAAACGCTCTCATATTTGGAGTAGTATTGTTAAGTTATCTCTCACTATCAATATGCGGTCACATCTCTTTGGCGACAGAGGAAGCAGCTTCTCTCAGCTGTTGCTTGAACTGGGCAATGGGACATTTGCAACTCACAAGGGACTCATCTCCATTGCATCAAGTGATCTTTGTGTCTTGGTTGAAGATATCCATACCTTAATATCATCTGTTTACCCCAATATAGGCTCTTTACTTACCATGCCACATTCTTGGTTCAGTGAAAGGGCTTTATTAGCACCAAGAAATGATGCTGTGGACAAGATAAATGAATATATCCTCGGTAAATTTATTGCTCCTTCAAGAACTTATTTGTCAATAGACACTGTTGTAGATCCGAATGATTCTGTGCATTACCCCATTGAATTTTTAAATTCTATCAATCCGCCTGGAATGCCTGTGCACAGTCTTACCCTAAAGGTTGGCGCCCCAATTATATTGTTAAGAAATCTTAATCCCCCAAAATTGTGTATTGGTATTCGGTTGCAAGTTAACAGCTTACACAGATATCTTCTTGAGGCGACTATTTTGACTGGATGCGGCACTGGTGAGAAGGTTATGATTCCTAGGATTCCCATTATATCTTCAGATTTGCCCTTTCATTTTAAAATACTTCAATTTCCTGTTAAGTTGTGCTTTGCAATGACAATTAACAAAGCACATGGTCAAACATTGAAATGGGCTGGAATTGATCTTCAAGTTCCATGTTTTTCCCATGGCCAGCTTTATGTTGTCTGCTCACGCGTCAGTTCCTCCAAAAAACTTTTTATTCTCGCACCTAATGGCAGCACAAAAAATATTGTTTATCAAGAAGCTCTTTCTTAAGGTATTTCTTTCCTCAATTAGCAAAAAATTTATTCATTACCTTTTATATTTTTTTCACTATGTTTCTAATGTCCTCTAATGTACATAGATGCTTTGCCCATATATGGTTGTCCCTTTTAAAGCGCTAATAAGATCTGCAACTGTTGTAACTGTTACAACTTGTACAACTTGTAACTGGTATTACAAAAGCTTCAATAAATATCTTTTTAAAACATTTTCTCTTCAAGCCCATCATACACACATGCTACATTTTTCACATGTTTCAATGTGTAGGGTTTTAAACCTTCATGGTAAGGTATTCTTACTTAAGAAGTATAATGTGTTAGAAAAATTTATGGTTTTTAATTATTGGTTATTATTGTGTTTATTTTACATACATGTGTTTATATTACATAGTATGTGTTATTTTTTTGATAATTTGATTGGAAATATTAGTTTTAGCACAACTTGCTTCATACCGTAATGTTATATCTGTGTTGGCTTGCTGAACAATACTGGCCCAACATGAATTTACCTATGTTTACCCAAATTACCATTTTAGCATAAGTATACAATCTTGCACCTAATAAGAGACCTAAACAATGTGTAAGGTTGAACAAAGAGTGGTCTAACATACACATTGTTTAGGTTTCAGTGAACAAAGAGGTCAGTAAATTTTATTAGAAAAACAAAAATCTATTCCATGTAATGTAATAGAAAAAAAATAAACCTCATCCTACCTAATATACATTACTAATGAGGATTAAAGATTTTGATTTGTGTTGAGAATTTTGCATGCATTTTTCTATTTATTTTCTTATCTTGCAAAGCTAATGGATTGTTTAGGTTGCTTATTTTTGACTGGCCAATTTGTTTAGTGATAAAGTGGTATAGCATTCTTTTTCAGAGCTTCACCCTACAAAAAAATTACCTGACCTTTCCTAATAATTAGATAGATTTATTATATCAACATACTAGACTACAAACATTCCCTCGAGTAAAACCCGGGCTCTATGCAGCATAGAGACTTTTCTTCAATTTCCATACAAGATCTGTTCCATTGTTGAATCCTTCAGGTTGTTTGATATAAATTTGATCTTGTAAGTCTCCATATAGAAAGGCTGTCTTTATGTCAAACTGTACCAATTTTAAGTCTTCATTAGCAGCAATTGCTAAAAGAGTTCTTATGGTGTCATGTCTTGCCACAGGACTAAATGTTTCTTCATAATCTATACCCTTCTTTTGTACAAACCCTTTTGCCACCAGTCTTGCCTTATATTTTGTAATCTCTCCTTTAGAATTCAATTAGGTCTTTAATACCCATTTACAATCAATTGGTTTTTGGCCAGGTGGTAATGTTGTGCATTCGTATACATCATTTTACGTTAAAGAATTCATTTCTTCATTCATTGCTTCTTTCCAAAATTGTGCATTTGGAGAATCCATTGCTTCTTTGTATGTCTTGGGTTCAAGACGTTCTGCAACATTTATTTCAGCATCAATATACCTTTGAGGTTTTGATATATTTGATCGATCTCTTAGATTGTATACGTCTGAGGTTTGAACATTCCTTTCAATTTTCTCAATATCTTGAGTATCTCAATATCTGATTACTTGAGAGAGTTCCTTATTTCTCTTTTCAATATCAAGGCTAAATGTTGGTATAGTTTCCTTGAATATTACATCCCTACTTCTGACAACTTTGTTTGAGTTCGGCATCCAGATTCGATACCCATCCTTGTTACTGCAATAACCAACTAAAATGCCTTTTTCGCTTTTGGCATCTAACTTTCTTCTCTTTTCATCAGGCACATGAACAAAACATTCATTTCCAAATATTCGAAGATGATCAACTGCTGTTTTTCTTATCAAACAATAGTTCATAAGGTGTCTTTCCCTCAATTTGTGTTGGTCCTGTTCTATTCAAAACATATGTAGCAGTGTTAACTGCCTCTGCCCAAAGCTTTAGCCTCATATTTTTGGCATATATCATTGAACGAGCTGCTTCTATTAAAGTCCTGTTTTCTCTTTCCGCTGAAGCATTCTGTTGTGGAGTATATGGCATTGTGATCCTATGATTAATACCATACTTGTTTGTAATTTTTGAGGTTTCTTTATTTACAAACTCCTTTCCTCCATCTGTGAGAATTTCTTTCACTCTATGTCCAGTAGTCTTTGTTTCCAAGAAAATTGTTCTAGCTTTTCAATGACTTATGACTTTTCTTTTAGGGAATACACTGATCGGTATTTTGTGAAATCATCTTTGAAACACACAAAGTATCTCATCCCTCCTTTCGAAACCTCCCGCATAGGGCCACATACATCTACATGAATTAAGTTTCCAGGTTGAGTAGAAGCATATTGTTCTCTTGATCCAAAACTCATTCTATGTTGTTTGCCATAAATGCATGCCTCGCAAAGTTCATTGTCCATGACAGCATCTATTCCTTGTTCTTTAAGCCATTTTTGAACATATCTTTTATTTTGATGTCCAAATCTTTCATGCCATAGTTGTAGCATATTGACATTTTGGGTTTTGGCTAAATTGACTTCTGCAGCATTTTCAGGTTTGATACTTGTCATTAACATACCATACAAGCATCCTGGTAGTCTTTTCCCTTCTACAATAACTTCTCCAGTTGTTGTCTTAAAAAGTTTACAACCTTTTTTATCCATTTTCATTTCAAACCCTTTATCCAATGTGCACTGTAATGACATCACATTACGACTGAAATTGGGAACATATCATACATCAGTTAAGGTAGTGAGTTTGCCATTTACCTTTTACACAAGTTTCAATTGTTATAGTTCCACTTCCATAAGCTATCAATTTTTCATTACTTCCAACTTTAACAGTCTGTTGCGTAGGAAAATCCTTATAAGAAGTATAAAAACTTGCATTTATTGTAATGTGGTTAGTAGCTCCTGAGTCACCAATCCAAATGTCTTCATCTTGTTCATTGAATCTTTCACTGATTAAACTTTCACTTAATTTTGAATTAAGTTTTAATTTAGTTTCATCCTTTTCTTTATCCTTTAGTTTCTTCTGTTTTGCATACCTACAATCTTTGCCCAAGTGTCCTTTTCTATGACAAAAGTAACATTCTCTTGTTTCTCTTGTTTTCTGAAAAATTTCATTACTTTTGGTAACTTTTCCTTTCATATTTTGCTTATTTCCATATGCATTTGCCATTAGTGCTGTCGAACTTGATGGGCTGCATTCATCTCGCTGTTGAATTCTTATTTCGAGTAACCGAAGCCTTTGTGTGAGATTGTCTACAGAACGTTCTTCTTTAGACACTGATTCCCAAACACTTTTAAAATCAAAATATTCATCAGGCAAGGTGTTTATGATTCTGCCCATCAGCATGGATTCTGGCAATTTCAAATTTTCTTGTTTAGTAAGTTCATTTGCATATCATTCCATAAACTTTCTAATTTTGAAATGTGCTTTGAAATATCATCTTTAGGATCCTTCTTAAAATTAAAGAATTGATTATAGAGCATGTCTAATCTTTGACCAGAGCTTTCCTCATAGACACTTAACAATTTGTCCCACATATCTTTAGCACTTGAGCAGGGAATGATTAGCTGACTCACATCAGGCATCACACTTGTTGTAAATAACAATTGGGATATTGCATCTTCACTTTCCCATTTTACATATGCCTCTTTTTCTTCATTTGTTTCTTGTTTTATTGGCTTTCTATATGTTCCATCAACAACGCTTATGACCTTTTTTATTGTTAAAAGCAATTTTATATTTTTCTTATATTCTGCCAGTTTATTAATCCTTCCAATTTGGGAATATTCATACCCATTTTAATATTATCCAGTCCAGCCATTACAAATATAAATTTTAACGTGATAAACAAAATAGAATTATTTTTAGGCTTACCGTTGCTTCGTTTTTGTTATATTTCGCAGTGAATGCGTGGTTGGGTCCATAACCTGTTGTGTTTTAATTTTAAAAGCACACAAAAAAATATATAATAAACTTGAATTTGTTTATTCAAGTATCAAAAACAAAGCTTTACATATAGAACAAATAATAATAATGAAGAAGAAGAAAGAAACATTTTAGGAAAAGGGCAAAAAACAAAACAAAAGTACTGGTCAAAAAGAAACATTTAAAATCGCAGATTAATATCTTCAACACATATAGAATTTGCAACCCAGAAAATTTTACAATTACAGAAACAAGAGATGTTGCCTTTTTTAGAAAATCAAAAAGTGCAGAACTATTAACTTCTAATGAACAAGACAGCACATATTACTCAATCATCAAGATAGATGGACCTGCAGAAGAAGAAACAAATTCATCATCAGGAGATGAAGAATCCTCTGTTGAAATTCAGAATCCAGCATTAAATTCAAGATACAACTTTAGACACACACATAGACCAGGCTTCTATTATGAACCAAGTTTGAGTGAAGAAGAATATGTAGAAAATTCAATTATTCAAGCCCCAAATGATACTCTATTAATGACTCAGTATCAAAATCATATACCAAAAACTTATAAAGAAGCAATTGAATGCCCACAAGCAAGTAAATGGACAGTAGCCATGAAAAAAGAAATAAATTCTTTATTAGAACACCATGTATGGGACATTGAACCACTTCCTAAAGGAACAAAACCAATCAAAAGCAAATGGATTTTTACCATTAAAAATGGCCCCATAATAGGAAAAAGATACAAAGCCAGATTGGTTGCAGCTGGTTATTCTCAAAAATATGGAAATGATTACTATCAAACATTTTCACCAGTTATAAGTTCTGATACACTCAGAATATTACTTTGTTATGCTGCAATGCAAAATTATGATTTTAAAAATTATGATATTGAAACAGCATATTTGTATGGTGACCTCCAAGAAAAACAATATATGTTACAACCTGAAGGTTTTGAAATGGGTGATAAAAACTTGGTTTGCAAGCTCAAAAAGGCAATATATGGTCTTCATCAATCAGCCAAAGTATTTTATGACACCCTCAAAAGTCATCTTTTAGATGAAGGTTCTGAAAATCTAACCTCAAATAAATGTGTATTTATATATGAGAAGAACAATTCTAAGATATTGAGTAAAATCAATCCTTCCTCCAGGGAAAAGTGTCTTTTTGAAAACATTTTTATTATTCTCTAGCTTTCGGGCACGTACGCCCTTCTACAGGATCCTAGAGAAATTCATTTTAATGCATTAAAAGGAATTTTTGGATACTTGAAAAAAACTATTAACTTTGCTTTATGTTACAATACAGGTTACTCTGATGGAACTTGGAAAGATGGTAAGTGAAAAAATAAATCAGTTACTGGATATTTGTTTACTGTTGGAGACAATTTGATATCTTGGAAATCTAAATTTCAAGCACAACCTTCACTTTCTACTTGTGATAGTGAGTTACAAGCATTGTTAAGTTGCTATAAGAAGTCAATCCATTTACAATACATTATTGAGGAACTATTTCAATTAGAAAATGGCTATCAACCCACTAAAATATACTGTGACCATATTTCAGCTATAAAACTTTGTACAAATTTTAATATATCTGCCAATTCAGCACATATGATCAGAGCTATTTCTTACTTACATGAACAAATAATTTCAAATAATTTCATTTTAGAATATATACAATCTGAAAATAATCTTTCTGATTTTTTAACTAAAGCTTTAACTAAATCTTTATAGCAGAATGATCCAATACAGTATTAGAGCTCTGAAAAGCGGTCTGGTGGATTAAATTGGCGAAACCGCTGGGAGGGTTCACCACTGATGAGCCAAGCCCTCCCAATATATTTTTTCATCTCAGTAAGGACAGTAGAAGTTCGTTTTATGTATAAAAGAAACATTCGCGCTTTTAGGTCCTTTTATTTTATATGTATAGATGGCGCGTTATTGCTTTGTGTTAATTTATTTCTAGATATATATTTAAACAGTACAATTTGTGTGATAATTGATATATAGCTAGCAATAAATATGTATATATATATATGTTTCTATGAAAATGTTAATCTGCAAGACGCAGGTTATCATCATCCCTTTTTGATTTGTTTTTGTCACTTTTTGGCGTCCCGAAAATAAACAATAAAAGGCTGTATCAGACTTTACTAAGACAATAAAGATTTGCTTAAATTAAATGTGTACGAAGATGTTGCATTTGGCGACGAGGATATAAGAGTAAGTACCCTCGAATTTTGAAGTAAATATTTTTAGAAAATATCTTTGATTTTGCATATAATTGATAGTAATTTTAAAAGTCACAAATTGCAAAGTTTTAGGATGCAAATTTAAGAAAGAGTGAAAAAAAAAAATGGCTAGTTACCAATTTAAGGAATATAATGAGGAAACTGAAACTTTTGAAACGTTTTATGAACGATTGGAACAGTTTCTCATATTGGAGGAGGCAGGGGATGAGAAGAAAAAGGCTTATCTCCTAACCCTCATGGGAAGTAAAACATATGGTGTTTTGAAGAATTTGTGCAGTCCTATTCTACCTAAAGATAAAACTTTTGATAACCTAATAGATATCTTGAAAAGGCACTTCTCTCCAAAGCGCTCAATTGTAGTAGAGAGGTTCATTTTTTTTAAAAGAATGCAATTAAAGGAAGAAAGCATCTCGGATTACTTGGTGGAAATTAAGCGTTTGGCTTCCTCATGCAACTTTGGAAATTTTCTGGAGGATTCTTTACGTGATAAAATGGTTTGTGGATTATATAATGCCAAAATACAAAATAGAATTTTGTCGGAGGGCGACATTTCTTTAGCTAAAGTAATTGAGATAGCATTATCTATGGAAGCGGCCGAGAAAAATACAAAATTATTTCACTTGGAGCAGGGTGAAGATTGTGTAGATAAGTTGAGGATGGAACGCAAGGTTGAATCAAATTTCCAGAATGGCAAATGTAAACATTGTGGTAAACAGCATAAAGAACTATGTAGATTTAAGGAGGCGATATGCTTTAAGTGTAATAAAAAAGGACACATTGCCTCAATATGTTGGAGCAGTAGAAGAAATCTAAGGCAACATCAGAATCAGCCGGGAAATATACATCAGATAGGAGACCAAGAAGAGGAGGAAGAGTATGTCCAGAAAATTATAAGTGTGACGATACCTGAGTATAAGATTAATTTTACCTCAAGTGACCCTCCCTATCTGATGGAGTTAAAAGTAGAAGGAAACTTTATTAAATTTGAAATGGATACAGGTAGTGGTCTAACACTGATATCAGAAAGGGATTTTAAAAATAGTCTTCAACACTTGAAATTGGAAAAAGCGAGTATTATTGTAAGAACTTATGATGGTACCGTGGTACCCATTCTGGGTAAAATCAATGTCAAAGTGGAGTGTCAAGATATTACTTACAAACTTAGAGCGTTGGTGGTGAAAGGAGAAAAGAGGGCTTTGATGGGAAGAGAATGGATAAATAGATTGAAATTGGGCTGTTTCGCGGTAAAACATATGCCTGTGGAAAATACCATTGAGGAAATTTTGAAGGAAAATCAAGCCCTATTTGTGGAGACAACCGAACCAATAAAAGGTTTCACATTTTCAGTAAACATGTGTGATGTGAATCCAATTTTCCATAAGGCTCGTCCGGTGCCTTTCGCCATTAGGCCAGCAGTTACTGAAGCATTAGACAAAATGGTGGCTAAGGGTTATCTATGTGAGGTGGCGAGCAGTAAATGGGCCACTCCTGTGGTTGTAGTGCCGAAGAAAAATAAAGAGATCAGAATTTGCTGCGACTTCAAGGTAACTCTAAATAAATATTTGGACACTGCGGCCTATCCCCTTCCCACACAGCAAGATTTATTCTCCACATTGGCCAAGGGAAAATACTTTTCTAAATTGGACTTGAGGAACGCTTATCTGCAATTAGAGGTGGACCCAGGCACCCGACCGTTACTAACGATAAATACTCATAAAGGGCTTTTCAGGTTTAAGAGAATGCCATTTGGATTGGCAAATGCGCCCAGTTATTTTCAATCTGTAATGGATAGGGTTTTGTCAGGTATAGGAGGCGTAATTTGTTATATTGATGATGTCCTTATAGCCACAGCATCGATTGAAGAACATCTGGCGTTGTTGAAGACTATATTTGCTCGCTTGGCGAAGTATAATATCAAACTAAAGAAAGAAAAATGCCTATTTTTGCAAAAAGAAATTGAATATTTAGGACATCTTGTCACGGAAGAGGGCATCAGACCTTTAGATCATAAGGTACAAGCAATACAGAAGGCCAAAACGCCTACGAATATCTCTGAATTAAGGTCATTTCTTGGTTTGGTAAACTTTTATGGGAAGTTCATACCCAATTTGCCAGAGCTTTTGAAGCCTCTTCATGAGCTTCTTCACAAAAAACGTCCTTGGGTTTGGACAAAGGAATGTGGAGAGGCCATTGACAAGTGCAAGAATAGCATTACCTCTGAGAGGGTGCTAGTCCCGTATGATGCGACTTTGCCATTGTGTTTGGCCACTGATGCATCGCAGATTGGAGTGGGCGCTGTGTTGTCACATATTATAGAAGGCCAGGAGAGACCGATTATGTTTGCCTCACGGACTTTATCGGGAGCAGAACAAAATTATTCTCAGATTGAGAAGGAGGCTCTAGCCATTATTTATGGAGTTACCAAGTTTCATCAATTTATTTATGGAAGAAAATTTATTCTTATTACAGACCATAAGCCATTGGTGACCATTTTGGGCTCAAGATCAGGAATCCCCACCTTATCTACTTCAAGATTGCAGCGTTGGGCGCTTATTTTGTCAGCTTATACTTACGATATTAAATTTCGAAGAACTCAAGACCATGGGAATGCAGATCTTCTGTCACGTTTTCCTGTGGGCTGTGAAGAAATTCCAAGATTAAATAATGTCTATGCTTTATCCTATGTGGAGGAATTGCCGATCACAGCAGAGGAAATTGCCACGGAAACTGAAAAAGACGAAGTGCTCTCATTGGCCAAATTTTATACTCAGCAAGGCTGGCCTGAAAAGGTGGCTGATCACCTCAGACCTTATTTTCAAAGGAAACTTGAGCTAACTGTAGATGGGGAGTGTTTGGTTTGGGGAATGAGAGTTGTCATTCCACCATCTCTCAGAATAAAAATGTTGAACTGTCTTCATGAGACTCATTCCGGTATGAACAAAATGAAGGCTGTAGCAAGATCACATTTTTGGTGGCCAAATCTAGATACCCAAATCGAGTTTTTGGTAAATAAGTGCAGAAGCTGTCAGCAATCCCAGGATGGGCCAAATAAAGGAAAATGGCAACCCTGGAGATGGTCAACCAGACCTTGGCAAAGAATCCACATTGATTTTGCAAATAAGGAAAACATTAATTTATTAATAGTAGTAGATAGTCATTCGAAGTGGATCGAAGCCATCCCAATGAGAGAGACCACCACACGCAAAACCATTGAGCAACTACGGCGACTTTTTTCTTCCTATGGTCTACCGGAGGAACTTGTATCTGATAATGGACCTCAGTTTACTGGTAGTGAAATGAAAGGTTTTCTGGAAGGAAATGGAATTAAACAAACATTGATCCCGGCGTACCACCCGCAAAGTAATGGCTTGGCTGAAAGAGCGGTTAGAACAATTAAGACTGCCCTGGATAAAAATAAAAGGAAAATTGGGGATACCATTCAAGACACCTTATCAAAAGTTCTTCTGGCATATCGAAGCACCCCGCATGTGACAACGGGAAAGACTCCATCAGAGCTCTTTATTGGGCGTGCGCTTCGAACCAGAGTATCGTTGATACATCCCAGCTTGGCATCTAGAGTTAGGGACCAGCAAGCCAGGCAAATGAAGTATGATCGGCGAACCCATTTGGAAGAATTCCAGATAGATGATTTAGTGTGGTGTAAAAACTTTAGAGGTGGTGATAAATGGATCCCAGGAAAAATTGTGGGCAAGAAGGGAACTAGAGTCTACACCATTTTGATCCACGGACAGGTAAAGGCCTATCACAGGGATCAAATTAGAAAAAGGTGGAGGAATGGTGAGGAAGATGAGAGTGGAGATGGAGAGCGTCAACCCGAGCACTCAAGAGGAGCAGGTCCCAGTGCCATAATCTTGGAGGTTGTACGAGACAGAGGTTATATGGAGTCGCTGTCGCCAGGACTAACTAGCCAGCGGTCGGATCAAGATTCAGAGGTTCAGAGTGATACAGACGATGGAAAGTCATTGGAGCCTCTTCGCTCGCTGGACCCCGAGGCCTTGAAAGAGGAGGGTCCTGTCCTAAGGCGGAACCCACCTCGAGCGAGGAGACCGCCTGTGAGATTTCGTGTTTGAAGAGAGAAGATGGTGATATATAGCTAGCAATAAATATGTATATATATATATGTTTCTATGAAAATGTTAATCTGCAAGACGCAGGTTATCATCATCCCTTTTTGATTTGTTTTTGTCACTTTTTGGCGTCCCGAAAATAAACAATAAAAGGCTGTATCAGACTTTACTAAGACAATAAAGATTTGCTTAAAATAAATGTGTACGAAGATGTTGCAATAATATTGCCATATTGTTTTTATAATTCAAAGGGACTAATATACATATGTAATGTTATATATTTCTTATATATTTAATTTAGTAAACAAATAAAATGACGGTTGTTTTAATTAGCTGTAACATTGCCTGGACTTGTCCCGCCATCTTTCGGAGGCTATTGAAACTGTTTTGAAATATGTATATAATTTGATAATCGATCATCATTTTTGTGTCTTTACTGGGGGAAATTGTGAATATATAAATATAAATGACCAAAAATGATTCGACAACTCTGTATTTTGTTCTTCTAACTCGTAACTTGTAAACAAGAAGTTTATATAATTTTTTGTTCTTTTCCTGTTTTTAAATTCGATCTTAAATAAAATAATGATATAAAAAGGATTATCTTTTTAATTCAACCCAATTTATTCATTTATTCCTTATTATGGCAAACCAACTACAGACTCTCTAATACGACCTGATCTATCATTTACTTCTAGAATAGTTTTTTCTTTATTCGAAAACATCAGAATCAAATATCCAGACCTAAAAGGCATGCACATAATACACTGACAGATTTTATACCAATGCTCCTTTAGCCCAAGAATTATCTTTGTTCAAATGCCACCTAACAGGCACAATAAATCCTGGAAGAAAAGAAAATTGTAAAGAAATCAAAATGCCTGAAATATCTAAAGGAGAATCGCTCGCCTATAGAAAAAATAATATTTTGCTTCTCTATTAGAAAGACAAAAGAATCGTTATTATGTATTCTTTATAGCATGACTCCAGTGTAGAAACAATTGAAAGACACACTAAACAAGGATTTGAGCAAAAAAAAAAAAAAAACCTATAGTTGTTTCTGATTACACTCAAAATATGGGAGGCGTTGATTATGCTGACCAATTAGCTTCCACCCATTCTTTTATAAGAAAATCTTTGAAGTAGTGGAGAAAATTATTTTTTTTGGGGTCTTGAAGTATCCATTATAAATTCATATATTTTATATAAAGAAAAAAAAAATAATAACATCAAACATAACATCAAATTATAAAACTATTTTAGAGGCGTAATATTCTTTTTAAAATTCCATCGCAGTAAGGACAGTAGAAATTGTTTTATTTTAAAAAGAATATTACGCCTCTAAAATAGTTTTATAATTTGATAACATCAAATATAAAAATAACTTAGAATTCAGAAAATAAATAATTATGGAATTGATAAAATTGTCCGATTGTTACCAGAATCAAGTAAAAGAATCCATCAATCAAACAGAAGAACGCTTGACCAATAATTTACATGTAATGGTCCGACATCCAGAAGGGAAAACCAAAGACTGTAGTGTATGCTCTAATGGAAAGGTAAAAGAAGGAAGAAAAGAAACTGTTTTTTTTTTTTTTTTTTTGCAAAACCTGCACAAAACACCTGGTTTGTGCATTGGAGATTGTTTTGAGGCATACCATACCAAGGTTGTTTATAAACCTTTTTAATTTTTAAAAAATATTTTCCTTACATATATATATATATATTAAAAATAAAGAAGGCATCTCCTGACAACGAGCACATGTGCTTTTTAGATGGCAGAGCGCAATCTAGTGGAGTAGAGCTCTGCCATCTAAAAAGCACATGTGCTCGTGGTCAGGAGATGCCTTCTTTATTTTTAATATCAACACCTGACCTACTTATATATATATTTTTTCTATTGTTTTCATCCTTATATCTATAAAAATGAAATCCAAAATCGATGTTTGTTATCGCGTTGCGCAAAATCTACAAAATAAATCTTTATGAAATTTTGCAAGTAGGTAGCTGAAGATTTCGTTTAACATATAGGCTATTCAAAAAAATTAAAAAAAGTTAATGGGCTTTTTTTAAATAATATAAAACCAAAAAGCGTTAGTTCCAGCCTTTTACCGCTTGGGCGCAGCACTGGTCGCGACGATAAATGAATTTGATTGGTTAATAATTAATACGTGGTTTGTTTACACGATAAATGTTAGTTTGTATACACGATGAATGTTTTTAAAAGGTAAGATTATCCAATCGCCGTGAAACTTTAGGAAGTTATTTACTATACTACTGGGAAGATTTCTGGTTTGAATTTAATTTGAAATAAATATTCTTTGCAATTTTATTTGCAAATTTTCTACTTTCACTCGCAAGCAGCACCTCTAGCGGAGTCTGGTGAAATTATATTTATAAATTGTAACAATGCTTAAAATGTTTTTCAAGTATAATAAATTTAATTTGAGAATTTAGTAATATAATATTTCAATGACGTTAAAAATACTTGGCATTTCAATATTAATATATATTAAAAGAAAAAAATTTAATATTTTTGTGTTAATTGTTAAAATGTAATGTTAAAATATATTTTTACATTTAGATGAATCGATTTAAATCTCCTATGGATATTTGACATCAGAATTTAAAACGCTTATGGAGATATGTATCTTTATTTTGAATCTTCTCAAGCTTTCGGGCTTGTCTGCCCTTCTACAGGAGAAACAATATATAACGAAAATATAACGCCGCTTGATACTAAACTACTATGATTCTATGTATATCTAATATATATATACATATATATACAAGCGTATTTTTGCATATTGTTTTACTTAAGATAAGATTTATTTGATTATCTTAAGTAAAACAATATGCAAAAATACGCTTGTATATATATGTATATTAAAAAACGAAATAAAAAAATAAAAGATAAAAAGATCAGGTGTTGAAATCAATATAAAAAATGGCATATCCTGACCAGGAGCACATGTGCTTTACAGAAGGCAGAGCGCCATCTGGTGGAACAGAAATCAACTAAACATTGATTTAGCCTGTTCCCTGATATTTGGCCAACCCAATTTCTTGATAAATCAAGAAAAGCCATCCACGAACGCGTTTCGCGCTTTTTGGCGCTCGTCAGCGTGGAGTAGGCTGAACCATTGAGACCAAAAAAGATTTTTTGATCCCAATGGCTTCCCGAAAAACCAAGAAATGGGTATTTAAGGCCAAACTTGCGTAAATACGCTTAGCACATTAAAAAACGAAATAAAAAAATAAAAGATAAAAAGATCAGGTGTTGAAATCAATATAAAAAATGGCATATCCTGACCAGGAGCACATGTGCTTTACAGAAGGCAGAGCGCCATCTGGTGGAACAGAAATCAACTAAACATTGATTTAGCCTGTTCCCTGATATTTGGCCAACCCAATTTCTTGGTTTTTCGGGAAGCCATTGGGATCAAAAAATCTTTTTTGGTCTCAATGGTTCAGCCTACTCCACGCTGACGAGCGCCAAAAAGCGCGAAACGCGTTCGTGGATGGCTTTTCTTGATTTATCAAGAAATTGGGTTGGCCAAATATCAGGGAACAGGCTAAATCAATGTTTAGTTGATTTCTGTTCCACCAGATGGCGCTCTGCCTTCTGTAAAGCACATGTGCTCCTGGTCAGGATATGCCATTTTTTATATTGATTTCAACACCTGATCTTTTTATCTTTTATTTTTTTATTTCGTTTTTTAATGTGCTAAGCGTATTTACGCAAGTTTGGCCTTAAATACCCATTTCTTGGTTTTTCGGGAAGCCATTGGGATCAAAAAATCTTTTTTTGGTCTCAATGGTTCAGCCTACTCCACGCTGACGAGCGCCAAAAAGCGCGAAACGCGTTCGTGGATGGCTTTTCTTGATTTATCAAGAAATTGGGTTGGCCAAATATCAGGGAACAGGCTAAATCAATGTTTAGTTGATTTCTGTTCCACCAGATGGCGCTCTGCCTTCTGTAAAGCACATGTGCTCCTGGTCAGGATATGCCATTTTTTATATATATGTATATATATATTAGATATACATAGAATCATAGTAGTTTAGTATCAAGCGGCGTTATATTTTCGTTATATATTGTTTCTCCTGTAGAAGGGCAGACAAGCCCGAAAGCTTGAGAAGATTCAAAATAAAGATACATATCTCCATAAGCGTTTTAAATTCTGATGTCAAATATTTTTACATTGTTAATTTTATTTGCTGTTGTTTTATAAAAATGATGCAACTTTAATTGTTGTTGTGTTTATTTACGGAGCTGCTAACAATAATAAATGATTTTTGAGCCCCTAATTGTTGTTGTTTATTATCGTTTGTTTATATAAAAAAATACATTTTATGTGATGATGATAACAAAAATGAAATTTTAAATTAATATATATAATTCATTGAGAAAAAAGAAATAATTAATTATCAAATTCACAAAAGTGACAATATCTCATTTAAAATATAATAAATGTTTTCAAAAAATTATGTGTTTCAAAAATATATTTAAACGCATATAACAATATTTATATTTATATACGTTTATAAATCAATATATATAGGTGGGTTAAAAGCGCGAATGTTTCTTTTATACATAAAACTAACTTCTACTGTCCTTACTGCGATGAAAAATATATTGGCAGGGCTTGGCTCATCAGTGGTGAACCCTGCCAGCGGTTTCGCCAATTTAATCCACCAGACCGCTTCTCAGAGCTCTAATACTGTATTGGATCATTCTGCTTTTATATGCTACACCGAAGGATGGAATCTTAGAAATGGTTTTCAAGTAAACTATGGACATAAGCTTATAGGACAGTAGAATTACATTCAAATATTTGCTTCGAGCAATGCTCTTCAGCAAACTATAAAGACAAGGCCAGTTAGGCATAAATTAACACAAAGCAATAACGCGCCATCTATACATATAAAATAAAATGAGTTAAAAGCGCGAATGTTTCTTTTATACATAAAACTAACTTCTACTGTCCTTACTGCGATGAAAAATATATTGGGAGGGCTTGGCTCATCAGTGGTAAACCCTCCCAGCGGTTTCGCCAATTTAATGTTGAAATTCATGATGAACGATGCACTGGTAGTCGAAGAACACTGTCAACATGACCTTGACTTTGCTGGAAGCCTTCCTCGCTTTCTTTGGTCTCGGCTTATTTTTGAAGCGCCACTCCGATGCCTGTTGGGTAGTTTCCGACCAGGATGCAATGGGATTTTAATGGCAAATAATGAAAAATTCGAAATTGATTTTATTTTCAATTTTATTCGCTAGATGGCGTTCTACCAGAATCAAAGACTAAGCGGCCAAATTGTTTGATAAATTGAAATATATAAATGGTCGACACATATTTTTCCTTTTTGAATACCAGGAAAGAAGCATAATAATATCAAATGATAAATTGATAAAACACCATTTCGCCAAAAGTAGAATAATCGTATGACAATTTTTAAATGCAATCCGAGATATGTAAAATAGGTAAATGCAAATTAAAACATGTAGCAAAATATATTTATATTTTAGATGGGCTTATGATAAATATGTTGAATGTTTGAAAAACACTGCTGATATCAATACACGAATTTTTGAAATGTTAATATAGTTCCAAAAATTATGATGGCACAACTAATAGGATTTCTTGCTATAAGGAATGTGTAGTTTCTTGACTGATTGGCGACACTTGACTATTTAACTGGATATTAGTCATGATCCAACAAAAGAAATATAGAGAGGAGTGACAAAATATATTTTTTGTACTTATTCCAAATATCCTATGGCCTTGTCAAATGTTATCATTGCTTATTATACTGTAGACAGTTTTTAAAATGTGTCCCCTCAAAAAAAAAAAATAAATCAATTTTAGATCGACCTTTAGCGTTGAAAAACGTGGTAGTAAAATAATTTTGTTTTATATTTTTTTGCACACAATTTCTAAAGTATTTGGTGTACAGAAAATATTCCCTATGCTATTTCTTCTAATGAGCGAAAAGCGAAACATTAAACATAAGGGGTAAAATTGTGTGTACCAGTGTTATTCGATAAGTTATAACACTTTGGTCTGCACGGCATAATATGTGAGCAAATGACCAACAAAAAATTAAAGTTCACATAAAAAAGAGTCAAGATGTGAGGACAGCATTTATTATCCCCATAACCCAACACAAAGAGCTGAAAAATATTGGTAGATAATATAATACATGGCAGCTTATATAACACATGAGGTAACTGCCTTGCTCAATGTGGCGCCCTTCATTCTCAAACACCGCCTGCAGACGATAGATGACAGATTGTATAACATTAAATAACATATCTGTTGAAATTGATAAAACGTGTCATCTGATAGAAGCCTTCAACATGGCCAATGTTGTAGGCCAGTATCGATAAACTCACGATTTAATGTACCCCCATAACCAAATATCGCAAGGCGTCAAGTCTGGTGATCTTGGAGGCCACTGGTATATAAAGTGGCGACTTATCACACGATTTTCTCCAAACGTATCCTTCAGCAAACGTATCCTACACCGTTAAATAAGGGAGAGAACACCTATCTAGTCAAGTCCATAGGCACAGAATCCGCAAAATATATCACAGAGATAAATCACAACATCGCACCCACAACACAATGGAAAATCCTGAGAGGTGCAATCAGGGACCACAGACCAATTTTAACAACCCCGGAAAACCCTTGCAGTGAATTCTTGACGCATCTCAAAATCTCCAACTTTCAACTCGTGAAATCTTTGAATGTTGTATGGGTACAAAATAGAGACATTAAGTGAAGCGTCTTCGGATATCACAATCATACTCGGCGATTTTAACGCCAAAAGTTCAACTTGGGGATCACCTGTCCAGGATACCAAAGGTCAGCAGGTTGAGGACATGCTAACCGACCTCTACCTTACACCGTTAAATAAGGGAGAGAACACCTATCTGGTCAAGTCCATAGGCACAGAATCCGCAAAATATATCACAGAGATAAATCACAATATCGCACCCACAACACAATGGAAAATCCTGAGAGGTGCAATCAGGGACCACAGATCAATTTTAAAAACCCCAAACTTCAAAATTGAGAATGTCCTGAAAATTCTCTTCGAACATATCCAAAGCTGCAAAAGCATCGATACCTAGAAGGAGACGTAAAGACCTGTGGATACCTTACTAGAAGGACCACAACATCGAGGCAATGATTTCAGAGAGAGACAATATCAATGAACTTAAAACAAATGAAACACAGAAGAAAACAGAAAGGAACTCATTGAAATCATTCACAAAATATAATTATATACGAGGGTGAGTAGAAAAGTAAGGTCGCCTATTTTTTTCATAGAAAAACACATTTAATCACAACTTTTTATACATCATTGGAAAGGTTGGACACTTTGCTATTTTTCTACATAGTCGCCTTGATGCTCAATCACTTTTTTCATCCTGTCAACCAACTTTGTAATTCCGGTATTGTACCACTCTCCCGCCGCCTCTTTGAGCCACTTGTCGACCCACCTGGCGGACACCTTTCTGTAGCCGAGGGTCTCCGACACAATCTTGTGCACGGAGAAGTGGCTGCAATCTTCATTCAGGCCATCCTCGATCTCTTCAAGGGTTATCCGCCGGTTTACGGTTGATTCCGGCAAACTCGGCCGCCCAGACCGCTGTTCATCGTGGACGTTTATCCGCTCCTCGTTAAACTCCAGGCACCATTTCCGCACATTTTTGATGTCCATGCACTTCTTACCATACACTTCCACTAACTGACGGTGAATTTCGACCGGATAATTATTTTTCGCATTTAAAAAGCGTATAACTGAGCGCAACTCGCACTTGGCGGGAGAGCTATGGGGAAGCTCCATCGCGAACGGCTGCCAGACAGCGACTGAGCGTCCCAAGATCACCGGGAAAGTTCTAGACGGTAGAGGGGGAACCAAGGAAGGCAGCGGTGTTGTCGGATTTCACCTAGCAACGCGCGTTCGGAAATTATCTCGTAGATATTTAGATATGCAAACAAGAAAAATGGCAGAATTCTGCGAAAAGAATGGATCCAAGAAAGTACAGCCAACACTGGAATATGATTAGAGTGTTAGAAAACAATCAAAACCAACACCAATCCTCCAATACTCTAACCGATATGAATAGAATAGCGAAAACGAGATCAAACTGGTGATTGACATAAATTCTGAATATCTTTCAAGCACTTACAGACCCAACTACACGAATGAAGACAGGACTCTAAAAAAATATATAAACAAGTTAGTTAAACAAGCAAGAAACTACCATCAACGAGATATTTTATCGAAATACTCCACACTGAATGAGCTAAACTCATCAATAGAAAAGTTAGATCCAAAAGGTCACCAGGAGATGATCTAATCTTTGGTCAAATGATTAAACACTTTAAAAACAAAGCTAAAAATCAACTCCTACGAATACTGAACATATAATGGCAAACTGGTAAACTACCAAAGAATTGGAAGATATCAATTATAGTGCCAATACTGAAACCAAACAAAGATGCCAAGAAATACAAGAACTATCGGCCAATTGATCTCATCAGCATGCTTTGTAAAATAACAGAACGAATTATCCACTCTAGGCTCATAGTCTGACTCAGTAAAAATAATAAAATAAACGTCTACCAAACTGCCTATATATACAGACACTGTACACCTGATCAACTGTTCTAATTCTGCCAATCAATAATAGATTCTTTCCAGGAAAAACCGCCAAAGAAGACAACGGCCGTATTCCTGGATATGACCTCAGCTTTTGATCGAGTGTAGAGGGAGAAATTATTTGAAAGGCTGCACAACATCGGAGTAAGAGGAAAAACCTTGATCTGGTTGCAGACTTATTAAGGGAAAGAAGGATAAAGGTTCGGGTCAATGGAGAATTTTCCAAGGACAGAAGAACATGGGCTGGTGTACCTCAGGGATCTGTGCTTAGTCCTCTACTCTATCTGCTATATATTAACGACATCCATCCTTACCTCACTGAAGACACAAAGGTTGCCTGTTATGCAGATTATATAGCCATATGGCACACAAGTAGCAGCATAGAAAAAAATCAGAAAAAAATACTGAACACATCAATGAGAGGACTGGAGAAGTGGGCAATGGAACTCCAAATGACCATAAACCCAATAAAACTAAACCTATGCGTCTTCTCCACTGACAGGGAAAAAAAAAGGCATAAATATAACCCCAAAATAATCAAAAACAACCAAATAATTGATAAAATTAAATATCCAAAATACCTAGATGTGATACAGCAGTCCTGGATCTTTCCAGTTGGTCTCGAGGATCACGCCATCACCATCTCCTCAGCGGTGAAGTACGCGATCTACGTATTCATCGTAGATCGCAAAATGCGTGGGGTCGCTGCAGACCCACTGGCGATTCTCCACCAAACTCTGCAGCGCTAACAAAGGCGCCATATTCATTGTTCATAGTGTATATAATGCCTATTATTTTTTTTTAAATAGTGCAGACTGTGCACTTTGCATGTATTGACAAGATGTCAATAAAATTATTTTAATCGTCATTGATGAGGAATTGCGATTTACAGAACACATAATTAGCACCTCAAAAAAAGCTACCAGAAAACTAAACATTCTGAGATGGCTATGTGGAACAAATTGGGGAGCAAAACCCAGAATTCTCAGAACAACATATATCACCTTAATAAAGCCGATAATGGAATATGCAACACTCGTCTGGGCTCCCTCAAGCTCATCACTAAAAGGAAGACTAGACAGTGTACAAGCAAAAGCGGCCAAAATAATTACTGGTGCTGTTTCATCCACCAACAACGAGAAAATTCAGAGATAATGTGGTCTAGACCTACTCGCTCGAAAGCAGAAGACAAAATAAAAACAATAAAATTTACCAATAGCTTAAAAAGTAAAGAAACCTAACACGTTTTCCATAAAACCTATTTAAACTGGACACAAAAAGAAAGACTTAAAAGATCTTCAACACTTCAATGAGACAACAATTATAGAAGGGGCATAAATATGAAACACAATGACTTTCGAATTCAAGAAGAACCAATATTTCCTCCCCCAGTGCCATCAAATGTAATCATCAATGAATGAACCCTGCACAAAAAAAAAAAAAAAGGGAACAAAAACATACTTAAAAGAAAGGACTTGACACAATTGGTTTAAACGATCAGAGAAATTATTTGTTGTTGTTGTTTCTTATCCCCTTGTGTAAAGTTTACACGAATTCCATGAGTTTATGCTCCTCGAGCTGTTTTATGATAAGCAGCGGCCTCTCCCAAAGGTCCTGTTTAGTGCATCTAATGCATTCCACAATGTCTTTTGGAGCTCCAGGTGCCAAGCTACATTTTGGGCAAGTGGGGTAGATTTTGTTGTTATTTTCCATCTTCAATGGCTTGAGATGGCCTATTCTAAATCTTGTAAGTGTCGTTTGATGCTGCCTATTTCTGATGTTCAGAGCTCCTCCTGGTTCCACTCCACTGTACCAACTGTGCTGGGCCCGCGGCCCTAGTTCTGAGCATGGAGAGTGGGTAGGACTATGTGCCTGGCATCTGCAGCCCTCGGCACCCGACTCGCGGGTAGTAGCGGTCTGTACCTGGCTGCCTGAAAGAAGGTGGTAGGGGCTAACTGATCACGAAAGGCCATTGTGGAACTCAGTGGACGAGTTAGCGATGCTAATAGGGGTCTGTGACAGGGGTGACATCCAGTTACAGATTACGCAAAGTAGGGAGGGCTTGACGGCTACCTACATATGCTGATCAGCACCTTCCCGTGGTTCGTCCTGAGCACGTTTCTAACAAGAACGTGGCCAATGCTGACAGCTCGTCTGACAAGTCTGGAAAGACGGCTATGCCCAGTTTTGCCTTGATGACCGGTGGCGTTCTGGTGTCATTATAATACAGGTCACACACACCCCCACCCCCAATAATCCCAATACAGAATATAAAGATTGACATTACCAATGAGGCTCAGGTAGCGCCTGAGAACAGGTGGGAGGCAGATCCCTCTTGCTGTGGAGTGAACGACCTAGTCAGAGCTGATGGGCCAGCTCGACATATTGGGTCTAGTAACCTCTCATGCATCCCTCTTGAAAAAACCCTGGAGACAAGGATAAGCCCGAGGACGCTCAAATTCCCTCGGGCTCCGAGCGTATGCCCGATAATACCTCGTTGGGTATTTCTAATAATTCTCCTGCCGCGCCCACTAATGGCCCAGGGAAGTCCCCTATGGAAGCAGGCACCCTCCGCACAGCGAGAGTCGACACGACTCGAGAAGATAGGCAGCGTTCCCACTTGAGTCCGCGAAAAGCGACGCGGCCGCCTAAGGATTTGAGCTCAAGTACCTTCTGCACAGCTAGTTTTGGATACCCAGAGCAGGAGGATAGGAAGGATCGTCCATCCCCCCTGATATCCGCCTGAACAGGATCATCAACATGGAGATCCCTGTGGATCCTTTCCTGTTGATTGGCCCTTCGTCTGAGGCGAGAATCGGCTCAATAGTTGAGGAGCCGGGGGCTGCGATGGGTGCCACCAAGGCAGGGTACCTCAATGACCTGAATGAAATGAATGAGTTTCTAAATCAGGCATTGACACCCCAGAAGAAGTGCACGGAGCTTAAGGAGATTGCCGAGGCGTTCCAGGACTCCCTAGACCCCATACGTCAAGGGAGGAAGATTGGAAATGCTCACCCGAACATCCTCGAGCAATGCTTCGATAAGCTCCTCAAGAAACATAGGTCGGTTCTTGAAGAGCTCGAGCTCCTGCGGGTGGAGAAGCGGACCTGGAGGAAAATATCCTCAGTCCGACCACCCTGCAGTATGGAATAGAGAGGGGAGTGGCGGTGGCTCTTTTAGAGTCGCTGAAACTAGCTGAGGTCGAGGTATGTCCTCCCAATGACGCTTCCCCAGTCCTCCCTAGACGAGAGACGCCCCGAAACGAGAAGACGGAGGAGCCCGCAAGGGCAAGGGCCGGGAGTTACTGCCCTGAAGTAGAGGGAGACCCAGTCAAAATACCAACTAGAGACGAGAAAGCTGTTCCGCCATCTCCCCCAAAACAACCTGTTCACACTAGGAACAGCGAGATGGCGGAATAGAAGAGAAAGAAGATGAAAAGGGTTAAGAAGCCTTCAGAAAAAGAGGAAGAGAGTAGGACTGAGGTGACAGCCGGATCAAAAGATGACCCACCGAGAGCGACGCCTACAGAGGAGGTGAAAGAACCTCCTCGCCCGAAGAATATCAGGGCTAAAGAGGTAAAGGATCCCCCTAAGGCGGCCAAGACTACCAAACCGGAACCCCCAAAGGTAAAGGGCTCCCCTAGATGGAGGGAGGACCTGACCCTGGTAGTTGAGTGGGATGAGGATGCGGGGTCCGGGTTAAAGCTCGCGGTGCTGAAAAGCATCGCTGGTAGCAATCCTGGGCACCGCTATGATCTTAAAATGATTCGGGGTGGGGAAGCTGTGGCTCTCATATTGAAGAACCTCGATGACAAGAAACTGGCCGTTGAGGCTATAGAGAGAGAGCCTGCACTGAGGCTAGGAGGGAGTTGATGCTCTTGGATGTCAACTCTGACATCAAAGAGGAGACACTAAGAGAAATGGGGGTGCTCCAAAATTCGGGGTGTGGGGACTTCTTGGAAGGATACATGAGATTGTATCCAAAGAGTACAAGGAGGCACTACGCAACGAATTGGGTCATTTCGGGCCTAAAGAAGGCCACTATCAAATCCCTCCTTGGCAAGAAGAGGTTGAAGATAGGTGCCAGGATGGTACCTATCAGGGTGAATGAGGCAGTGTCAACTTGCTTTAGGTGTCTCAGGCCCGGTTATATCGCAAGGACCTGCGAACATCCTAAGAGGTGTGGGAGGTGCGGCGAGGGCGTGCACTCCCAAGAACAGGGATGCGATAGGAAGCCGGGTTGTTGGCTCTGTTTAGAGGACAACAAGAGGTACGGCAGGAAATATGACTCTAATCATCGCCCCCGGAGTACGCAGTACTCGGTGAAGGCCTGGTACGTGAACGGGAGGCGATGGTAGAGGGGCCAAACAAGGAGGTGTGGAGGTTCGTGCAGCTAAATTGCGCTCGTTCGAGGAGGAGCTCCGAGGAGCTAGACCAGATCATTAAAAGTGATCGCCCTCATGTTATCCTGGTGCAGGAGATGTACCTGGAGGATGATGGGAAGATGGGTCTAGATAATCGTTACAGTTTTTTCTCTAGCGAGTGCAACAAGGCCGCCTTACTGGTCCGGGGAGATCTTCCTTGTTTGGGTTGTGGGTCCTGGGAGGAGGCGGTGGCTGTACAAATCGAGGCAGCGAATCTAAATCTGGTCTGCCTCTCTACGTACATACCACCTCAGGACAACGACCTCGGTAAGCTGGACTTCCTAAATGATTTTTTGGTTGGGAAGGAAGGGCACGAGAGGCCGCGGTCCCCGCTGGACACAGTAGAGAGTTTCCTATTTTGCTGTGACTAAAGGCCACCGGTATAGAAATCCTTCCAGACACGTTGTCTGGGAGGTGGTTTTTCCAGGTACAATGTCCAAGCACTAGCTTGGATACCGTTACTTGGCTTATGAGTTGAAAAGAAGAGCAGCGAAGGGCATGCTTTGAATGCCGGCTTGTAGACCTAAAGGTCTGGTGGCCATCTGCTTCTAGGGTGTACCAACTGTGCTTAGGTAGGATCCTCCAGTTCTTGTTTATTTTTGTTTTGACTACTATTTCTATTTCTTTAAAAGTAAGTTTTTTTTCTGTAGAAAGGGTTCTTTGGTGCCTTCATTGCCTTCAATGCTAACATGTTAGGGTATCCATTGGAGGTGAAATTTTGAGGTTTTGAGAGTTTTTGTAGATAACCAATTTTGTTCCTGCTTACACTGTCTTTAAGTTCCTCCTGTGTGACTCAAGTGTTGTATGGAACTTCTACTATCAGTAAGAATCCATATATCGTTATGTTCAGTGTTTCTGATGGATTTTAAGGCTTCATAGATGGCTATAAGTTCTGATCTGAAGACTGAGCAAAATTCTGGGTTTCTTCTGTTTATTTTCTCAATGCTATTTGTGGTTTTAATGAGAGAGTCACTGCCAGTGTGTCTCAACTCGCCTTATTGCATTTTTAGCAATTTTATATTAATTATTTCTAATGATAATTGTTTTAAGTATTCTGGATTTTGGTATTCTTTGTTAGTGGGTTCATTTAAAGTGACATTAAAAATATCATTTTGTTAGTGGTTCACATGAAGATTTTTTATCTGCTAAATAATTTTTTCCACTTTATATTTTAAAAATCCATTTCTTTTGGCCAGGTGGAGAGAGCCTTCTTTTTTGTCTTATATTTGATTCCCAATCAAGTAGTAATTGGAAGTTCTGTATGAGTTTACATAACTCTTGATTTTTTTTATATATTTTGGCAGATTGTAGCTTCTTCTATCCTTTAAGGGCATAATGTCTGCCTCGTAAAGTACAATATCATTAGGGCAGGTATTTCGAAGACCTGTAATAATTCTAGCTACATTTAGTTGTATCCTTCCCAGTGTTTTTAGATTTGTTTCAGATGCTGTATCATAGATTTGATATCCATATTCCAAGATAGGTCTCATTAGAGATGTGTAAGTTAATTTTCATGTTGTTGCTTCAGTTCCCCACTCTCTTCCTGAAATATATTTCAAGATTTTTAGTCGGTCTCTTTCTTTTAAAACAACTCCTTCAATATGTTTACTGGAGTTAATTTCTGGATCCAGGGTGTAGCCAAGATATTAAGGATGTTTATTATATTGCAATTGTTGTTCTTTCAGAATAATTTTTGGTCTTATTTTGTATAGTTTCTCATCGGTAGTAAAAAGACAGGTTTCAGAATTTTGGGGGTTAAATTGTAATTTATATTACCAAATTTTTCTAGGTGGAGAAGAGTCTTGTTCAAATCCCTTTCAGCTTTTTTTCCAGTTAGTGTTGATGCTCCATAGAATAATGTCATCAGCGAAAAGTCCAATATTGGTTTTATGTAAAATTTCTTCTTCTATGCCTGCAATGAATAGGGCGAAGAGAGTTGGGCTAAGGACTGATCCTTGTGATAATCCTTGGTACAATTTGAAGGTTTTAGATAGACTGTCATTTATTTGACCCTGATGTATCTATTTTTAAGGAAATCATTTATCCATGTGATAGCTTTTCCATCATTTTTGAAATGTTTGTATAATTTTGTAATTAACTTGTTTTTCCATACCTTATCAAAAGCTTGTGTAAGGTCTAAAGAAGCAGCGATGGTGTGGTTAGTTGGTTTTATATCGGTGTGGTAGCTAAGTCGTCTAAGTATAATTTTTCGATTAATTTGCAGCAAATGCTTGTGAGGGAGATAGGTCGGTAGTTTTTTGGGTCATCCGCAGATTTGTCAAGTTTTTTAATGGGAATTATTGTTAGAGTTTTCCAGTCTTGAGGCAATTTTCCAGTTTTCCAGCAGTTATTGAAAATATGAAGAAGTCTTTCTTCGCCAATTTTGCCCAAGTTTGATATCATTTGGCCATGGATTCCATCTGACCCAGGAGTCTTGTTTAGGTCAGTGTTTTCTAATGCATAAGCTAGCTCTTTCATATTGCTTTTTTTCATGGAAAAATATTATGAGTGCTGGTGACATTTTTACAGTCATGAATAATCTTTCGGGCCTTTTTTAAACTTTCTTATATTTTATTTCAAATTTGATTTTACCTCTTATTTGATATGAATTACCTAAATGATTGGCAGCTTTTTTGTTATCAGTTGCTGGGGAACAATCTGTATTCTTAATCATATTTGTTTTTTCAGTTTGTGACTGGGATCTGTCAATTTGTTTTGCCAAATGCCAAAGTTTTGTACTTGGGTTTCTTGGGTTCAGGTTTTCACAAGTTTGTTTCCATTTTTCCCTTTTCACATTCACGTATAATCTTTTTATTTTTGCATTTCCAATGTTCAGTTTAGTTCTACAGTATGTTTGGTTTTGAGTGCACTTTTTTGTAGTTCATTTATTTTAGTTAGAGTGTTTGAATATCTTTTGCCTGGTGTGTATAATTTGGAATCCATTTCTTAATATTACCTCTTGGTATTGAAACTTTGGCTGCTTTAATAATGGTGTTTTTAAAGATATCCAATTACCCTTTTTGAAGTTCCAGAATTTTTATTAATTGCGCTTGTTTTAGTCTTGGTGCTAATTTCTATCAAATTAGACAAATGATAACTTCCTATACTTTTTAATTGTATAACGAATCAAAGGTTTTTACGAAGGAGTATCTTTTATTATATTAATGCACAAATATAATAAAAGATACTCCTTCGTAAAAACTTTTGATTCGTTATACACTTATACCAATTGTACGAAGTTTCCCTGTAGAAATATACTTTTTAATATTTGCCATTTGCATTTGTGGAAAATGTCAGGATAGTAAAAACTTATATCAAGTGCTTGTGCAGTATTATAGCTGTAGGAATGATGGGTAGCATTCCCATCATTTAAGCACATGAAGGCATTTTCGTTAAATATGTTTGATAGTATTTTGCCTCTTGGGTTTGGCGTGGAACATCCCCATAGTTGATGTTTGGCATTTAAGATCACCTACAATAATAGTGTTGTCTGTAATAAATTAAGCCATTTTTCCATCGTCAATAAGTTTATTGTTTGGAGGATGGTACATATTGTATATGTTGATGGCTTTGTTTTGATTGAGTTAGACATCGATACTTTGGGCTTCGAGGTCTGATTGTGTTTGGAATATTAACGGCTATGTCCTCATAGTAAAAATTATTGATTTAAAATGCTAGGCCACCCCCTTTAACAGCATATACAGAGGGATCTTGAGACCTTACCCTAAGTAATGGAGGGGCCGGAATTAACATAATACTGCAAGATGGAACACAGATCAAAATCAAAGAAGGAGCAGGACAGATTTCGTCAAACTTCACTTGTGAACTGACAGCTATCTGGAAAGCCCTTGATGTATGCCTTAACCAACTATCCCTGCATCAAGCAGAAGGAATTTTATTATACAGCGACTCTATATTCGCTCTAGAAGCAATTCAGAAGGCAATACTAAAATCACACAGAAAATACATTCGTTACTTACCCAACTGGAACCATTGAAGAAGAACTGCATTCTAAAATGATTCCTGTCTATGTTGGGATCGGGGGTAATGAAATGGAATTTGAATTGGCAAAGGAAAAAACAAATGTCATTATTCGACGCTGATGCTCTGTTAAAATACAAGATAATTAAACAAAAAATAAGAAAAGATCAAAAGGCGAACTAAACTCTAAGAGAAAATGACAAAAACTATAACAAGACTTATAACAAAACATTATAAAGTAATGACAAAACATCCAGATGGCACAAGAACCTATAGGACATGCAACAACTGTCCTGGTGTGGAACTAACACCTACCCACATATTCTCATACCCAGCAATGGCCGCAGCCTTGCAGAAAATTTACATAGACCCAGAGCAGCAGCTTTACACACCCAAGATAGTGGACATTACTGCTGCTGTGATAGAGATGCATGGAGACATCTGAGGCTCTTTACTGGACACGACAACAACAACAACGGCATTCCCGAGTAAAATAAATATCAGAGATAGATACATATTTTTCAAATGAATTAAAATAAATATAATCGATACTGAGAGAGAGTTGAATTAAAAATCAGAAATTTATTATCTTCGAAAACAAACCGTTTCTAGAAAATATATATATTTTTTTGCTACATGTTTTAATTTGCATTTACTTATTTTACATATCTCAGATTGTATTTAAAAATCGTCAACCAATTCTACTACTTTTGGCGAAGTGGTGTTTTATTAATTTGTTATTTGATATTATTAGGGTTCTTTCCTAGTATTCAAAAAGGAAAAATACGTGTCGATCAGTTATATTTTTCAATTTATCAAACAATTTGGCCGCTGAATCTCTGATTCTGGTAGAGCGCCTTCTGGCGAATAAAATTGTAACTAAAATCAATTTCGAATTTTTCATTATTTGCCATAAGGAATCCCATTGCATCCTGAACACAATGGTGTTTACCGCATTGCTCTAGCGCAAATATTCGCGGAGTTATTAATTTTTAAAATAGTGCAGGACTTTTGGATCACCCTGTATTGTATGTTTTAATATACGTATGAAATGTATGTACTTAATATACGTATGTATATAATTTATTTATGGAATGTATGTATATACATATATATGTATGTAATGTACATATGTAATGATGTTGTAATGTATGTATGAATTTCTTGAATTAGGTACTTTATTCATGACTTTATTTGTGTGCTAATGGCACGCTCGTCAACGGTAATTCTTCTCTGTAGCCAGATCGAAACCCGGGAACCGAGATTTCATGGGGTCTAGGATCTCCACCAGGTAGTAGATGACACCTAGAATACCTTCAAATAAGTTCAGCTTGGAGTTTTCCTCGTTGTAATGTATGTATGTCTATAATGCATGTATGTAGACAATTAAAACAGACTTTATTGACGGTCTAGTCAATAATTACATACATTGTAAAACGAAAATTGAAATTATACCGCGAATGTTTCTTTTATAAAAATCGAAATTTATTTTCAAAGAGAAATAGCGACATTTCTAACTTTGAGGATGAGGTATGGAAAGGTGAAACATGAAGAGTAATGGCGAACGAAAAAATAAAAAGTGTCCAGGGGCGGGAATCGAACCCACACCCTTCTGCTTACCGGGCAGGTGCCTTGTCCACTCGGCTACCCTGGACGTATTTTTCCGTTCGTAACTAGTACTTAAAGTAACATTTAAAATACAATATAACGCGGCTGATGATTGTAAAACGAAAATTGAAATTATACCGCGAATGTTTCTTTTATAAGGGGAGGAGCATTTCGCTGAGTATGCGTAGGCCCTCACGCACAAAGGGATCTGAGTTCCGAGAGCACTCAGATGCACATAATGTATGTTGTAATGTATATATGTATATAATGTATGTATGTAATGTATATATGTGATGAGGTATCCTGTCGACTTATCTTTGATGAGGTATCCTGTCGACTCTCGCTATAGCTGTGATAACAGAGGGTCAAACATGTAGTAACCGAGAGGGACAGTCAGGGCGTGGAGAGTTTTTCAGTATCTCTCTGCACCTTGAGGACCTTTAACAGTTCTCACAGAGTAGAGGCAGTCGTGGTCGAGGCAGAGTGGAAAGCTTGGGAATGTCCACACACACAAAAAAAAAACGAAGAGACATAGTTGTAGTAGGAAAGTTCCGTGAACAGATAGGAGTCGAGCTAAGAGCAAGATGGATATTGAAGAGTTCTTACTGTTCTACATGTTCGATGAGGTGGACCTGGGTACAACCGACGAGTGCACCGGCTGATGGTGAAGTGACTATATTTTCGGCTAGGGCAGAGGTCTTTTATATCTTTGCCGAGGGGGGAGAATAGACTTTGAGCGGGTGCAAAGGGCGTGGGGCGTCTGCGACATTCTATACCCTTTGGACTTGATGGCAACGGTCTGCCGAATTCTGTTGGATTTCTATCTCGATTTTAGACGTTTTTGAACTTCTTCTCAATCTTGCTTTAACTCAGCTCTTAATCTATTATATAGTTTTATTTATTCATCCTCGGTTTGTACAAAGTACATTACATATGGTGATGCAATGACACATAAAAATCATGCGTATAATTATTTATAGATGTGTTTCTATATACAACATGACAATCTTGTTATATGTATTATACAATATAGGGTTGTTGGTTTAAATTACCATATATATGTATGTAATGAAGGTATGAATGTAATATAATGTATGTAATATATATATGTAATGTATGTATGTAATAAATGTATGTATGTATGTAATATACATATGGAATGTTTGTACGTAATGTATGACAATGACAATTGAAAAGCATTTATTGACCGTTCAGTCAATGGTTACACTCAAAGAGTCAATGGGAAAAAATTACAATTAATTAATTACAATTATCCTGACTCTGTCAGGAGCCCAGGCCTGAGTACGGACAATTCATTTTGGATTTTTTTTCAATAGGGTGTCCTCAGGGAGGGTCTGGATCATAGGATGGCAAAGCAGCCCTGAACTCCGATAGTCTCCGACGGATCAAGGGAACCGAGTCCCGAGTGAGGTCCCGAGAACTCCAAGGGAGGCGCCGGTGCTGAATGCTGGGGCGTAGGCCGCTGAGGCGGTGCAGGGGTGGTTGTTGGTTGGAGGCCGGCAGGGGAAGCTGGTCAGGCCGATCTGGTGATGTTGACCCGCCCTGCAAGCAGGGGGCAGTTGGCCCTCCGGTGCCCTTGTCCGTGGCATCTGGAGCACTTGATGCCCGATGATAGGTAGGCGGGCCAGGCCTCGCCTTTGATCGGAATATCGAGGCGGGTGGGGAGCCTCTCGGTAGTCACTCCATCGTGGAGGACAATGAACGCCTCACGGCGGCCGTCGCATTAGATGTATGGCCCGGTCTTCATCATTTTGGGCGCGATGGATGTTATGCGCCCATAGGGCTTTAGGGCGTTGATGATGGCTGAGTCCTCCACGAAGAAGGGGAGGTTGCCCACCGTTATCCTCTCCGCTCTTTTGCGGAAAGGAAAAACCCTGAGGAGAGTGCCCTCAACCTCAAGGCCCTCGTTAATGAGGCGCTCGGCTAGGCCTCTGTTAGCCAATCCCAGAAGTTGGTGGCCATTCACCTTGGAGATCTGGATAACACCGGCGGTTCCTCCAAGCATTCTGTCCAGCGCCCTCAGATAGTGGAAGGGCTGTAGTTCTGGGCCATGCTCCAGGTATACGCAGTGTTCCTCAGACGAGGATGCCTGCCGCGTCCGGGCTTCTGCGATGTGGGCCCTGGTCGTTCTCAATTCTTGGGCCCGCGGCACCGAGCCCGCCGATGATTGCAGACGGCGATTGGTCCTGGCACTTCCGATGTTGGAGGATGGTGCAGCCGCTGTAGGCGAATTCGATACGCGGCGCCTCTTCTTGTTCTTCACGACGGTAAAGTCGTCATCTGTCCCGGGGTTCATGACTTCGTTACAATCTGCCCAGTTCCTGATGGTAAGGGCAGCGCCATTAGATGACGAAGCAGCCGCCATGCCGGATGTGACGTCGACGCGCGCGGCGGCCAGATTTGCATTTCCAACGCCTTTCGGCGGATTTGCATACTCTTGATTTTCAGAGTTATCTATATAGATAATACCGTAACAGAGTTTTCCATTGTAAAGTCGTGAGCTATCTCCTCCGAAGATTCTGAACTACACATAACGATCTATATACCAAAATTTTCGTTATTTTTTTCTTCGTATGATAGGCCTGTTTTTATTTTCCTAATGTTAACAGTTATTTTTATTTTTAATTTAATCTATTTTACAATCGTAGATTTTTTGCATTTATCATCATCAATTCTTTTGTTTACAATTGCGTACTTTTATAGAGAGAAATAAAGAAATACATAATTGATTAGATACAAAAGTGTGAACCAGAAAGTCGATTTTTAAAAATGTTATTATTTAATATAAACTTATTTTAATTTAATTTTGAAATGAAAAGGTAGTGTAAAAGTGTATATGAGGTTAGATTCAAATAGGTTAAATTATGTTAGTTTAATCGCTAAATAAGGTTAGTTTTAGATAAGTTGAATTAGGTTAGTTTCAAATAATTAAAAAAAATAATGTTCGTTTTTAGAAAAATAATTCGAAATAGTAAGTATATATATTAATATAAAAGATCGAAATGTAAAAATCACTATGTCCAAAATCTTCGCTTTAACTCGTGTAAAACGGCTCGAAGGTACGGCGGTGTCAACGTACAGCGCCGCCTACCAAAGTTAACCTTTTCTGGGAACTCACCAGGTTATATTATTTTTCGAATTGTAGATTGAATTATTACTTTTAATCTATCTTTTATAGTGTCTTCAATAGTGTGTGACGTTTCAGCAACAGCATCAGACAGAAGAATAAATGAACTAAAGAATAAAATCTCATTTTTTCTTTTGTCTGATGATGGTGGCATTTGAATTAGGGTTTTTTTTTTTTTATTAATTTGTTATAGTTTTTCATTTGAATTTAGCTCCATTTTTGTGTCTTATTTCTTCTTTATATTAAAACTTAGAATTAAGCTTTGCTTTTTATATACATGTTTATTACACATTTAGCAATACTTTTTCTTTATATTTGCTCTTATTTACTCATTTTTTTACTCTTTCACAATCAGATTTTGAAAATGGCTAAATGGCTTCACTTCTCCCTATTTGCTTTTGTAGCTTTTCTTATAAAAAAAATATTAGAACTTAGAATTAAGCTTTGCTTTTTTATATACATGTTTGTTACACATTTAGCAATATATATACCAAAATATTTTTTTGAATACTTACCTCTTTTAGTGAATTTTTGTCAGGGGGGCTACAAAAGTGCCGTACTTATGCAGTATTTTGATGCTTTTCCTGTGAAAAGGATAATGAAAATCAAAATTAAGCTTTGCTTTTTTATATACATGTTATTTACACATTTAGCAATATATACACAGAAATATTTTTGGAATATTTAACTTTTTTGGTGAATTTTTGTCAGGGAAGCTATGGACTGCCGTAATCATGCATTATGTTGATGTTCTTCTCATAAAAAAAATATTTGGGTTTGGAATTGGGCTTTGCTTTTTTGTATACATGTTTTTTACATATTTAGCAATTTACACACAGAAAAATTTTGGAATATTTAACTTTCTTGGTGAATTTTTGTCAGGGAAGCTATGGACTGCCGTAATCATGCGGCTGCAAAAGTGCCGTACTTATGCAGTATTTTGATGCTTTTCCTGTGGAAAGGATAATGAAATTTAAAATTAAGCTTTGCTTTTTTATATACATGTTATTTACACATTTAGCAATATATACACAGAAATATTTTTGGAATATTTAACTTTTTTGGTGAATTTTTGTCAGGGAAGCTATGGACTGCCGTAATCATGCATTATGTTGATGTTCTTCTCATAAAAAAAATATTTGGGTTTGGAATTGGGCTTTGCTTTTTTGTATACATGTTTTTTACATATTTAGCAATTTACACACAGAAAAATTTTGGAATATTTAACTTTCTTGGTGAATTTTTGTCAGGGAAGCTATGGACTGCCGTAATCATGCAATATGTTGATGTTCTTCTCATAAAAAAAAATATTTGGGTTTAGAATTGGGCTTTGCTTTTTTATATACATACTAGCCGAGTGACCCGGGCAACGCCCCGGGTTTACCCGAAGGACCCGCAGGTGAGAAACTATAGAAGAAAAATTTAAACAAATCAGAAAATGAAATTGCAAACAACAGAACTACACTACTTTAAGGACATGAGAGCACATGCACTGTATCACCATACGTGTACCATTTTCAAAGACCCTGCTTAGGATTAAAACTTCTCAGAAGCATAACAATAGTACCAACCTAGAGGTTAACTGGTGTGGATGCATTCCTCTGGGAGTGTGACTATTGAGAAATTCAGTAGGGAGTTATTTTGCTTCTCCGCATTCTAACACTCCAACTGTTAACACTGTGGAAACACTGACTCATGTTTGGTAAGCAATTTCAGGGAAGAAACTATAGACATTGGATTAAATAAATTATTAATTAAATTGCATTAAATAAAAATTATTAGATTTAAATAAATATTATTAGAGTGAAAAAAAAAGAAAGAAATTAACAAATTAGAAAATAAAATTTCGAAAAATACAACTATATTGCAGATAAGATAAGAGGACCTTATTAAAAAATACATAAACAAACTGTAATTCGACACTCGATAATTCGACACTTTCGATAATTCGACACTTTCGATAATTCGACCATTTTAAAAATCAAATTTACAAGGTTGATTGTTGTTTAAATACAACTTTGCTTTTGCATGCATAAACACAGGCTCTTGTAGCAAGAACCCAAATATTATTTATAGTCATAACAAAAGCCAACTTTAGTGAAAACTGATGCCTCTTCAGAATGAATGGAAGACTGAAATCTGAAGGAGCAGAAGATATGGGTCATCTTTACATGTATGCTATCCAATGTTCGCACACTTGAAAAAGCCACATATAAAGTTGTCCGTGCGTAAACACAGGCTCTTGTAGCCAAGGTTTGGCCTTGAGCCTTATTTATAGTCATAGCAAAAGCCAACCTTAGTGAAAACTAACGCCTCTCTAGAATGAAGCGAAGGTTGGTATCCGAAGGGGCCAAAGATATTTCAGACACTATACAGTGTGTTCAACTTTGGGCACTGTCAGTATATGTGCTTCAAGGACATGAGAGCACATGCGCTGAAACACCATACGCGTTCCATCGCAAAGATCCTAAAGGCATTGGTGAAAGTATAAATGACCCATATCTTCTGCTCCTTCAGATTTCAGTCTTCCATTCATTCTGAAGAGGCATCAGTTTTCACTAAAGTTGGCTTTTGTTATGACTATAAATAAAATTTGGGTTCTTGCTACAAGAGCCTGTGTTTATGCATGCCAAAGCAAAGTTGTATTTAAACAACAATCAACCTTGTAAATTTGATTTTTAAAATGGTCGAATTATCGAAAGTGTCGAATTATCGAAAGTGTCGAATTATCGAGTGTCGAATTACAGTTTGTTTATGTATTTTTTAATAAGGTCCTCTTATCTTATCTGCAATATAGTTGTATTTTTCGAAATTTTATTTTCTAATTTGTTAATTTCTTTCTTTTTTTTTCACTCTAATAATATTTATTTAAATCTAATAATTTTTATTTAATGCAATTTAATTAATAATTTATTTAATCCAATGTCTATAGTTTCTTCCCTGAAATTGCTTACCAAACATGAGTCAGTGTTTCCACAGTGTTAACAGTTGGAGTGTTAGAATGCGGAGAAGCAAAATAACTCCCTACTGAATTTCTCAATAGTCTCACTCCCAGAGGAATGCATCCACACCAGTTAACCTCTAGGTTGGTACTATTGTTATGCTTCTGAGAAGTTTTAATCCTAAGCAGGGTCTTTGAAAATGGTACACGTATGGTGATACAGTACATGTGCTCTCATGTCCTTAAAGTAGTGTAGTTCTGTTGTTTGCAATTTCATTTTCTGATTTGTTAAAATTTTTCTTCTATAGTTTCTCACCTGCGGGTCCTTCGGGTAAACCCGGGGCGTTGCCCGGGTCACTCGGCTAGTCTCTAGATATTTCTTTATGAGATTCTTCTTTTGTCGAATTCTTGCCACCAATTGGAGATGGGATGCTGGGCCTTCCAGGCTTTTGTCCAGCAGATCCTGGGCTCCATGGCGATGCCGAATTCGGCATGTCTATGGACATTTTTTCGCTCGCCAGAGACGAAATACGCGGAGCTCGCGCGACGCGTGGCCGCACGGTCGGCGTATGTATGTGTGTATGTTTGTATTGTATGTGGGTAATGTATTTATGTAATGATGTATGTAATGTATGCATATAACAAAATAATCCGTAAAAGATGAACGATTGGTCCATCGAAATATTGGATTATGTAATGTATGCATTTATGTAATGTATGTATAAAAATAATTCGACCCTTTTTGATTGTTGATTGTTGTTCCTATGTAAGACCCTGTTGACTTAATGTAGGATTGGTGACTTGTGGTGGTTGATGGCGCAGTCTTAGTTGAATGGTAGGTTTTCACAGGGGAAATAACGAGAGGGAAAACAGGATGGGATTGAATCTAGGACTTCGCGAATAAGGGAGAGAAAGGTTTTGAGACTAATGGGGTACTTTCCTATCACATGATCGGAAAAATATGTTACCTTGGTGAGAAGGAGTTGGGCACGTCTTGAATGGGGTAAGAAAAAAAATTTATGTAGAGAGATTCGCAAAATCTCTTAGTGATAAAAAGTTACATGCCAATGAATCTAGTTCACGCGGCGAATTCTAACCTTTTTAATTTAATTGCCCTCGTAGATTTTTCTCCCTGTGCAACTTGTGTGTGGAAACATGATCCTTCCCAGAAGCTCGTTTATATTATGTGTAGAGGAGACCCGGGAATCTAGTTAACCTTAAGTTTGTATTTGTATTTGTTGTAATGTGTTGGGGTTGTTTTGTCTTTCAAAATCTCAAGGCCGAGTGTTTTATATTAATTTGTCCCGAGCCTTAATGCGTTCTAGGGTTTTTTTTATGCGGTCCCCTAGGGCATTTAAGATATTCTCGTCCGATATCCACTTCGTTATCGGGAGGTCGTGATCGGAATCGAATCTTTGAATACAGGGTTCGAGGAGAGTCCTCGACCCTTTTAAAGTGGTTGTTTCTTCCTTTCGGAAGAAACGTAAGCTCGAAGGCTTTACTACCTAATATTTTATTATTTTGAAATCTGAATTTTGCGTATGTGGGTGACATGTAATGAGTTTGGAAGTGTTGGTGAAAGAATCGAATTTGTTTGTAATTCATTGGGAGGGGTGTTTTAAGAATTAAATTTGTTTATTAATATATTTATATATATATAAAATTGAATGTCTGTCTGTACTCTATAGATTCAAAAACCATACATCCAATCGCCGTGAAATTTTGGGATATCATTAGGTATATCCCCGGGAAGGTTTTTGAAAAATAATTTCTTCAATATCCTTAGAGGTATTTTCAGATTTGTAGATTTAACTCGCAAGCAGCGCCCCCCATTGCGACGATGTTAACAAGTTTTTTTTTTATCTATATATTTTATTATCACTAAGTTTATTATCTTAAAGATTATTTATCAAAAGTAAGATTTTCTAACTATTAATTGCGCACAAGTCAAAGTTAGTTTTATCATTTATCTACAACATATATATTGTGAGAATAGATAAAAAGATGATTTTGTAATGTAGAAAATTAGGAAAGACAAAATTCAGGATGACACGGCAATGTATTTGAGACAAGAATAATGTTACAATTCCAAGGCAAGATACTATTCCTTTAACTTCCAATTACCGAGGGAACAAATTAATATTGATTTTATTCAACTTATCGAGTATTTTTCAAGGGACCGGGGAAAAAATGTTCACTTTATCGAGAGATTCAAATCTACCAGTTTCAAATTATCAAAATTTATTTATCAAAAATAAGATTTTCTACCTATTAATTGCGCACAAGTCAAAGTTCGTTTTATCATTTATCTACAACATGCGAGGTGTGTTCAAAAGGTATCGCATATTTTGAAATTTCGCGGGTTACGTATATTCGAATTTCGATCTTTCTGTGGCTTTATGTTTGGTACTCATCTCTCTCACTTATGCCTACAAGCTCGGCCATTTTGAATGTTCACTTAATTGTTGACAGCTGCTTTGCTTGCAGGTGTTTTGGATCGTCTTCGATTTTTACCTATTAAAAAAATGGATCAAAGAACCTGAATCAAATTTTGTGTGAAAAACGAAATTAAGTGCGCGAATTCATTCCGAATGTTAACTGTGGCATACAGAGAAGCTACCTTGGACCGAAGCAACGTTTATCGGTGGTACAAAATGTTCTCAGAAGGTCGAGAAGATGTGAACGACGAAGAGCGTGCCGGACGCCCGAGCACTTCAACAACAGACGAAAAAATTAATGAAGTGGAGAAAATGATATTGGCCAATCGTCTAATCACCGTTAGAGAAGTTGCTGAGGACCTAAAACATATCGATTGGCTCGTGCCATTCGATTTTTATCAATGATTTGGGCATGAGACGGGTCGCCGCGAAATTCGTACCAAAATTGCTCAATTGCGACCAAAAACAGCATCGCATGAACATTGATAATGAGATGTTGGACTCTGTCCGCGACGACCCAAATTTGCTCCAGAGGGTCATAACTGGTGACGAAGCGTGAGTTTATGGTTATGACGTGGAAACCAAAGCTCAATCATCTCAATGGAAGCTGCCGCACGAACCAAGACCGAAAAAAGCGCGCCAAGTTCGGTCGAATGTGAGTTTTGCTGACAATTTTCTTCGATTGCAGGGGCGTGGTGCATCATGAGTTCTTGCCTCAGGGAAGAACGGTCAATAAGGAATATTACCTGCAAGTTATGCGAAATTGCGCGAAGCAATCCGCCAGAAACGCCCGGATTTGTGGAAGAACAAAAATTGGCTTTTGCACCACGATAACGCCCCTGCTCACACATTGTTGCTTGTGCGCGACTTATTGACCAAAAACAACACACTAATGAAGCCGCAGCCACCGTATTCCCCAGATCTGGCCCCCTGTGACTTTTTCTTGTTCCCTAAACTGAAGAGGCCCATGAAAGGACGACGTTACGCTACGCTTGACGAGATAAAGACGGCATCGAAGGAGGAGCTGAAAAAGATTTAAAAAAAATTTTTTTTTTTTTTGCTTATCCCTAGTACACGTGGTACAGGCCATGATAATCATGGTGGGTAGTTAGCGACTGCTTTCTACTGTAAGCGCACCACATGTCTACACATGTGAAAGCAGTTCGACTTTGCACTTACAAATTATCCAGAGCCCCGTTTGGTTACTTGCACTCGCTGGTGGGGTTGGACGTTTGCAAGAATCGGGGGGCCATTGGAGCATTTTTTTTTTTAAACAGAAAAAAGTGTCCAATGCGGGGATCGAACCCGGGTCGTAGTGGTCGTAAACCAAACGGTTTAACCAGCCGTTTAAAAAAAATGATTTTTTGAAGTGCTTCGAAGATTGGAAAAACCGTTGGCACAAGTGTATAATATCTCATGGGGATTACTTTGAAGGGTACAAAATAGGTATTCATGAATAAATAAATAATTTTTGAAAAAACACAAAAGTCGCGATACTTTATGAACACACCTCGTATATATTGGGAGAATAGATAAAATGATGATCTTGTAATGTAGAAAATTAGGGAAAGACAAAATTCAGTATGACACGGCAATTTATTTGAGACAAGAATAATGATACTATTTTTTAACTTCCAATTACCGAGGGAACCAATTAATATTGAATTTATTCAACTCATCGAGTATTTTTCAAGGGAACGGGAAAAAATGTTCACTTTATCGAGGTTCAAATTTACGAGTTTCAAATTATCAAAATATATCTTTTTTTAAAATTAGTTTTTAGAGAATTGTTTTAACAAATGTTCGTTAGGCAAACCTTTACTCGGGTAAAACCCGGGCGAAGCCGGGTACATCCGCTAGTTATATTAATATAATTAAATATGTTTTTGTAAGAATCGGGATATGAACTCATTGTGAATGTGTTTCAAGAATTAAATTTGTTCATTAATATAATATTAATATAATGATATTAATATAATTAAATATGTTCATGTAAGAATCGGGATGTGAACTCATTGTGAATATTGGATCCCAAGTTGAGTGGATGGCATTTGGTGACAGTCAAAAATGGCGGCGGACGTCTTGTAAATCACGGGAAGGCCAAGAAGTGACCTCAATCGCCGGGATCATTTTTAGTCCCGGAAACCAGGGACCATGCGGGGGAACTTCTAATTTGGTTCTGATCTGGTTTCCTCCCGTAATTGATCTGGAGATCTCAACGCCCGCTGGACACTTTCTTCCATTGTCTCCAACATGAGAATCAGAAATGCATGAAATGCACTGCCTATATGGAAGATGGCTTCCTGTAATTGGTAAAGCCTTTGGGGTTTAGGTATAAAGTCCAAAGTAGATTACTATGATAAATGGGGCAAGGGTGTATGGCATAGTCAGAAGACAGATAAATAGTATGAAGTGGAATATGGGAAAGTTGCACATGTTTTCCCATATCTTCTCCAGGAGTAGATATCTTTGTGGGTCGTGTGGTAATTCGATTGGTTGTGGCGAACTAGCTGTGATTGGATCTGTGGATGGGTGATGTCGCGTTTTTTGTTATTGGTGAGTGGTATAAATCGGGTTTTGGTGAAAATGGTAGGATCTAAATGAATGAAAGGTTCGCTGTTCGTCGGTTTGATTGTCAATGGTTCTGTTGGAAAATTGTCGGGTGTAAGGTGTTTAAATGGACACGTGTAATCGTTCCTATGTCGTAGGTGGTGTATTTCTGTTATGGGTGGTGTTATGTATTGGATGTTTTCTGTGTATAGTTTAAGTTTGTTTACATGGACTGTATCAGTATCACTTTGGAAAGGTTGGTTGGGTCTATCGATACAGACCACATTTGGGGAGATGATCTCTTATATTGTGCATGGTCCTGTGAAATACAGGGCAAGTTTCCCTGTGTTGGGGTGGAGATATATTTTAACCAACACCAGGTCGCCTACCTCGAAATGTGGTTGTTTATGTCGTTGGTCATAAACCTTTTGTCTTGTAGGTGCTTGTTTTGAGTTCTCGTGTGTGCGATCTTCCTAGCTCTGCCAATGTCTGTATAAGGTGTGGTGTGGTCAGAAAGTTCCGGGGGTAGAACGCAAAACATCAGGTAGATGGGCGGAAAGCCGGTGATAAAGTGAGGGGTATTATTGTATATAGTGGTAACTCGTTTGACCAACTTGGTCCATGCGATCTTAGGATTCTCCCCAAATGTAGTAGCCTAAGTTTTCCTGTAAGGGTGGCGTTTAGGCGTTCACATAGATCGTTGGCTTGTGGATTATTGCTGGTGGTGAGCAACGGGTGGATACTCCTGTTAAGCAGGAAGCTCCTAAATCTTGGCGAAGTGAATGCAGGGGCTCTATCCGTAAGAAGGCATTTCGGGGAGCCATCCTGTAATACTCGTTTGAGCACCTGTTGATAGGTATAAATGCTGGTGGATTTGGACGGGAACGTCCATGTGTAGCGCGAGAAATGGTCGACTACGACGTGGAGGTATAATTTTGGCGTTGCCATATTTGGCAAACCCAGCTATGGTGTCGAGGGATAGTAGGTCAAAAGGTCCTTTGGCTTCTGGCAATTGACCTAATTTCCTGTAAGTGGGTCTCAGCCGACGCTTTGTCAACTGGCAGGTTGGACAGGTTTTAACCTTTTGTGTAATGTCTTTTGACATGCCCTGCCAATAATACTGAGCGGAGATGAGTCTCGTCATCTGTGATAGGTCTGGATGGTTGTATTGGGTGTGTACTGATTGAAGTAATTCGTTGATGAATGTTTTTGGGATTATGATTTTGGTTACACCTTTGCGGGAAATGGTATGAAGTCCGTTGTGATCAATGGTCAGTTTAGAGTCTCCAGATGGGGAAGGCTGATGGCTCTTAATGAGGGGGGCGTCTAAGAAGCCACAGAACGGGTTACGGGTTAGGAGGTCCGCCTCATAATGTCGTGCTCCTTTTATGTAACTAACCTCATACTCGTTACTCGACAGTCGTAAACTCCATCGAAATAATCTACCTGACGGGTTTTTGATCGTTTTCAGCCACTGCAATGCGTGATGGTCAGAAAATATGGTGAATTTTTTGCCCATCAAATAGACGCGGAATTTATCCACACTCTCAACGATTGCTACGCATTCTAATTCAGAGATGGAGTAGTTCCGTTCGTGTGAACGAAGGGCGCGGCTGAAGTATTGGACTGGGTAGGTCTTCCCATCAGGGTGGACTTGTTTGAGGATGCCCGCTATGCCGAGTGTTGAGGCGTCACAGTACACCTGGCATGGCAGACCCACTTGGTGAAGGTGTAAAATGGGCTGTGTGGTGAGGCTTTCCTTCAAGTTAGTGAACGCTTTCTGGCATTTTTCATCCCAGATCCACGTGACATCCTTTTTGAGAAGGTTGTTAAGTGGCGTCCGCAAGCGGGCGTAGTCCGGAATGGATTTGTTATAAACGTTCACAGCGCCTAAGAAGGATTGTAATGTTTTGCGGTTGTGTGGTTGTTGGATGGCAAGGATGATATCTGTGTTGCGTGTGAGTGGTGTGGTAGTACCAGCAGTGATGGTGTATCCTAGGAAATTTATGGACTGCTTAAAAAATTCGCATTTTGCGAAGTTAAGTTGTAATTTTTCTACCTCCAAAAATGCAAAAAATCGGCGCAGATGGTTTTGATGTTGCTCCAGTGTGTTGGAGGAAAACGATGAAGTCATCGAAATAATATGCCACACAGTCAAGTCCGTGCCTCTGTAGGATTTGACTCATGGCTCTTTCGTAGATCTGAGGGCTGGTTATCGAGTGGGCTGATATAACCCTTCGAGCGTGGCAAATGCCAACAGTGGTCGAGAATCGGGGTGTATTGGGACCTGCCAATAGGCGAAGGATATGTCGGCAGTTGAGAATTACTTGGCCCGTGCGAGACAGTCGAGTATATCCTCGATCCTTGGGAGTGGATGGACATCAGAGCTAATAAGTTCGTTCAGCTTTCTATAGTGTTAACTTTGATGTTTAATTAATTTTCTAGAAATTTATATCAAACAGAAGAAGTCTGCACTTATAAAAGAAAAAGAAGTTTATTTTTCTTCCTTAAGTATATTTACATGCAACTCAAGCAAAACTAAAATTAAAATTAAAATTGAACGAACAAAATTTACATATCTTTTGATAGATTGAATTTTACCTTTTCTTGGTCAAAAAACAATATAAAATAAATTAATTAATATTCAATCACTCATATTTAATTATTTTTTTTTAAGTTCATCCACATCAACTCCCCCTTTTTTAAGATAGCAATACTCATTAAGGTACATATCTATCCGGTGGTCTCCTCTCTCGTAGTGGATATCTCCGGGAAGGTGTAGATTCAGTCGGTGGTCCAGGTGTAGATTCTGCTACTATTGTAGCAGGAGTCAGGGGACTTGACGTCTGAGGCCTTGGGTAGCTTATTCCTTCTTCTGATGACGAAACATCCTTTCTCTCCATACTTCTCCTCATATAGTTAGTGTGTACTTTCCTTTCTATTCCATCAGTTTCTATCATACAGCTGTTGCTTCCCACTATTCTCTTTACAATCCCAAACATCCATTTCGGTTTTCCTCTTTCCATCCATCTGTATCTTACTCTACATTTGCTTTGTATCTATTGTTCTGTTTTTTATTTTTCAATCTCCCCACTCTTACTGATTTCTTGCTCAACATGGAAATCTTCGTTCTAATCTCGCGATTTAAAAATATTCCAGCCGGGGATTTCTCCGTTCTAGTCAAAGGACTCAGTCTATATGCATATAAAGCCTTAATCAAAGCAAACTCAAGGGGCAATTCCCTTTCCTCCGAAATAATTCTTTTCATAGTTTTTTTTATCTCTCTTACAGACACTTCCGCTAGTCCGTTGCTCTCCGGATGGTAAGCGGGGCTGAACATCGCATGTATGCCATTTCTTTCGAAAAATGTCTTTATTTCATAACTTCTAAACGGGGGCCCATTATCCATTACCGCCACCTCCGGGATACCATATCTCGCTAAACATTCTCTCAAAAAGTCTATGCAGAATCCCGCCGATGTATTTGGAACCATTTGACATTCTATCCAATTAGAATGCGCATCCACCAATATCAAAAAAGTTTTTCCCGCAAAATAGAAATAGTCAAGATGAATTCTCTTCCAAACTTTGTTTGGTGGAGTCCACTCGGTAAATTCCTGTTTTGGCAGCTTTGATGTGTTTTCCATACAAGTGCTACAGCTTTTAGACAGTTTCTCTATTTGCTCATCCATTCCCGGCCAATAGACAGAACTTCTGGCCAGAGTTTTCATTTTATTTACTCCAATATGATTTTCATGGATGATTTTCAAAACATATTCTCTTAAGGAATCGGGGATGATCATTCTATTTCCGAAAAACAGGCAATTTCTTACTATTGTTATCTCGTTTTTAATTCTATTATAAGGTTTTATATCTACCTCTGAGTCAACATCATACCTATCGTACTTGACTAACTTATATAGTTTTCTAAGAGTTGGATCTTCTTGGGTTTTGTACGATACCAAGACGTAATCTAATATCGAATTTTCTATTAATAATATTTCTCCCATTTCCTCTTCCTTCTCCCCTTTTTCAGGATTTGGAAATCTTGAAAGAAAATCTGCAAGAGGTATTTCACTTCCCTTAGTATACTTAATTTCAAAATTAAAATTTGATATTGAGAGTGACCATCTATGTAATCTATTTGCCACTAAGGCTGGTAAATTATTTTTATCGCCAAAAATGGCTAGTAATGGTTTGTGATCTGTATTAATAATAAATTTTCTTCCGTAAAGGAATTGTTTTAGCCTGTTTAAGGTAAAGAATATTGCTAATCCTTTTTTTTCTATTTGGGAATATTTCTTTTCTGTGTCATTTAGTGTTCTTGAAACAAAAGTAATTGGTTTCTCAGTGCCGTCTACAATATGGGAAATATATCCTCCAATACCATAATTTGATGCATCACAAGTAACATAAAGAGGTAAATCTTGCGAATAATGCGTCAAACAAGTTTTTGTACTAATCAAATTTTTACATTTTTCGAAAGCCTGGTCATGTTCATTTTTCCAATTCCAATTATAACTTCTTTTCAATAGAGAGAATAAAGGATTTGCATGTATGGATAAATTTCTAACGAATTTACTGTAGAATGACAACATGCCCAAGAAAGATTTCAATTCTGAAATGTTACTCGGTTTAGGACATTTTTTTATACTGTCCAGTTTATCCTCAAGGGGATAGATTCCATTTTTATTTATTTTATGTCCTAAATAATCGATTTCATCAACAAAAAACAAAGATTTTTCTTTATTAATTGAAAAATTAAAATCCGATAATTTATTCATGACTGTTTCAATATCTGAAATATGCTCATTTACATCAGACGATGCTACAAGAATATCGTCTAAATATATTATTACATTTTTAAGACCGGAAAAAATATTGTCCATAGTTCTTTGGAAAATAGTTGCTCCGGACTTGATACCGAAGGGCAGCCTTTTATATTTAAAAAGGCCTTTATGGGTAGAAATAACTGTCAATTTTTGAGATTCCTCGTCTAGAGGTATCTGATGGTATGCGCTTGAAAGATCAATTTTACTAAATATACTTTTACCAAAAAATGAATGTAAAACATTATCGATGTTCGGTATCGGATACTTAACATCCTCGATAAATGGATTTAAGGTTCTTTTAAAGTCCGCGCAAATTCTAATTTTGCCGTTTTTCTTAGGGACGCATACTAGCGGTGAAGCTATTGGGCTATCCACTATATTTTCAATAATATCATTATTCAATAAAAATAATAGTTCTTCCTCAATTAAATTTCTAATAGCAAAGGGAGCAGGTCTAAATCTATAAAATTTTGGTGCAAAATTATTTTTACATTAATGTGTACGGAAATATCCTTTATTGGCAAGACTATATCTTTGAAAAGTTTACAATATTTATTAAAAATAAAATTAGTATCAAAATTATTATTTTGTTGGACATTAATTTGTACCATATCAAAATATACTATCCAGTCTTTTCCTATGAGAAATTTATTATTTTCAATATTTGTTACTATTAAGTTTAAATGGCCTATTTTATTTTTATATCTTACTTTTACTTTACATTCTCCAATAGAGGAAATGCCCTTTCCTTGATAATCGGTTAAATAACATTTAGACGGAAATAATTTAACATGTTCAAAATATTTTAAAAATAGATCTTTTGACATAGTTGTTAAAGCTGCACCCGTGTCAATTTCTGCTAAGAATTTTATGTCGAAGACATACAAAATACTTTCAAATTTATTAGCCAGATATTCTATATTATTGATGGACTCACCATTCTTTCCCGAAAATGATTCTCCGTGGGCAGATGCTTCGCTCTTTCTTGGTTGAAAATATCCATTCTTAGATTTTGAATGACAAACAGTCGATATATGTCCCAATTGTTTACAAGAATAGCAGAAAGAATTTCTAAAAAAACATCTGTCCGAATGATGATTCATCTTTCCACAATGTTTGCATTTAGAATGTAATTTGTTTATTTCTTTAGTTTCAGCATGAGACTTCATTTTCAACACATTACAATCTACCGATTCTATTGTGGTAGCAATATTTACTGCCATATTAAAAGTGAGCTCAGGCTCTTGAAGTAATCTTTTCAAAATAACTTGATTAGAAACGCCTGCAATGAATTTATCCCTTAGATGTTCTTCAATATTTAAGCCAAAATTACATTTATTAGCTTGTTTTTTTTAATTTAAGGACATATTCTTCTATTTTTTCTCCATGTTCCTGAATCAATTGGCTGAACTCATATCTTTCAAAAATAATATTTAGCTTAGGTGTAAAATGAGTAAGTAGAACACTAACAATTTCTTCAAATTCTAATGCACAAACATCTCTAGGTGAGATCAATTCTTTCAGAATTCCATAAGTATTTGGTCCAATAGACATAATAAAAAAAGGAACAATCTTCTTACCTTCAATTTCATTCACAAAAATGTACTGTTTGAATCGTTGAATATAGTTTTCGAAAGGTTCTTCTTTCATTACATAAGGTTCGAACGAAAGCCTCGTCGCCATTGTTAACTTTGATGTTCAATTAATTTTCTAGAAATTTATATCAAACAGAAGAAGTCTGCACTTATAAAAGAAAAAGAAGTTTATTTTTCTCCTTAAGTATATTTACATGCAACTCAAGCAAAACTAAAATTAAAATTAAAATTGAACGAACAAAATTTACATATCTTTTGATAGATTGAATTTTACCTTTTCTTGGTCAAAAAACAATAGAAAAATAAATTAATTAATATTCAATCACTCATATTTAATTATTTTTTTTAAGTTCATCCACATCATATAGTCAATGCAAACCTTTTGGTGTTGTCGCGCTTGGTGACGAGAGTGACTGGGCTAGAGAAAGATGAAAACGACTGCTCTATAATGCCGTTTTCCAGCATTTGTTGGACTTGACTGCGGAATTCTAGTTGGTCGCATATCGGCACACGATATGGACGTACGGTGATGATTTTGTTGGAGTTTGTGGGTATTTTTGCTTGTGGGATTTTTAGGCATGGTACGCCGGAATTATTTTTGTGTAAATATGTGGTTGTATCTTTGTAAAAGTGTGGGGAAGTGAGGTGGGTAGTGAGGACTTTGTGTCGTACTGTCGCATGTGTATGGGGTAGGCTTTTGTTGTGTTTTAGTGTGAGTGTCGCCTGTGTTGCGATGTACACGTGTGTGACGGTTTTGTGATGATGTATGGTCATGTGTGTAATTAGTGTGAGAGTTGTCCTGTTGGATGGACACAGGTTGGGCACTTTGGTGATAGGTTTGGGCCATTGTGGCCTTGTGCATTGAGGGCATATAATAAGGACAATTGGCCTTAGTGAAAGAATTGTGTTGTGCATGCGCGTGACTAGATTGGCATGGTGGCAATTGGTTTTTGACCAATGGTTGCGCGCATTGGGTGCCATGTGCGGAAGGCTTGTGTGCGTTGTGAGCCCTTTGTGGCGCCGCTTGGCATTCCCAATAGGCGCATTCACTGGGGATGTGAGCAAAATGGTATATTGTAGGGGGCAAAAGGGCGGCGAGTTGGAACATAGTACCTTGGTTAAAATCTATTGTTAATTTGAATTTTCGGAGGGTTTTTATTCCGAGAATTCCAAATGGTAGAGGTGCTTCCACCACATGGAAATACTCTTTTTTGTTATTTTACCTATTGTAAGGGAGAGGGTTATTTGACCTATGGTCGGTACCAGACCGTTTATGGCCTGTAGGTCTCTTTGGAATGTTTTTAAAGTTGTAGTTTAGGGAGGTTACATTTTAATTTTTATAGAGGTTATGGGGAACTATGTTCAGACTTGCGCCTGTGTCAATTAGAAAAGGGGGTGAAAGTTCATGCGTGATGAGCGGTTTGATCGTCAACTGACGATCTGTCAACTGGCTGACGAAAAGTGGGTGGTGCCTTCCTACCTGGTTGGCGAAAGGCTGGGGCGTCTCGGCGGTTTGTGCTTAATCTTTTGGTGGAGGTTGGACGCGTGGTAGAGGTTGGGTCAGCTGTGTTGGGCTGGTTGCACTGCCCGCGCGCTCGCGTGTTGAACTGGTTTATATCGGCATTTACTGTGCCAATGATAGGCGCCGCAGAATTTACATTTCGACGGCGGAGCAGGTGCAGTCCACGCACCTGTTCTTCTGGGTGTGCTGGTGTATGGGCCCGACATGGTGGGCGGTTGTTCCTCTGGTGAAGCGCAGTTGGAGCGCTGGGTCCGTGGATCCGCTGCACCAGTTGGAACCACTCTCCCAGGCTCTCAGGAGGTACCACGCGGACCAGGCGTTGGTCGGAGAGCGGCAACCCCTCCGTCAGCGTCTCGAGGATCACCTCCTGTGGGAGTCCCAGTTGCATTCCCAAGCGCTATATTCTCCCGGTAGTACTTCTCTAGTCCTGCCTGTCCAGCAAGCTTCATGGCGAAGTACTTGGCGAAGGCACCCTCGTTGGATTCTGGGTAGAGATCCATGAGGGTTTGCCTCACCTGGAAGTAGCTCTGGGTGGCCAACCGGAGTTTCCTGAAGAGCTCCAGGGGTTGGCGCGTCAGGGAGCTAGGCAACCTGAGAAACTTATCGGTGGTTACGAGGGCTTCGTCCATTCTTCCGGTCGTAGGCCTGAAGAATTAGCGGGCGGGCGACGTCCATCGAAGGGGCCAGATCCGTTTCCGCGCGCTGGGCCGAACCTACTAGCGTCAGCGCGGCGGTCAACTGCAGCAATATCTCCGCCAGGGTGCGTATTTCGTCTACTCCGGTGGCTTGCTCCCTCTCCCTTGCTCCATCGCTCTCATTTTCGGCGCCTTGTTCTCGCTCGTTTTCCATATATATTCCTGTCGACTCTCTAAATAATTCGACCCCTTTTGATTGTTGATTGTTGTTCCTATGTAAGACCCTGTTGACTTACTGTAGGATTGGTGACTTGTGGTGGTTGATGGCGCAGTCGTAGTTGAATGGTAGGTTCTTCACAGGGAAATAACGAGAGGGAAAACAGGATGGGATTGAATCTAGGACTTCGCGAATAAGGGAGAGAAAGGTTTTGAGACTTCATGGGGTACTTTCCTATCACATGGTCGGAAAAATATGTTACCTTGGTGAGAAGGAGTTGGGCACGTCTTGCTCCTAGTTCGGTCGCCTTCCTACTGCCTAACTTTGAGTCCGAGATTTTCCTCGTTAACTCTCTATGCCTCTCATTGGTTGAGATAGTCTACGTGGTTACTTTTGATTGGCTGTTAGTTGTTCATGCTGAACTCTGATTGGATATTCGTACCTCCATTATCTTTTCATGATTACCATCCTCCAGGAAGAAGAAGGTCTTTTGAACTTAGTTTTATGGTTCCTGGGTAGTGACCTTTACTTCCTGGATGATGCAATCCTGATAATTGCTGTTCTCTCTTTTTCGCGAGGCGCTAACCTTTATTAAAACTTTTTGGACGATACATTGCATATATAGTGGTGGGGTTACATCTTGGTATATACAAATTATGACATGTATTTAATATATATAATGTATGTTAGTATGTAATATAGGTATGAATTGAATTTGATGTAGGTAATGTACACTGGTCCGCAAAATTGAAGGAACAACACATGTTTAAGAAAAGGAAAAGTTATATTAAGGGATATATATCAAGTTTTGTTATATTCAAAAGCTTCTATGAATTAAGAGAAGATGTAAAACAGAAAAAAAAAATAAAGTTGTTCCAATATGCAAATTACCACCATCTACGTTGACTCCGCCTCCAGCACGTGCCTGAGTCTTTCTCAAGGCGTCCCTAATTTTACGCTCCACTAGAATTTTATTGAACCTTTTTGTTTTTAAAGGTTTCATGGCTTATAGGCAACATTTATCACAAGAAAAAAAAATGGCAAGCTATTGGAAGGATGGAAGCAGGCCAATCACAGGCAGAAGTAGCAAGATGGCTTGGAGTGACAAGAAACGTTGTTTCAAGGCTTTGGAAAAAATTTCAAAACAGACAGCTAATGTTGCCAGAACACCCGGACAAAGACGGCCAAGGGTCACAACGTTAAAATCAAGACCATTTTTTTAGTCTCCTTGTGCGTCGCAATAGAAAATTGACAGCATCGCAACCTCAACGTGACCTCAATGCAGCTACAGGAGTCTTAGTATCAACTGATATAATACGCAGAAGGTTTCACAAGAAGGGCCTCAATGCTCGATGACCCATAATTTGTTTGCCATTGACACCTACCTCAGAAGAGAGCAAGGAAACTTTGGTGCAGACAACATGTCGCCTGGAATCCAGAAGAATGGAGGCGTGTAATGTTCACTGATGAGTCTAGATTCTCTCTAAACAGCGATATCGTCGTGTCTTTGTCCGGAGAGAGGTATGAACCAGAAATAATCCCCGGAATATGTTCAAGGATCCCTACAGAAGCCAAGGTTTTATGGTCTGGGCTGGAATCTTCTTGGGCGGTCGCACAGCACTCCATATTTTTCGGCAAGGAACCCTGACTAGACAGAGGTATCGGGACGAGATCTTGGCAGTATTTGTGATGCCTCAAGCATTGGAAATGGGAGAGAAACTTTCTTCTAATGGATGATAATGCCCGTCCACATAGGGCTGGTGTGGTCGACACTTTTCTCCGAAACCATGCAATTGCTCGGGCGAATTGGCCAGCTCGATCCCAGACCTAAATCCCATTGAGCATGTATGGGGGCAACCTAGGATGGCGGATCTCATCCCTTCTACCCCCTCCTAGAAGCACTGATGAGCTAGAAAACAGCCCTTAACACAAAGAGTGACAATTGACAATTAAATAATTTTTATTGACCGCTGGTCAACAATTACTCACGAGGAGTCAAAAGGGCAAACAATGTACATTGATCAGGAGGGCAAGGCTATCCTTAGCTTGTGAATCTCCCTGCGAATGGTGGGATGGCTGTTCGAGTTCGCTCGAAAGCCAGCGTCAAGGAAGCCCGCGAGGTTACTCCCCTGCTCAGGGGGAGAGATCCCCGAGTAGATCCAATCTATCTTCGCGGTCTAAGACGCAAACTGACGGCATCCAGGGAAATCCCGGGCTCCAGCAGGGGCCTCAAAGCCGGGTCAGTGATCATTTCATTGAAGATTGTATCTAACTCCGGCATCAGATCGACGTCGTCCTCCATCGGGGCAGGTGGTGGAAGCGGAGGTGTAGTCGTGGCTGGAGTTGACTCCTGGGGAGCGGGCGGCGCCGGCTCAGCAGGCTGAGGCGCAGGCAGAGGAGGTACACATCGCTCTACCTCTGTCATCGGAACGACCTCCCCCAAGAGTGGGCGTTGATTCCACAGGAGCTGGTAAACTCCCTAATTATTAGTATGGGTCACCGATGTAGAGCCTGTCTATCAGTTAAAGGCGATCACACCCCATATTAACAACAATATCCAAGATATTTATGCACTGACTTTATGTACTTAATGTACCAATGTATGTAGTGTATGTATGGAATATATGCATTTATCTAAAATACATATGGAATGTATGTACGCAATGTATGTAAGTAATGTATGTAATGTATGTATTAATATATGGAAATTATGTATGTATGTGTGTATGTATATATGTATCTATGTATATATGTAATATATAATGTATGTAATGTATGTTTGTATTGTATGTAATGTATGTTTGTATTGTATGCATGTATGTATGTATGCATGTATGTACACGATAAAAACGGTCTTCATTTAGTCAAAGGCAAGTACAGTCGAGAGGTTGTTACTTTCCGGGATAAATTCCTGCCATAATATTCGCGAAAATTTCGTTAATCTTCCTGTTCATCCCACTTCTTCATGATCCACTCAGCTTCCTCTATTTTCTTGTCGTAGATCGTCTTCATGTTACTGTCAGGGCCTTCGAGATTCTTTCTTCTTTCACGGAGTGTTTCGGCGAAGATCTGTATTTGGTGGTCCAGGGAGTGATTTTTTTCTTCATCTCTCTAATAGTTTTGATTTGGTCATCTGAGCAGATGATAAATTCGATGATATTTTTGTAAGTATCGTTTTCAGTGTCGAGAGATATAACCGATGTCGTGGATTTATCTGTGGTATTTTCTTCCTCTGTCTCCATGTCAGTGGACAGAGGAAGGGTTGTCTTCACTCCTGGGGGGGGGGGGGGTAGACTTCTTCCTTTTGTCTTGTCTTTTTCTCTCTCGTTAGTCGAGATTGTCGTCCTGAAACGCCTTAAAGGGTCTCTTTTTCGACGACGGTGTTTCCTCGTTTCCAGTAGACATTTTGTAAGCTCATTTAAAATTTGCTTCATTTTTCCAATTTTTATGTTAAGGGCTCTCCTCTGGTCACTTTTGAGGTCGCTGTAATTTTTGGATTTAATATTTTCCTGTTTCTCGAGGTAGCAGGAAATCTTGATTTCAAGGTCAGGATGTTGTTCCAACTGCTGTTGGACTTTAATTGCCTTCGAGATACCAGCCTTCTTGTAGATCGTGGCAATAATTCTCTCTACTTCTGGATTTTCACCTTCTTCACATTCCATCAATTCTTTTTGGAGCTGGGTGGAGTCCATCGACCCTATAGAGCATATGCTAGACGTTACATCTTCTTGATATTCATTCCTTGCGGTGATGTTCATTTTGACAGTTTCTGTTGCTGGGCCTGGTATAACGGGCAGGGCTGTGGGGTTGATTGCTTCAGAGTAATTTCTTGAGATGTTATTTCTAATTTCTGGGTTGAAAGGGCATTTGGATTTAATATGAACATGTCTCCTACAACCCAGACAGATGATATCTTCGCCCACAAAGATCTTAAAAGTCCTCTGCATGTAGACGATTGGGATGATTGCCAGCATGTCAGTTGATTCCCTTCTCTTCAACACGACCTCTCTTCTAAGAGATGAAAGGTGTTTAAAAAGAGGTTCTCGGTGGGGAAAGGCAGGGGCCTGACGCTGAGGATCTCTCCAAATGGCGCCAGGGCTTTGGTGACCTCTTCATCCGGGATGAAGGCAAGTATTCCCGAAAGAATGTATTTCTTTGGGGGGTTGAATAGGGGCGTTGGGTAGATGTTGCCTCTGACTGCAAAGCCGTTGTTAATAAGCAGTTGGGCCTGTTCACCATTGGCAACCGACACAACGGCCTGGCCATTCATTTTTCCAACCGAGTGGATGTTTTCAAGTCCAATGATTTTGGCCATTGAGGATAGGTGCTTCTCAGCACTGCACTCTGAGAGGGCGGTGAATTGGATGGTGGAGTTTATGTCTTTACTTCTTTTTTTCGTACGTTTCTTTTCGAGATTCTTCAAATTTTTTCCACTCTTGAGGCGTAAATTGTTTTCTTTGGGTATGCTGGTATGGTGAGTATGCTGGGTATGGTCTTGTTGTTTGTTTTTTTTTGAGATGGTAATTCAGCGATTAATGGTTTTGATGTAAATGAGTTTTCTTCATGAGGGTGAGCGCCCAATGAGATCTCCGCAGCAGATGACGTTTTAATGACGCAACGACCAACTTGGCCGTTGCCATGGTGATGAAAAACTTAAGTCTCGACTTGAGACTTAGGTATGTAAAACTGCCAAAGGCAAACTTTTAAATAAAGATAATGAACGATGAAATAAGGCACTCTAGATGAGAATTCAGAGATGATTCCGAAAATGATATTTAAAATTAAAAAGTCAATGAGAGCTGAAAGAATTGTGGAAAACGCGGAGCTCGTGCGACGCGTGGCCGCACGGTCGGCGTATGTATGTATGTATGTAATATGGGTAATTTATGTATGGATATAATATATCAAATAAATGTATGTTATGTATGTATTTAATGTGGGTAATGTATGAAAATTAGAAACTGTTTTAGACGGGTAAGATTCCTTTTGAAATTAATCAATTTCAACTGTCCTTACTGCAATGGAAAAATTAAAAGGAGGGCCTGACTCATCAGTGGTGAGCCCTCTCAGCCGTGTCGCCAGTTTAATATATTTTTGCAGCCGAAGTGCTGGCGCCGTCCACCTCCAACAGCGCCCCACAGGCAGTGAAACCTATGGAGGTACCTGAGGCTCCCGCGGACCTTCGCCCTCCGGCCTCCCAGCCCGCCGGAGTAGTGCTTCAAGCCCTGCCAGCCTCCGCCGCCCCTCCTGGTCCTCTGCATGCACAGGGGACCCTTGTGCCGCCCTCCCCGTCTTCATCAGGGCGTAAGACGAGACCCGACCTTGAGGCCTACCTCAAGAGATATCCCGGTGTCTCATTTGCTGGGACGGACGCCCTTGGTCTTGGGCGGGAGGAGGTCCTGGACATCCTCTCCTCGAAGACCAAGGCGCACAAGCGCGGTCAACATCTAACACCTCCGCAGAGCAATGCTCTTGCCGGCCTAATAAACCAAATCCTCGACCTAAGGCCCGGAGGAAATAGCAATATTTATAAGGTCCTGCGACAGGTCCTGTCAGAGCTGAGGACCGGTCAAGCCGCAGTGCCTCCTACATCCACACTGCCTGCGCTTCGACCATTTCATCCAACGCCGCTCACTTCCCCAAGAAAAAACTGGACACCCTGCTATGATAACACCCCCGGCGCCCGCCCCGACGCAGATGGGGGAGGTCGTTCCGATGACGGAGTAGAGCGATGTGTACCTCCTCTGCCTGCGGCCTCAGCCTGCTGAGGCCGGCGCCGCCCGCTCCCCAGGAGTCAACTCCAGCCACGACTACACCTCCGCTTCCCACCACCTGCCCCGATGGAGGACGACGACGATCTGATGCCGGAGTTAGATAAAATCTTCAATGAAATGATCACTGACCCCGGCTTTGAGCCCCTGCTGGAGCCAGGGATTTCCCTGGATGCCGTCATGTTTGCGGTCTTATACCGCGAAGATAGATTGGATCTACTCGGGGATCTCTCACCTGAGCAGGGAGTAACCTCGCGGGCTTCCTTGACGCTGCTTTCGAGCGAACTCGGAACAGCCATCCCACCATTCGCAGGGGAATTCACAAGCTAAGGATAGCCTTGCCCTCCTGATCAATGTACATTGTTTGCCCTTTTGACTCCTCGTGAGTAATTGTTGACCAGCGGTCAATAAAAATTATTTAATTGTCAAAATTGTCAGTTTAATATATATGTATACATATATGTATGTATGTCTGTATTGTTTGTATGTAATGTATGTATGGAATGTATGTACGTAATGTATATAAGTAATGTACTAATGGAATGTCTGAAGAAAATGTATGCATATATTCCAATGTATAAAGGTAATATATGTTTGCGTTTTTGTATGTAATGTATGTATGTAATGAATGTTTGGAATGACAATGACAATGAAACAGACTTTATTGACCGTTCAGTCAATGGCTACACTCAAAGAGTCAATGGGAAAATATTTACAATTAATTAATTACAAATATCCTGACTCTGTCAGGAGCCCAGGCCTGAGCACGGACAGTTCCTGATGGAATTTTTTTAAATAGGGTGTCCTCAGGGAGGGTCTGGATCATAGGATGGCAAAGCAGCCCTGAACTCCGAAAGTCTCCTATGGATCAAGGGAGCCGAGTCCCGAGTGCGCTCGATGAGCCCATCTAGGAATTGGGCCGACCATCTTCTTCTGCTGCCCTGAGAGCTCAGCGACCACGCACTCCCACATCTCAGGGTCTCGGACCACGTCACGAATTCGTCCGCGTCGAACGCTCGGAGAATGGGCTCCAAGCCGGGACCATGGATCAGTTCATCTATTAAATCCACCAAGTCCGTCCAACAGTCCGGCTCCGAGTCGTCCTCCATACGGACAGAGGGGGGGAGGCGGAGGTGTGGCCATGGCCGGTGTCGTCTTTTGCCCCTGGAAGTGGGCGGTGTTGGCTCAGCGCGCCGAGGCGCAGGTAGTGGGGGTGCACAACGCTCTTCCTCCGTCATCGGAACGTCCTCCTCCATCTCCGTCGGGGCGGGCAGGCGGGGGGTGTTATCATAGCAGGTGTCAGTTTTGTCTTGTTGGAAGTGACTGCGGCTGGACCGGTCCTCAGCTCTGAAATGACCTGTCGCAGGACCTTATAAATGTTGCTACTTCCTCCGGGCCTTAAGTCGAGGATTTGGTTTATTAGGCCGGCAAGAGCATTGCTCTGCGGAGGGGTCAGATGGCGACCACGCTTATGTGCCTTGGTCTTTGAGGAGAGGAGGTCCAAGACCTCCTCCCGCCCGAGGCCAAGGGCGTCCGTCTGGGCAAAGGAGACGCATGGGTTCCTCTCTATGAACGTCACGAGGCTTTCTCTCGTTGATGTTTTTGGCGAGGATGTGGAGGATGTTGATGTCTCCCTCGATGACAGACATCTCAATGTCAGTGTAGGGACTGCAGGCTCGTGAATCCAGGTGCCCGCAGGGACGGAACAGGGGTCACAGGTGGAGGGGCAGGAGGCGCCATCTCGGTAGGTACGGCTGGGGCCACTGGTGTAGATGGCCGAGGTGCTGCATGTGGGGTCAGAGCTCGGGCCGCAGGAGAAGCGCTGGGGGTCTCCATGGTTGAACTGGGTGACGCCGGAGGTGGAGGATGGGCAGATGGCTGCTGAGGCAGTCCAGGAGCGGCCACTGGTGGGACGCTGGTGGGAGAGGTTGGTGTGGCCGGTCCAGGAGCGGTGGCTCGCCCTGCAAGCAGGGGGCAGTTGGCCCTGCGATGTCCTTGGCCACGGCACCTGGAACACCTAATCCCGGAGGACAGGTATGCGGGCCAGGCCTCGCCCTTGATTGAGATGTCGAGGCGGGGTGGGCAGCCTCTCGATGGTCATTCCCTCGCGGAGGATGATGAACGCCTCTCGGCGGCCATCGTTGTAGACGTATGGGCCAGCCTTCATCAGCTTGGGGGCGATAGATGTGACCCGCCCAAAAGATGAAAGGGCGCTGATGACGGCTGCATCCCCCACGAAGAAGGGGAGGTTGCCCACTGTAATTCGCTCCGCCCTCTTGCGGAACGGGAAGGCCCTGTGGAGGGTTCCCTCCACCTCGAGGCCCTCGTTGACGAGGCGCTCGGCCATGCCTCTGTTTGCCAGTCCCACCAGGAAGTGGCCGTTCATTTTGGTCACCTGGAAGACCTCCCTGGTGCTCCCGAACATTCGATCAATGGCCCTCAGGTAATGGTAGGGCTCAAGTTCAGTGCTGCGCTCTACGAAGACGCAGTGGTCTTCGGTTGAAGACGCCTGCCGCGCCCTGGCCTCCGCGATATGCGCCCTAGTGGTCCTGACCTCCTCCGCCCGCGGTGCCCATCCCGTGGACGATCGTGGCCGGCGAGTGGCCCCTGCGCCTCTGGTGCCAGAGGAAGGTGCAGCCGCTGCAGGAGAACCCGGCGAGTCGCGGCGCCTTTTCTTACTCTTGACGACGGTGAAGTCGTCGTCCTCTCCAGGGCCTTGGTCCTCGGTGTAGTCCGCCCAGTTTCCCAGGACACGGGCAGCGCCATTAGATGACGTGGCTGCCGCCGAGCCGGTCGTGACGTCACCGCGCACGGCGGCCAGATTTGCATCATTAACGCCTGTCGGCGGATTTGCATAGCTTTGCTTTGCGCTTAGATTATTTGAAATATTCCTCTGCAGATCTTCATTCGCAGATGTTTGGAATGTATGTAATGTACATATGGAAGACCTTAATATTGTGGACGTGAACCTTTTCAATAAGCCACAAATAGAGGAAACTAATGATCATCTTGTAAATGAAGATGTACATGAAGATGACCTACAACCTTAAGTGTCAGCTTCAACATTGAGAAGATCTCAGAGATCAACCAAAAGAATACCTCCACAGAGATACAACCTTCACGCAAATATGCATCTATTAGAGAACCTCTCAATTGGAATAAATTAGAGAATCTTCCTTTAGACGATAAAAAGAATAGGTAAAGGCTCCAGTGGAATAGATGAAATCTCTTATAGAAAATGATATGTGGACTTTGACTGATCTCCCGCCTGGACAGAAGCAATAAGATGTAAATGGATTTTTAGAGCTAAATACTATCAAGATGGAAATGTTGAAAGTTTATGGCAAGATTGGTTACTAGAGGTTTTGATCAAAAATATGGTGAAGATTACAACGAAACTTTTTCCTCTGTGGCAAAATTGACTACATTAAGAACTATGTTTTCTACCGCTGCATCTAAAAAATTAATCATTAGACATTATGACATTAAAACAGCCTTCCTATATGGGGGGTTGATGAAAGAGATATACATAGATTAACCAGAGGGATATATTCTTATAGGTAAGGAAAATCTAGTTTGTAAACTTAACAAATCAATTTATGGGCTAAAACAATCAGTAAGATCCTGGTACCAGAAAATTAACAAAATTTTAAATTTTCTAGGATTTTCTCAAGCAAAGTCGGATCCCTGTCTTTATACAAATAGACAATTTGGAGAAATGATATATTTGTTCATATTTGTAGATGATTTTTGATTTGTTCAACCTCAAATGATTATATTAACGAGGTCAAGTCAAAGTTTTCTGAACATATTAAATTGAAAGATCTGGGTGATGCCACTCATTATCTAGGAATTCAGATAGAAAAAGATATTGATGGGAATATACTACTGCATTAAAAATTTAAAGTAGGATATTTAAATATAAAAGAAAATAGACATTCACCGTCAAATGAGAAATATAGAAAATTGATTGGTGAATTGTTGTATATCGCCAACTGTACCAGGCCCGACATCTCTTCTGCAATTGATATTTTGAGTAGAAGAGTAGTCGAACCTAATGAACATAATTGGAAAGCGCTTAAGAGAATTTTGGGGTACTTGAAAAGCACTTTGGACCTAGTATTGGTGTTTGAAACTTAATCTTCGGTTGAATTAACTGGATACACTGACGCAGATTGGGGTAATGAAAAGGAAAGAAAGTCTACTACAGGATATATTTATAAATTGGAAACTAATCTGATCACGTGGGTTAGCCAAAAACAAAACTCAGTTTCCCTTTCTTCGACTGAAGCAGAATATGTGGCAGCAGCAACAGCCGCTCAAGAAGCAATTTGGTTAGACTTGCTGATGTCAGATTTTGGATTTGAAATTGAAAAACCTATAATTTAAATTAAAATAATCAGAGTTGTATAAAATTACTCAATTCAGAAAAAGTAACTGCTAGAACAAAGCATATTGATCCCCCCAGCTGAACTATTTACCTACTTTATTTGGCTATCTTTCATGTCCATAATTTTAAAATATTTCCAAGTTGTAACCTGAAGAAGGGCATTCTTGCCTGAAAGCTTGTTTTTTACCATCAAAAGAAAATAACCACGTTTTTATCGCCTTCATTTCAAATATTGATATAAAGTTTCATATCATCAAGGACTTAATTTATAATAATTATTTTCTCTGAACTACTGTCACACTGAAAGGATGTTAGCAGATATCTTGACAAAGCCACTTCCTAAGAATAAATTTCAAGAGTTGAGACAAGAAATTGGACTCATCACCTACAGCCTTTGAGAAGGGGATTGCTGGAATATTACAGAGTAACAATGGCTATAGATGAGACTGAGTTTGAAAAGGAAGTTGTATGTATATAATGTTTCATTGTTTTTGTTGTTTTCAGGTATGTCATAATTTGTATATAACTGGATGTAACCCCACCACAATATGTATGCAATGTATGGTCTAAAGATTTTAATAAAAGCTAGGCTTAGCGAATCTGGGAGAAAGGCCATCAGAGAATAAACGATCATTAGCAGGTTTTCGTTATCCAGGAAGCAAAAGTTATTACCCAGGAACTCATAAAACTGAGTTCAAGAACCTCTTCTTCCGGGAGCATGTTAAAACAAGACAAAGGAATAGCTAAGATCCAATCAGAGTTCAGGAGTACTAGCTAAGATCCAATGAGAAGTCGCCACGGGAGGAGAATCCTCCAATGAGAGCATTGAAGAGTTAACGAGTTAAATCTCGGACTCAAGTTAATCAGTTAGGAACTCGGCACCATCGCAACAAGTTGGAGCTCGCCACCATCTTTCTCAGCACCCAGATAAGTCCCATGTTCAATATGTGAACAGCCTAGCCTTAGTCAAAAACCCCAATAGTCTCACCCCTTTCTCCCTTGATCGCTGGCCTATTTCAATCCAATCCTGTGTCCTCGTTATTTTCCCCTGTGTGAATACCTTACTATTTCAGCAAAAACGACTGCGCCCACATCAATTACAGTAAGTCAACGTACTACTACAACAATCATCAATCACTCACTCACTTAACCAATCACCAAAAAGCCTCGATATATTACAGTGAGTCGACAGGATAAAATGGAAAACGAACAAAACACAGAAGCGAAAATTAACGACAGCGTAATTGGAGAGGAGGATGCCAACGGCGGTGGCGAAGCTAGCCCTCTAGCGGGGGTTTTACTCCAGTTGGCCGCCCTGCTCGCCCAGACAAGGTCGTCTGACCGCACGGAAACGGAACTACCACCCTTCGATGGATCCTACAGCGCCCGCCAATTCTTCCAGTCTTACGACCGGAAGATGGACGACGCCCACGTGGACGCCCCGGATAAACTACTCCAGTTGCCAGGCTATCTGAAACGCCAACCCCTGGAACTCTTCAGGAAACTCCGGTTGGCAACCCAGAGCTACTTCCAGGTGAAGCAGACCCTCACGGATCTCTACCCGAAATCCAGCGAGGCCTCCTTCGCAAAATACTTCGCCATGAAGCTTGCTGGTCAGGCAGACCTGGAGACGTATTACCGGGAGAAAACCGCCATGGTTTACAACTGGGACTCCCCACAGGAGGTGATCCTCGAGACGCTGACGGAGGGCTTGCCATTCTCCGACCAGCGCCTGGTACGCGTGGTACCTCCTGAGAGCCTGGGAGAGTGGTTCCGACTGGTACAGCGGATCCACGGGCCCAACGTACCAGCTGCACGACACCGCGAGGAACAACCGCCCACCATGTCGGGCCCATACACCAGCACACCCAGAAGAACAGGTACGTGGACTGCACCTGCTCCGCCGTCAAACTGTAAGTTCTGCGGCGCTCGTCATTGGCATAGCGAATGCCTATATATCAAACAAGCTCAACATTCGAACGCACGGGCAGTGCAAACAGCCCCAACTCAACACGCGAGCGCACGGGCAGTGCAAACAGCCCCAACTCAACAGCACGCCAGGCGTCCAACACCCCCACAACACGCCCGAGACGCCCAAGATGCCCAAGCCTTTCGTCAATAAGGTAGGAAGGCATCAACCCTTTGTCGTCAACCAATTGACGATGAAACTCTCCCTAACCCCTGAACTGTCACCCCCTTTTTTAATTGATACAGGCGCAAGTTTGAACATAGTGTCCCATAATCTCTATAAAATTCTAAAAACTAACTTCCCTAAATTAAAATAAAAAAAAACAGTCTATAGACCTACAGGCCATAAACGTCTTGTACCCACAATAGGTAAAATGTCCTCCCCCTGACAATAGATAAACTAACTAAAAAAGAGAATTTCCATGTGGTGGAAGCACCTCTATTATTTGGAATTCTCGGAATAGACACCCTCCGAAAATTTAAAATAACCATAGACTTTAACAAAGGCACTATGTTCCAACTTGACGCCCCATTGTCTCCCACTACCTACTTTGCTCACCTAACCAATGAATGCACGTATTAGGAATGCCAAGCGGTGTCACAAAGGACTCACCATTGCACACAAACCTTCCGCACATGGCACCCAATGCGCGCATCCATTGGTCCAAAACCAATTGCCAACATACCAATCTAGTCACGCGCACGCACAACACAATTTTTTCACTAAGGCCAATTGCCTTTATTATATGCCCTCAATGCACAAAGCCACCACGGCTCCAATCCACAACGACAATGCACAAAATGTGTCCCTCCAAAAGGACAACACTCACACTAAAACACAACAAAACTCTTCCCCATACACATGCTACAATAGGACACACAGTCCTCACTATCCACCTCACATCACCACACTTTTACAAAGATACAACCACATATTTACACAAACCAAATTCGGCGTACCATGCTTAAAAATCCCACAAGTAAGAATACCCACGAACTTCGACAAAATCATCACCATACGTACATATCGTGTTCCGATATGCGACCAACAGGAAATCCGCAGTCTGGTCCAACAAATGCTGGACAATGGCATTATAGAGCAGTCGTTTTCACCTTTCTCTAGCCCAGTCACTCTCGTCACCAAGCGCGATAAGACCAAAAGGTTTTGCATTGACTATAGAAAGGTGAACGAACTTATCAGCTCTGATGTCCATCCACTCCCAAGGATCGAGGATATACTTGACCGTCTCGCACGGGCCAAGTATTTCTCCACGGTCGACATATCCTCCGCGTATTGGCAGGTCCCAATACACCCCGATTCTCGACCACTGTTAGCATTTGCCACGCTCGAAGGGTTATATCAGCCCACTCGATTGCCTTTCGGATTGAAAACCAGCCCTCAGATTTACGAAAGAGCCATGAGTCAAATCCTACGACGGCACGTACTTGACTGTGTGGCACATTATTTTGATGACTTCATCATTCTCTCCAACACACTGGAGGAACATCAAAACCATCTGCGACAATTTTTCGCCTTTTGCGAGGTAGAAAAGTTACAACTTAACTTCGTAAAATGCGAATTTTTTAAAAGTCCATAAATTTCCTAGGAAACACCATCAGTGCTGGTACTACCACACGACTCACACGCAACACAGACATCATCCACGCCATCCAACAACCACACAACCGCAAAACATTACAATCCTTTCTAGGCGCTGTGAACGTCTATAACAAATTCATCCCGGACTACGCCCGCTTGCGGACGCCACTTAACAACCTTCTCAAAAAGGATGTCATGTGGGTCTGGGATGAAAAATGCCAAAAAGCGTTCACTAGTCTGAAAGAAAGCCTCAAAAAACACCCCATTTTACACCTTTACAAAGAAGGCCTGCCATGCCAGGTGTACTGTGACGCCTCCACCCTCGGTATAGCAGGCATCCTCAAACAGGTCCACCCTGATGGGAAAAAATACCCAGTCCAGTATTTCAGCCGCTCCTTGCGTTCACACGAATGGAACTATTCCATATCTGAACTTGATTGCTTAGCAATCGTTGAGAGTGTGGAGAAGTTCCGCGTCTATTTGATGGGCAGAAAATTCACTATATTTTCTGACCATTACGCATTGCATTGGCTGAAAACGATCAATAACCCGTCAGGCAGATTATTTCGATGGAGTTTACGGCTGTCGAGTTACGAGTATGAGGTTCGCTACATAAAGGGAACACAATAATATGAGGCGGGCCTCCTATCCTGTAACCCGTTCTGTGGTTTCTTAGACGCCTCCCTTATTAAGAACCATCAGCCTTCCTCATGGGGAAATTCTGGCTTGACCATTGATCATAATGGACTGCATACCGTTTCCCGAAAGGGTGTAACTAAAATCATAATCCCAAAGAAACTCACCAACCAACTACTACAAACAGTACACACACAGAACAACCACCCAGGCATATCACAAATGACAAGACTCATCTCCGCTCAGTATTATTGGCAGGGCATGTCAAAAGACATTACACAGAAGGTTAAAACCTGCACAACCTGCCAGTTAACAAAACGTCCATTGGGACCCACTAACGGGGAATTAGGTCAACCGCCAGAAGCCAAAGGACCCTTTGACCTACTATCCCTCGACACCATAGCAGGGTTTGCCAAATATGGCAGTGCCAAGGTATACCTCCATGTCGTAGTCGACCATTTCTCGCGCTACACATGGACATTCCCGTCTAAATCCACCAGCATTACTACCTATCAACAGGTACTCAAGCGAGTATTACAGGATGGCTCTCCGAAACGCTTTTTTATGGATAGAGCCCCTGCATTCACTTCGCCGAAATTTAGGAGCTTCCTGCTTAACAGGAGTATCCACCTGTTACTCACCACCAGCAATAATCCACAAGCCAACGGTCTATGTGAACGCCTAAACGCCACCCTTACAGGAAAACTTAGGCTACTACATTTGGAGAATCCTAAGGTCGCATGGGCCAAGTTGGTCAAACGAGTTACCACTATATATAACAGTACCCCACACTCTGTCACCGGCTTTCCGCCCATCTACCTGATGTTTGGCGTTCTACCCCCAGAACTTTCTGACCACACCACACCTTATCCAGACATCGACAGAGCTAGGAAGATCGCACACACGAGGCCTCAAAACAAACACATACGAGATAAAAACACTTATGACCAACGACACAAACAACCACACTTCGAAATAGGTGATCTGGCGTTGGTTCAAATATATCATCACCCCAACACAGGGTAACTCGCCCCATATTTCACAGGACCATACACCATATTAGAGATCATCTCACCAAATGTGGTCCGTATCGATAGACCCAACCAACCTCTCCAAAGAGATACTGATACAGTCCATGTGAACAAACTTAAACTATACACAGAAAACATCCAATATATAACACCACCCGCCATTAAGATACACCATGTGCAACATGAAAACAATTACACGTTCCCATTTAGACACCTCACACCCGAACTCTTTCCAGCAGAGCCGTTGAAAATCAAACCGACAAACAGCGAGCCTTTCAACCATTTAGATCCTACCACTTTTACCAAAAACCGATTTACACAACACACCCCTAGTAACAACGGACGCGACATGATCCATCTGCAAATACATCCAATTTCAAGTTCGCCACAAACAATAGAAGTCCAACCCGATAATCATAAAATCCAATTCGTGGAGAAGACATGGGAGAAAATGTGCCAATATCCCATATTTCACTTAATATGTTTTATCTGTCTTCTAATTATGCCCTATAAACTCGCTCATTTACAATAATAGTTTACATTGGAACATATACCCTACAACCCCCACAGCTTTACCAGTTACAGGAACAAGTCTTCCATATAGGAAGTTCCATCCTAAAGGCCATCTTCCATATAGGAAGTTCCGTCTATACATTTGTTACACTTTTATTGGATATCCTAAAAGCAGTCTTCCATATAGGCAGTGCAATTTTGAATTTCTAACACTTGTCTGGGAAATAATGGAATAAAACTTCCAGAGAACAATTAGAGCGCCTCGACCAACTAATTAAAAGGGTCCAACGGGAGTAACAATCTAAATCAATTAGATGGCAGGAAATTTCAAATTACACAAGAAGGGAATAGATTTAGAACACCCCCGAATCAATTAGGAAGCCGGAAGTATGATGGAGGCCATTTTCTTCCCGCGCGACAAAGACGCCGACATCTACATGTCACCAAATTGCAGCTTCGCTCAGGGAGGGTGGACAAATTTAGAAATCTCCACCGCACGCCCCCGACAATAATATTGAGGTCACCGTGTTCCCCCCTCCACATCCACCATTTTTAACGGTCTTGGATCCCCAGTTACAACAAGCTTAAATATCGACTCTTGCAAAAAACACAATATAATTATATTAATACATTTCCAGACATCCCAATGAATTTCACCGTAATCTATTCTTATTTTCTTCTTCCAAAAACGTACAAAACCTTCACATTTACCCGCACTAGACACAACACATAAAATTCATTTTTACATTTCCCACAAAAACTTATAACATGCCCAAACATCCCCAATGAATTGCCGACCAAATTCGATTCTTACTAACATTTCAAAACATTTTGGCAGCACATAAAAACAAGTAAATTAAATTTTATTGCCCTCTATCGTTAAAATTTTACACAAATAAATTTACTGGCAATGCGTTTCTTTTTTAAATCTCTACAGACCAAGGTCTGTAGAGATTTAAAAAAGAAACGCATTGCCAGTAAATTTATTTGTGTAAAATAAAAACAAGTACACAACAATCACGACCAATGCACAACACGCAGATCTCAAGGTTAAATATGAACAAAAGCACGAACATTACTACTTAAAGGATAGAAAAAATTAGGTAGCAAAGCTTTCGAGCTTACGTTTCTTCCGAAAGGAATAAACAACAACTTTAGAAGGGTCGAGGACTTTCCTCGAACCCTGTATTCAAAGATCCGACTCCGGTTACGACTTCCCGATAAAAAAAAAGTGGATATCGGGCGAGCATATCTTAAGTGCCCTAGGGAATTGCATAAAAATCCCTAGAACTCATTAAGGCTCGGGACATATTAACATAATACACTCGGCCTTGAGATCTCGAAACAACACAACCACAAAAACAACATACACACATAAGGTTAATAAGATTCCCTGTCTCCTGTTTACATAATATAAAGCACAATTGGCAAAGATTATGTTTCTACCCATGAGTCGCACGGGAAAGACAAAAAATCTACGAGGCAAATAAATAGAGCTGATTGCGCCACGTGACCTAGATACTGGCATGTAATTTTATCACAAAGAGAGTTTGTGAACCTCTCGCTCTACATTTTACTTATCCCATTCATTTACATTTTTTGTATTTTTAAAATCAGAATTCTTAATCAAATTTACCATTATTCTTAATCAAATTTTCCATTTATCCTAATCAAATACTTATCATTTATCTTAATCAAATATTTACCATTTATATGACAACTTCTTTTTATTTTGTTAATAAACCCATTACTTTCAACCACTAAACAAATTTTTCTCAACGAAAACTCACTGGTTTTCTCTTAATATTAGATTTTTTTTGATTTCCTAAAAAGCGTTTTTCTTTTTTTCAACCATGCACCAAAGCATCCACTTTAATTTCTAACAACAAATTTTTATTTTTGATTTCTCAAAAGTCCTAATAGAATATTGTTTAGGCGCCCTTTTTTTTTCAACTATGCACCAAAGCATTCACTTTGATTTCTCACAACAAATTTTATTTTTGATTTCTCAAAAGCTCCAATAGAAAAATATTCCCTCGATTTTTGTTCCCCATCTCGAGTAGAATATTGTTTAGGCACCTTTTTCTTTTTTTCTTTTTTTCAACTATGCACCAAAGCATTCACTTTGATTTCTCACAACAAATTCTATTTTTGATTTCTCAAAAGCCCCAATAGAAAAATATTTCCTCGATTTTTGTTCCCCATCTCGAGTAGAATATTGTTTAGGCACCTTTTTCTTTTTTTTTTTCACTATGCACCAAGGCATTCACTTTTATTTCTCCCAACTTATTTTAATTTTGATTCCTCAAAAGCCCTAATAGAAAAAATTCCCTCGATTTTTGTTCCCCATCTCGAGTTGAATAGTATTTAGGCACCTTTTGCTTTTGTTTTTCCAACAGTCTACCATAGCATTCATTTTGATTTCTTATAATTAAATATTTTGATTTCTCTTACTTATATTCAACCAATATCTCATCAACCCTATTCTCCTTTATCTTTTATGTCACCACCAATGCTTGTATATAGCCTCTCAGTAACCATAATTAATTTTCCCACAAAATTATTTTTTTTCCTTACAGAATTCACTTCAGGTTACCCCTTCTTGAATTCTTCACATGTAGGGGGCGCAACTGTCATAATTTATATATAACTGGATGTAACCCCACCACAATATGTATGCAATGTATGATCTAAAGATTTTAATAAAAGCTAGGCTTAGCGAATCTGGGAGAAAGGCCATCAGAGAATAAACGATCATTAGCAGGTTTTCGTTATCCAGGAAGCAAAAGTTATTACCCAGGAACTCATAAAACTGAGTTCAAGAACCTCTTCTTCCGGGAGCATGTTAAAACAAGACAAAGGAATAGCTAAGATCCAATCAGAGTTCAGGAATACTAGCTAAGATCCAATGAGAAGTCGCCACGGGAGGAGAATCCTCCAATGAGAGCATTGAAGAGTTAACGAGTTAAATCTCGGACTCAAGTTGATCAGTTAGGAACTCGGCACCATCGCAACAAGTTGGAGCTCGCCACCATCTTTCTCAGCACCCAGATAAGTCCCATGTTCAATATGTGAACAGTCTAGCCTTAGTCAAGAACCCTAATAGTCTCACCTCTTTCTCCCTTGATCGCTGGCCTATTTCAATCCAATCCTGTGTCCTCGTTATTTTCCCCTGTGTGAATACCTTACTATTTCAGCAAAAACGACTGCGTCCACATCAATTAGAGTAAGTCAACGTACTACTACAACAATCATCAATCACTCACTCAATCACTTAAGCAATCACCAAAAAGCCTCGATATATTACACATATATACCAATATTTGTTTTGTATAATTGCTTAAATAATATGCAGAGTTAAATTGGTTACGGATTCATCTTTCTAACTTACTTTTATTAAATAACAATAAATACATTTGTAGGTGGAAAGGACAATTCTATCGCAGCCTGGCAAATATTTAACCAAACCCAGAGAGGAAGGTAGATATTTTAGCCAGTTCAAGAATTAGAAACTCGCGAGACGCGCGAGGTACGACTGGTCAAGTTCGCGGTGTTCTAACGCGTATCAGTTCTAATTAGATGAGGTTATCAAAACAGAGTCGTACTGGAAAACCTGTTATGGACGTTGAATAAGGTGTATTTTCTCAACCTTTTATACGCCTTTTAAAAATGCGCGGTAATGAGACTCTTAATGTCGTGTTGCCACGCTGATTCGCTACAAAGATAATTATTCATGTTCATTGAAGAGACGGGGTCGCTAGTCTAAATGTAGTCATTAAAGGAGTGCAATGGGTGAACTGCTGATTGAAACAAAGGCGTAGTCGCTCACATAATCTGGTCCTTTTTATCATTAATATCCCTAGCACATATGGTACCAGCAATGATAATCATGGTGCGTAGAAGTTGGCGACTGCTTTTAATGTGAGTGCACCACATGTGAAAAGCAGTTCGACTTTTTCACTTGCAAATGTGCCAGAGCTCTGTTTGGTTAATTGCACTTCCTATGGCGTGGCCATTTGCAAAAATCGGGGGTCATTAAAAAAAAATTTAAATTAAAAACAGTGCCCAATTCTGGATTCGATCCCGGGTTTTATCTGTCGAAAACCAACTGTTCAGAACAACTTTCCACCAACCCTCTAACTTGGTCTTAAAATGTAGTATAAACATTCGATTACCCTAGCCACGACCAATGATCGAATCACGCATTGTTTATTTTTGCTTTCGTTCTTTTTTTTTTTCTTTTTCAATGGCGTCCGATTCTTGCAAAAGTATATCCCAAACAGAGAGTGCGAGTAACCAACGGGGCTCTGTACACTTGTAAGTGAAAAAGTAGAACTGTTTGTGCGGCCAATAATTAACTACCATCTTTATCATGGCCTGTACCAATGTGTACTTGAGGCGTATTGTCCCAATTTAATTAAAAAAATAGAAATTAGGAAGATTTTAAACTCAGGGTTGGAACACCAAAATTGTATTCTAAAGGATTTTGTTTTTTTTATATTTCAAATAGAAAATTTAGAATTTTTTAACCAAATATTTTTTGTATCTTTTTGTTAATTTTAAATATATATTTTATATATTTCTAATATATTTTCAATTTACCTTAAATATTCGGTTTTATCTTACTTTATAAAATCAACAGAATACAAATATACCTATAATTTGATTCATAGGTCTTTTTTTTTTTTTGGCGCAAAAATAAATTATAGGTGAATTTTAGGCAAATATTTTAAAAATGTATTCAATTGTTTTAAAAATAGAATATTTTATTTTTAAAATTTGAAATATAAATAATAATATATTAATATACTTAATACATATTTTTAAATATATTGTATTTATTCAAAACTTTTATCACATACTTTTTTAAGCATGTTGCTCGCTGTTTATGATCAGATCGAAAGGACAATAATGCTGCGCTCTGTTTGCATATTTATTTTCCATAAATATTCGTTTCCATCTTACTTTATAAAATCAACAGAATACAAAACACCTATAATTTGATTCAAATGTCGTTTTCTTGCGTAAAAATAAATTATAGGTAAATTTTAGGCAAATATTTTTAAATGTTAGGCGAAGCGCGCCGGATTTTTAAATGTATTCTTATCGTTTTAAAAATAGCATAATATTCTATTTTTCAAAATTAAAAAGTAAATATAAATATATTAATATAATACTCCATACCTATATTTAAATATATATATGGTAATTTAAACCAGCAACCTTATATTCTATAATACTTGAAACAATATTTTCATGTTGTATAATAGAAACACATCTGTAAATGATTATACGCATGATTGACATGTGTCATTACATTATCATATGTAATGTACTTTGTACAAACTGAGGATAAATGAATAAAACTCTATAATAGATTAAGAGTCGAGCTAAAGCAAGAGATTGAGATGGAAGTCCAACAACATCTAAAGATAGGAAACTGCCAGGGCGGCGCCAGTTTACAATATTGCTTCCGATCCACACTCTTGTTGCATCCGCTGAAATTTAATACTTCCTCTTTCGGCAAAGATATATAAGACCTCCGCCCTAGCCGACAAGATAATCACTTCACCATCAGCGGGAGCCCTCGTCACTTCATCTTCTGATGCTCGACCATGCCGTAGATCAGTAAGAAAAACTTCTTGTCTCTACATCTTTCGCTTCTAGCTCGACTCCTATCTGTTCACGGAACTTTCCTAATACAACTGTGTCTCTTCGTGTTTTTGTGTGGACATTCCCAAGCTTTCCACTCTGCCTCGACCACGACTGCCTGTACACTGTGAGAACTGTTAAAGGTCTTCCAAGGTGCAGAGAGGTACTGGAAAACTCTCCACGCTCTGACTGTCCCTCTCGGTTACTACAGGTTTGCCCCTCTCGGTTACCACACACAGCGAGAGACCCTCGGTTACCACATATATTAATTTCAATTTCTAAAAATATTATTTTTTAAAAATATTGTCACAGTAGAGAAGACAAGTATTTAAAAGCAAAATTAAAAATAATTCATTAACTAATTAAACTTATATATTTCAAAATGTGTCAAATAATTTTTCAAGTGGTAATATACAAGCATGGTAAGGGGTGATGACTATGCAAATATTTACGCGATGATAAGCAACAGATATTTCAAAAATGATTAATCTATGACATTGCCATCTTCCTAGATGAACAGCGTCCCGCTGTAATTATCACTAGAACAGATCAGCTTGGTTCTTAGGGTCATGATAGGGTTTCATTCTCAGTACATGGACCAGGTCTCTTGTATGGCGTCTCCTGGTTTGTTGGTCCACAGGTTCAACTTCGAGTCAGAGAGTTTCTGAGTAATCCTATATGTTCCGAAGTACCTTTCCATCAGTTTTTCTGAGAGTCCCACCTTTATTATCGGGATGAAAATCCATACCAGGTCACCGACGTTGTAATCCATTGCCTCGTGCTTTGAATCATATCTGGCCTTGTCCTTTTCTTGGGCTTCAAGTTTTCTAATCTTGCCAGCAGCCTATTCTCTTCGACTCGCGAGACAATCTTCTGACTGTATTCCTCTTGGAGATCTTCATGCGGATTTGGAAAAAGAGTGTCTACAATCGTTTCGGCTTTGCGTCCATGGATCAATTTAAAAGGGGTAAAACCTGTCTATCTTGTTTTGTGGTGTTGTAGGCGAACGTGACCTAGGGCAGGATTACGTCCCATTACTTCTGTTCGACACTTACAAACATAGCCATCATGTTGGCTAAGGTTTTGTTTAACCTCTCTGTACGTCCATTCGTCTCGGGATGATACGCTGTCGTGAACCGATGTATCGACGAGCATTGATTGGTGAATTCGGCAAACAACCTGGATTGGAATACTCGTCCTGGTCCGTGATGATTTTTCTGGGGGCTCCGTGCTTAAGAACAACATCTTCCATTAAGAACTTGGCTGCTTCTTTTGCTTCCCCTGTGGGTAAGGCTTTAGTAACGGCAAATCGAGTAAGATAGTCAGTACAGACTATGATCCGTTTATTACGATCAAAGGATTTCGGTAATCTCCCAAGAAGATCTATTGCGATTCTTCGGAATGGGAAGGTTGCAGGAGGAATGGGTTTGAGCAATCCAGGCGGGTTTGTGGTTTGTCGGTTTTCTTCTTTGGCATTCTTTGCAATGTGCACATACTTTTGTATATCCTTGAGAAATCCTGCCAAAGTATTTGTCTCTAACCCTCTCATAAGTTTTAGAAAATCCTAGGTGTCTCTCTGTAGGAGCGTCGTGTAGGCTTCTCGATAGTTTCAATCGTAGGTGTTTGGGGGTGACGAGGAGATGTGGGTTTCCCAGAGGGTCGAAGATCCTTTTGTACAAGGTTCCTTTCACCAGTTCATATCCTCTTGGTTCGTCTCCTATTTCTTCTATTTATTTTATCAATTTTCTGATTCTAGGATCATTTCTCTGTTCAGTATCAAAGCAGTTCAGAGCAGTTATTGATGGTACATCATCATCTTCTTCTTCTTCCTCTGCTTCTTCTTCTTCCGATTTGCTCTCGAGAGGACTTCGGGAGAGACAGTCCGCGTCTTGGTGCTTACGCCCGCTTTTATAAGCTAACGTAACGTCGTATGCTTGGAGTTTAATGGCTCACCTCGCCAGTCCTCCTGTCGGGTCTTGCAAATTAGATAACCAGCAAAAAGCGTGGTGATCCGTAATGATGACGTACTCGCGACCAAAGAGGTAGGGGCGGAATTTGTTTATTGCCCATATCACGGGCAAACATTCTCTTTCTGTAGTGGAGTAATTCTTCTCTGCCTTTGTTAGGGTTCTTGAGGCGTAACCCACTGGTCGCTCTTTCCCGTCATGAACCTGAGCGAGGACTGCTCCGATACCATAACCGCTGGCGTCAATATGAAGCTGGGTTGGCAGGTGTTCTTCAAAATGAGCTAAGACAGGTTCAGATATTAGGGCCCTTTTCGGTGATTAAAAAGCTTCTTGTTCTTCTAAGTTCCAAGAGAATTTCTTGACCTTTTTGAGAATTTCATGGAGAGGGGCAGCTTTATCGGTGAAGTGTTCAATAATCGGCGAAAGTACGAACAAATGTCGATGTAACTCCTCACCTCAGTGATAGATCGTGGGGTCGGAAACTTGGTGATAGCTTCTATCTTTTCAGGGTCGAGATAGATGCCGTTGCCATCGGCGAGATGTACAAACACTCTTATTCGTTTGGTTCCAAAAATACACTTTTTCGAATTGAGGCTCAAATCTGCATATCTAAGGCATTGTGATATGATTTTGAGTCGGCGCAAGTGTTCGTCAAACATTTTGGAGAAAACTACAATGTCGTCTAGATAGAATTAGGCACTGCGTCCACCTCAATCCCCTTAAGATTTTGTCCATCAAACGCTCAAATGTTGCAGGGCGTTGCACAGGCCGGAGGGCATCACGAGAAATTCAAATAAACCATCTGGAGTTATGAAGCCGGTTTTCTCTCTATATCTGCCAATATCCAGAGCGTTGGTCCATTGACGAGCAAAATTGGGCACCTTTTAAAGAATCAAGAGTATCGTCAATTCGAGGGAGTGATAAACGTCTTTTTTAGCTATCTTGTTCAATCGCCTGTAATCAACGCAGAAGCGCCGTCTTTCGTCTTTACCAAAATAACAGGCGATGACCAAGGGCTTTCTGAGTGGCGTATTATCCCGGCATCTGACATCTTGTCCATTTCCTGTGGGATTGCTTGTCGTTCTGTTGAGGAAACTCGTTAGGGCCTGTGTTTAATTGGTCGATGGTCTCCCGTTTCAATGTTATGCTTTTTAGAGGCGTCTGTCTTACTGTATCTCTATTGGTATTGAATAACTTATCAAATTGTTTCAAGATTGATATGACTTTAGAATGTTGATCTGCTGATAAGTCGTTACTAATCAAATTCTGTAAAAATGCAACGTCACCCTTATTGTCATTCTTGGGACTAATATCTCGCGCCAAATTTTCTTCGGGATCAGAGCGCTCCGACATAGCAGTCAAGTGATTTTCGCCAAAAACTTGTATTCTCCCTAGAAACATTTCTTTAAAATAAATTTGTGCTATTGGGCTAGAGTTTGCAATCCGAAGCTGTCCCTTATTGTTATTGGTCGTAAAAAGTGTATAGGGAACTGATAGTTCTTTTTTTAATAATGCGAATTTTGAAGATTCAAAAAGTACCTTGTTTCGTCAATTGAGTTCTGAGCTCATCACATTTATTTGTTTGATAGATTCGGCTGAAATGATTGTTTTCAAAGGCCAGGATTCTATCCTCGGTCGCTAACGAATTCAAATCGTCTTTAGCTTCTTTAATCCTGATTTCGGCATGTCCACAATCGATCACGGCATTTGTTGCTTTCAAAAAATCCCATCCGAGTATGATGCTGAGGTTGCTACTGGTAGATACGATAAATTCAAGCGGTTGTCTCAACCCATTTATGCTCAAACTTATTGTGCATCGACCCAGAGACGTAACCCTTTTGCCATCGGCGACTCTAAGGGTTATTCCTTCATCCTTGAACATCGGCTTTTTTCAAGTGTCGTCTTAAACCGTTCGAGATAACAGTGAATGAGGCTCCCGAGTCGACAAAGGCAGAAAATGCAACTTCACCTATAATTATTTAAACGAATTGTGTTCTAATCTGGTGTCTGTCGTCGATGGAGGGTTTTTAACACCCGCGGCTACCCCTCGAAAGAAGACGCGACGCTTAGTTTTTTTTTTTCTAGATTGTAGCGACGTGGGGATTGGCTTGTATGGCGGCCTGGACTGTGGACTGGCGTCTTGGGGATCTTTCTCTGTTTGGGTATAGCGATTGTCGGCGGTAGTTCGGAGATCTTGAAGAATGTTCCTCATTGAATTGAGTAGTTTTACGGGTCTGTATGTACCTTTTAGGTCTTTCTAATTCATATTGGTCTACTGGATGGCGATTTCTACAGTTGCGTTTGACATGGCCTGGGCGGCCACAATGAAAGCAGATTAGCATGTTTTCTTGGGTCCTCCATTGGTCTGTTCATATTTGGCTTGGCGTCTGGTTGAACGATTTGTCTTGGTCAGGGTACCGTTGTCTAGGTGTCCGGGTGAATACCCTTGTTTGGGTTTTGTACTGGGGTTGTGGTCTTTGAACCGGATTAGAAATCGCGGCTGGATTTTTTCTGATTTCTTCTCTGATAATTGTCTCGAGAGGAGAGGGTTCTGGAGCGGTTGGTGCGGCGTTTGATGCACGACGGACTTCTTCGCGGACTATCCGTCTGATTAAGTCCTCCGTCGTTTCGGACTCTACTAGGTCGATCGAAGCAACGTTGGCTAGTTTTTGGAACACTATGCGCTTGTCCACACATTGTTTGTCTGGGTTTTCGATTTTTCTGCACTACCTAATAAAATCTTCAGTGGCGTCTATTTCCAAAACGACAATTGATATATAAATATCCTCCGATATATCTTTCAATAAAGGCGCAACTTTCTCGCTTTCGCTGATTTTGGGGTCGATTTGCTCGCAAAACTTGATGACTTCTTGAATGTTGATGTCACAAAGCTCGCTTTTTTCCTGGCTCGGGATTTTAATTTTTGAATCAAGGTTTCTTTTTGGTTGGTGTGATGACCGAAAGTCAGAGAGAACATTGTCTCAAACGAATCCCACGAGTTTACCTGTTCCTCGATATTCTCAAACCAGCTTCTTGCTGTTCCCGAAAGGAAAGAATAAACGTTCGCAAGGCACATTGTGTTGTCCCAGTGGTTATACCAAGCGACCCGATGAAATTCCTCTAGCCATTTTTCGGGATTTTGACCAGGTTCTCCAGAAAAAACAGCGGGGTGTCTAAAGGGTTGAAAAATTTGCTCACCTTTGGGGATTTGAATAGCTTGCTCTTTTTATTTTTTTTCTTCTAAACGTTCTAGTCTTTGGAATCTATGGCTTCTTCTGTGTGACGGCTTGGGCAACGTAGGGATGATCCAGTTTAATCTCCACCAAATGTCACGGTAGTGAAAACAAGTATTTCAAAAGCTTAATTAAAAATAATTTATTAATTAATTAAACTTATATATTGAAAAATGTGGCAAAGAATTTTTCAAGTGGTAATTTACAAGAAAGGTGATGACTATGCAAATATTTACGCGATGATAAACAACAGATTATTCAAAGATAAGTAATCTGTGAAAATATATTTAAAATGTTTTAGCAGCACTGTTGTAGTTGTTTAAATTTCGTTTATATATTTTCAAATCGTTTTTTTTTTTCAAATATTAGTTTTGAAATAAATATATGATGTTATATTAACTATTTTATAGTTATAATATATCGATACCTTCAAAAATATTATTTTTAATTCGTTTTTATTTTTCAAGTTGAAGGCGATTATTTATTCGCGTATTTGATAAATTTAAACGACATTTTAATGTATTAATTTCGATTTACTTTGAAGTTTTATTCATCTAAAAAAAAAGAAAATCAATTTTTATTTTTAATTTTTCAATCGCCGATAAAAACATTTTAAAGCCTTTTTATAAAAATTCAATTTCAAGTTGAAAGTATTTTCGAATTTTGCCATCTGGTTAAATAATTTATGCATTTTTATAAAGTTGATGTGAATCTCTGGCTCAAGATCAACCGTTGAATTTGCGGCGCAAAAGCTTTTTAAAAACACAGATAAGTATTTGGAGCTGTTTTGCCATATGATGAACTCCCGATTAATTAATAACAATATGCCTTTGATCGAATTACTTTATTGCTCTACCAACATCGCAGCGGCTCAATTTGGCAAATTTTCATCGGGCCAAATTTTTCAAGACAACGATTTAAGACCAAGAAATAACAACAGAGATGAAGCTATTTGTAAACCATATTTGTTTCACGATTCCGATAGCGAAATATCGCCACCGATGAATAGAAGAATTGACTTGGGCACCAAATTATTTTTCCATTTGGCTATTCTAATAATAGCGCTGTAGCGAAAACCAATCTTTGTGATTATTACAACGTATTCTATCAATTTTTATTGGACGATATTGTCAGGAGGACAGAGTTTCCTGGTATTCCCTCTTATCTGGACCGACCGGTCGGGGTAAACAGTGGCGTCACGTGGAAGGAGGAAATTTATCAGTTCTCCCCTCTTGCTCGAACGACTGGGTCGGTTTGGCTCATGTAAATAGTAACTCTTATTTTATATTTAAAATCTCTCATATAACTCATTAAATGAATATTTAAAGAAACTCTAAGGCCTAGTTAATTATTTTTCCTCGCGACAATTGTGGTGGAGACGCCGGGGAACGAGACAGTCACCAGACGAAGTCGTCGCCTTCAAGGATTGCAACCAGAGCTATCTACTGTGCTTGCCTTTCCTGCTCGGAAGAAAATGGAAAGAGAAGAAAACCGACCATTCTGCCATCGGTGGAGAGATCCCACTGTCTTCTCGGGGGAACGTGGGGAAGATTCGCAGCGTTGGCTGAGCGACTTCCAGCGTGTGGCACGTTACAACAAGTGGGATGACTCCATGTGTCTGGCCAACGTCATCTTCTACCTCACTGGCACAGCGAAGTGCTGGTTCGAAAACTACGAGGAAATCTTGAATTCGTGGGAGGAATTTAAGATAAAATTTTGTGAAATATTTGGGAACAAGGAAGACACGGCTAGAAAAGCCGAGAACATTCTTCGAACTAGAGCGCAGACGAGTGGGGAAAACGTCGAGAGCTACATACAAGAAGTCCTCCTTCTTTGTAAACAGAGCAACCCCAGAATGTCGGAAGGAGAAAAGGTGAGCCACCTGATTAAAGGCGTAGCGGAGGAAGTGTATCAGGCACTTGTTGGGAAGGACATCAGCACGGTGGACCAATTTGTTGCGTTCTGCCGCCGATTCGAGGCATTCAAGAGGATGCGTGTTGCACCGCCCAGGTTCAACCGACTGCCCAATGTGACCACCATCTCGACCGCTGAACCTGAGAATCTAGAAGCCCTGATTAGAAGAATAGTAAGAGAGGAGGTTCAGAAGTTTATGGCTCCTCCTTCTACATTTGCCGCCCAGGATATCGACACTCCACCTCCCGACCTACGGGATGTCATCCGTGGTGAAATCCAGCAAACATTGGCTCCTATCTCTGCCCCTCGTCAGCCCGAGAGCTTCCGCCCTCGGCGACAATACCTCCCCCAGAACGATCAAGGTTACCGACGAAGAACCGAAGGGCCACCAAATAATCAAAGGACTCAGTGGCGTACTGAAGATGACAGACCGATCTGCTTCCACTGTGGGCGCCCTGGCCACGTTGCACGTTATTGCAGAGACAGACGCCAAGCTTTTGCGGATGCCAGACTTGGAAGAGAAACAGTCGATTTCGGAAGACCAAGAACGGAAAATTACACCATGGGCGAATCAGGAAGCGAACTATCCCAAGGAAGATTTAGAAACCCGTCGCCATATCCCCACCGCGGAAGATTCCAAGCTCCCAGAAGAACCTCACAATCCCCTGCTCGCCGTCCCAGCCGCTCACCCAGTCGCCGCAGTGAGGAAAACTAGATGGCGCGCCCTCTGGAGGTGTGGCCGCCACAGACGAAAATCCTCCCTGCCGTATAGCCGCTACAATGGAAAAGAACTGGATATCTGTCAACATACAAGGACGAAATGTACAAGCTCTTGTGGACTCCGGCGCTGATTACTCAGTAATTTCTGAAGCTTTCAGACGTTCTATAAAGGCTCCAGTTTTTAAAGAAAATGGACCACTTCTAAGAGCCGCGGACAAGAAGCCTATCGTGACCCTTGGTAAGTGCTCTTTAGAAGTTCAAATCAAAGGACTCGATATTATTTTTGATTTTGTAGTAGCCGCTGAATGTAGCCACGATGTTATACTGGGCTGGGATTTCTTCAGAGCCACAGATGCCATTATAGATTGTGGGAAAAACAAATTGTATTTAAGCGAAGCTGAAAAATCCTACGAATGGAAAGACCTGAAACTTTGTGCTGCTTTGGACTGTGTCATACCGCCGAAATCTTTTGGCAAGATAGTTGTCACCAACCAAGATGTATTTGGCAGCAGAGATGTAGTCGTTACAGGTTCCAAACGCCTGCAGTTGGAAAAAGGACTTTTTATTCCCTCTTCCCTCGTTAGGTTCTTACATGGCAGAGCGGTGATGTGGGTGACTAACAGTACTCACCAGTCTCAAGTGATACCTTCGGACATGAAGGTAGGAACAATGCAAGATCTAGAAGTAGGGAGCATATCTAATCTTGACGCTTGTTCCGAAATAGCTGGAAAAGACGAAGTAACTTCCCCAGATGTGAGAGAATGTTTAATTTCAATGATTTCTACTGATTTGGAGGAAACAAAGAAAAACAGATTACTCACGTGCCTAAATGAGTTTTCTGATATATTCGACTTTGAGAAAAAGAGCTTCCCTGTCTCTGGCGAAATAAAACATAAAATCGATACGAGTGATTATCCGCCTGTCAGACAGCGTCCTTATAGAGTGTCTCCCGCCGAAAGACGTGTCATTCAGAGTGAAGTAGAGAAAATGATGGAGACTAAAATCATCCGGCCATCATCAAGTCCATGGGCCTCTCCCGTTATATTAGTGAGGAAGAAGGACGGCTCGTTGAGATTCTGTGTCGACTATCGTCGTCTAAACAAAATTACAAAGAAAGATGTTTACCCTCTCCCTCGTATCGATGACGCGCTGGACACCCTCTCTGGATCCAGGTACTTCTCCACTATGGATATGAGATCGGGTTACTGGCAAATCGAAGTAGACGATAAGGACCGGGAGAAAACGGCATTTATCACTCCAGATGGGCTTTATGAATTTAATGTAATGCCATTTGGTCTATGCAATGCACCAGCAACTTTCGAGCGAATGATAGACAACGTCCTACGGGGATTGAAATGGGACATGTGTTTATGTTACTTAGACGACATTGTAGTCTATGGATCGACCTTTAAAGAACATTTAACACGTTTATACAAAGTTTTGAGATGCATTCAGCAGGCCGGACTGTGCCTGAATTATAAAAAGTGTCATTTCGCCTCGAGACAAATAACTATCCTCGGGCACGTCGTTAATGAATTTGGAACGCAGCCAGACCCAGAAAAAGTGAAAGCCATTGTCCACTTTCCAAAACCCCGTAATATCAGTGAGACCAGAAGTTTTCTTGGGTTAAGTTCGTACTATAGACGATTCATCAAAAGTTATGCTAACAAGTCTCGACCCTTGAATAGCCTTTTAAAGAAAGACGAAAAATTCATTTGGGGAGAAGAACAAGATGAATCTTTCCGGATTCTCAAACAGGAATTGGGATCTTCGCCTGTGTTAGGGCATTTCATAGAAGGTGCGGAAACTCATGTCCATACTGATGCAAGCGGCTATGGTTTAGGGGCAGTTCTTGTTCAAATCCAGAATGACGCGGAGAGACCTATAGCCTATGCCTCACGAACACTAACCAAAGCGGAAAAGAATTATTCCACTACAGAAAAAGAATGCCTCGCAGTTGTTTGGGCCCTTGGTAAATTCCGCCCGTACCTATATGGCAGACCCTTTACTGTGGTTACCGACCATCACTCGCTATGTTGGCTGGTAGGCTTGAAAGATCCATCCGGCCGCTTAGCTCGTTGGGCCCTCAAACTACAAGAATACGACATAAACATCGTTTACAAAAGCGGACGCAAGCATAAAGACGCTGACTGTTTGTCAAGAAGCCCCTTGGCTGACACCGCAGAGATAGAAGGGCACATTTCTTCCATCCAAGACATTGCAGAAGAACAAAGTAAAGACCCTCATTTGGTTGGGATCCGTGAAAAACTTGCAAATGAAAATTTAAAAGGGTATCAGATGATTGGAGGCGTTCTCTATAAGAAAAATTACGACCCTGAGGGCAAACCATGGCTGCTAGTAGTCCCAAAACAGATGAGGCACGAAATTCTTAAAGATGTCCACGACACTCCAATGGCCGGTCATTTGGGATTTGCCAAGACCTATGACCGCGTTAGAAAGAGATTCTATTGGCCTGGACTTTATAGGACAGTTTCCCAATACATTGCTCATTGTAAAGAATGCCAGCGAAGGAAGGGCGTGCCTCAGAAACCCCCTGGACTACTAGTCCCAATACCTCCAACGACCTCGCCTTTTCAAAAGATAGGAATTGATTATCTGGGAAGATTTCCCATATCTCACACGGGAAATAGATGGATAATAGTCGCGACTGATTATCTCACCAGATTTGCGATAACAAAGGCCGCAGCAACAGCGGAAGCTAATGAATTAGCAACCTTCCTTATTGAAGACGTCATACTCAAGCACGGCGCTCCTCGGGAAATCATCACGGACAGAGGAAGAAATTTCATGTCTCAGACCATACGAGAAATAAATAATCTAAACGGAACAATTCACAGATTCACCACGGCATACCACCCTCAAACGAATGGTTTGACAGAAAGACTCAACAAGACCCTAACTGACATGATCTCGATGTATGTTGACGTTGATCAGAAAAATTGGGACAGCATCCTACCATATGTGACCTTCGCCTACAATACCGCTCGACAAGAGACAACAGGATACAGCCCGTTCTTCCTCGTCCACGGCCGAGAAGTTGAAACACCGCTGGATTCTATACTGCCGTACCAGCCGGCAAGAACTGCAGAAGATTATGTGGGCCATCTTGTGACCAACGCTGAAGACGCACGAATGTTAGCCCGTCTTAACATCCTGCAGGCTCAGAGCAAAGACAAAGAACGCTACGACAAGAAGCATCAGGAGGTGACGTACAAGGAAGGTGATTTGGTGTGGGTGTTCACCCCAGTCCGTACCGTTGGCTTGTCGGAGAAGTTATTGAAGAGATATTTCGGACCCTATCGAGTGATCAGAAAAATATCGAGTGTAAATTATCAAGTAGAAGGCGTGACGAATACTAGGAGAAGACGAAAAACCCAAGATATCGTCCATGTAGTGAGAATGAAGCCCTACCACGACCCTGAAGTCCAAGAACAGATTGCCCAGGGTCATGTGACCGACTAGTAAACAGCGGGACGCTGTTTCTCTTGTGGAGGGAGTGATGTCAGGAGGACAGAGTTTCCTGGTATTCCCTCTTATCTGGACCGACCGGTCGGGGTAAACAGTGGCGTCACGTGGAAGGAGGAAATTTATCAGTTCTCCCCTCTTGCTCGAACGACTGGGTCGGTTTGGCTCATGTAAATAGTAACTCTTATTTTATATTTAAAATCTCTCATATAACTCATTAAATAAATATTTAAAGAAACTCTAAGGCCTAGTTAATTATTTTTCCTCGCGACAATATATTACCAGAGGTCTCATTTTTATAGCTCGAATAATATTCGCAAATTGATTAATTCAAATGTTTTTACCTTCCGTGTTAAAATATCAGGGCTGATTGAAAATGAGAGTAGGATATATTTACCTTCTAAGAAGCTAACAATAACTCTTTTTCTGTGCTGATATGTGCTACACTAAAATGCGGTAAAATATTTGAAAGTATATGACATCCAAGCAAGAACTTTACATTATCGAGAGACGATTGGATTATGATATTCATATTATAACACTAGATGAATGACCCGGGCAACGCCCGTGTTTTACCCGATTGAATGTTTTTTTCAAATACTATTTGTTACAATTATAAATTAGAGCCGTGGATGTCACTTTTGTGAAACGTCCCGCTCCAAACTTTACATGTACATTAGGTCAGCTGGTATTACCCCTCATTTTCACCGCTAGAGGCGCGATCGAATTGACTTTTGTAAATATACATAATTATAAAGATAGAAGCTTCTATAGAAGATAATGATCATAATGATGATGCGCGCGCATCCGTGACAGCGATGAGAAATTGAGGAAAGACGGTCGTGACTATATATTAAAGCCGAATGACCCGGGCAACGCCCGTGTTTTACCCGATTGAATGTTTTTATTCAAATACTATTTGTTACTATTATAAATTGGAGCCGTGGATGTCACTCTTGTGAACGTCCCGCTCCAAACTTTACATGTACATTAGGTCAGCTGGTATTACCCCTCATTTTCACAGCTAGAGGCGCGAGCGAATTGACTTTTTGTAAATATACATAATTATAAAGATAGAAGCTTTTATAGAAGATAATGATCATAATGATGATGCGCGCGGATCCGTGACAGCGATGAGAAATTGAGGAAAGACGGTCATGACTATATATTAAAGCCGAATGACCCGGGCAACGCCCGTGTTTTACCCGATTGAATGTTTTTATTCAAATACTATTTGTTACAATTATAAATTGGAGCCGTGGATGTCACTCTTGTGAACGTCCCGCTCCAAACTTTACATGTACATTAGGTCAGCTGGTATTACCCCTCATTTTCACAGCTAGAGGCGCGAGCGAATTGACTTTTTGTAAATATACATAATTATAAAGATAGAAGCTTCTATAGAAGATAATGATCATAATGATGATGCGCGCGCATCCGTGACAGCGATGAGGAATTGAGGAAAGACGGTCGTGACTATATATTAAAGTCGAATGACCCGGGCAACACCCGTGTTTTACCCGATTGAATATTTTTATTAAAATACTATTTGTTACAATTATAAATTGGAGCCGTGGATGTCACTCTTGTGAACGTCCCGCTCCAATCTTTGCATGTACATTAGATCAGCTGGTATTACCCCTCATTTTCACAGCTAGAGGCGCGAGCGAATTGACTTTTGTAAATATACATAATTATAAAGATAGAAGCTTCTATAGAAGATAATGATCATAATGATGATGCGCGCGCATCTGTGACAGCGATGAGGAATTGAGGAAAGACGGTCGTGACTATATATTAATAATAAAATAATAATAATAATATAATAATAATTATTATTATTATTATCATTAGATAATGATAATGATCATAATGATGATGCGCGCGCATCCGTGACATGAGGAATTAAGGAAAGACGGTCGTGACTATATATGTTGATAATCCAAATTGTACCTTATCATGGATGTGGTCTTATTACCTTGTGCTTAAAATCTATAATCCAAACTGTACCTTATCATGGATGTGGTCTTATTACCTTGTGTTTATATTCTACAACGCCCAGGGTTTACCCGATTAAATGTTTTTATTTAAATATTATTCGTTACAATTATAAATTGGCGCCGTGGATGCCATTCTTGTATAATATATAAATGAGTTTTATAAATTGTAAAAAAAAAAATGCATCGGCCGGGAATCGAACCCGGGGCGCCCGCGCGGCAGGCGAGCATTCTACCACTGAACCAAAAGCAAACGGTGACAGAATTAAGAACGCATGACGATGATAACTGTATATTATCCGTGACAGAGGCCACGACAGACGGTCGTGACTATATATATTAATTTGAAAAAAAAAAAAACGAATCAACTGTGAGAGCCAATATAAAGAAAGTGTTTGCCCACTCTTCGCTTGGAATATTGGTCCCAGTAAAATCAAAAATATGTCGCTGCCTACAATATAAAGCGCTGATTCAAGCAAGGAACACGAGTTTTGTTTGTATAACATACAATAAGAATTGAAATATATAAGTGCATATGAAAAAATGAAAGAAAAAAAAATGAAAGATAAAATATTTTGGCTTTAAATACCCATTTCTTGGGTTTTCAAGAAGCCTCTGGGACCAAAAAATATTTTTGGTCGCAGTGGTACAGCCTACTCCACGCCAACGAGCTCCAAAAGTGCGAAACGTGTTCGTGGATGGCTTTTCCTAATATATCAAGATATTGGGTTGGCCAAATATCAGGGAACAGGCAAAATCAATGTTTAGTTTATTCCTGTTCCATCAGATGGTGCTCTGCCTTCTGTAATGCACGTGTGCTCCTGGTCAGGATATGCCATTTTAATAAGTGCATATATGTCGCACGAAGGCTGCAAAATCTGGTCCTCGCGTCGTAACCTCCATATCGAGCCCAGGGTCTGTGCATTAGTCTGGTGGAATTATTCTGAGCGGAACAATAAGGTTGCAGAGAAAATAAAAATCCCACTCTTTAATTGGGAGCCTGTTGGGTTTCTGGAATGGATAAGGGCTGAAATATTATTGTCCTTCACAGTTCCCCACGGAGATATATCTAAGAGGTCCAAATCGCCAGAGCTGCTATTGCTTGATATTTACTACTCTATCCACACAAAAAAGCTTTGAATAAAGACTTATCTTAGACCTTTAAACTGTTGATTTTTTTAATTCAACCTTTGAAAGGCTTAAAGATAAAAATTTATTCGAAACTTTTATAACATACTCTTTTGTAAACATGTGGCTCGCTGTTTATGATTAGATCGAAAGGTCAATATTGCTCTGTTTGCACTTTCGATATTGCTTTTCGATAGAAACCAACCACACAATAAATAATCGAAAGCCCAATAAATTATTTTTCCTTTGGCGATTTCGATATGTTCATCTTTGTCGTTATTTCTACACCATACAATTAGTTTGGATCAATAGGGTTTATATAGGGATTAATTTTCAAAATATTTCAAAAAGAGGTATAATTGGGGGGGGGGGGGGTGGGGGGGGGGGCAGACCTACTCTGTTTACTCAAAAAGCTGGAGAACTAAAAAAAAAAGACATAAGAGTTTGTATAAAAATGCAGTGTGCGTTTGTGCCTTAACAAAAGTTAGCCTAATGGAAAAGAGTAACAAGAGGTGGGACTCGCTTCGCCTAACCGCCATCAGAAGGACCTTTCTCGCCTATAGCCATTTGAACTCCCTTCTTCAGCCCACCTGCATCTCCCTCTCGCCCTCAACCTTCCAACGAATTAAGGTGCCTAAAGGCACAAGATTGACGCGGTAACCCCCATGATGCTGGAGTGTTACTGCTGTTTAAGTCCCCTGTGAAAACCTCCAGCGACTCGAAGAAATACTGTCAAATGGGACCAGGAACTGAGTCCGCATCCTTGGGTACGAGTATAAGTAATGGAAGCACACAGCTTTAGCAAGAGTCCTGCCAGAGTCTCTAAAAGGTACCCGCGCTAGCTCCATTCCTCATATTATCTCAAGTCAAAGGCAGTTTTGGGGTGTACTAGACCTAAATTCATATGTAGGTGAAAGGAAAATTCTATCGCAGCCTGACAAATATTCAACTAAACGCAGAGAGGAGGTCGAGAATTTAGCCAGTTCAAGAATTATAAACTCTCGAGATGCGTTAGTACAACTGGTCAAGTTCGTGAAAACTTTGACATTAAAGTTAGAGCCAATTTTAATAAATCGATCAGGTGCTCAAAATGTAACATGGCTCATGACTTTGAAAAGTGCTCTGCCTATGGAAAAGAATGTTACAAGTGCAGACAGCCAAACCACTTTGCAAATTGCTGCAAAAATAGAGCAATTTGGTGTATACAAGAAATTGAGGAAGAAAAAGATAACCTACTGATTGTAGACTCAATCATGGTCGGCCAAGTGTTAAGGAAACCGTGGAAGGAACTAATTTACATACAAGGACATCCTGTTGATATTAAACTTGATACAGGAGCAGATGTAAATATTCTGCCGGAAAGTCTAATTAAAGAATGGCCTAATATGCCATTGCTGGAAACAGCTGATTGCAAAATATATACTTATACAGGGCAACAAATCCCAGTAGTAGGAAAATGCCTGCTAGATTGTAAGACGAAATACGCTTGCAGAAAAGTTGCATTTTTAATTGTTAACAACTCAGCAGTTCCTATACTAGGTCTGGATGAGTGTGTGAAATTAAATTTAGTAAAAAGAGTGGAAACAATAAGTGATATCAGCGTTACTCTTACAGGACTCTTGGATGAATATAAAGATGTTTTCAAAGGAAATGGCCATTTGAGTTATATGTATGACATTAAAATATCGGATAAGGCGGAGCCTAAAATAAGTCCAGCCAGAAGACTACCAAGAGCATTGCTTCAACCAGTAAAGGAAGAACTGTTTAAAATGGAAGAAGACGGGATTATCGAAAAAATAGAAGAACCAACGGTATGGGCGCACCCAATGGTAGTGGTAAAGAAACCTTCGGGCAAATATCGGATATGTATTGACCCAAGGGAACTGAATAAATGGGTCTTGAGGGAGCATTACACCTTACCTGCACCTGAAAACATTTTGGCAGAAATACCTAAGGCTAAATTTTATTCTGTATTAGATGCGAAATCTGCATTTTGGCAAGTGCCGCTAAGTGAAAATACATCTAAATATTTGGTGATGAGTACACCATTTGGGCGTTATCGATTCTTGAGGTTACCTTTTGGAATTTCCAGTGCACCTGAAATTTTTCAAAAAATTATGCACAAGATTTTTTGTGATATCCCTAATGTGGTCTGCTATATAGATGATCTTCTAATATGGGGTAATTCAATTGAAGATCATAACTCTACTCTAAAAAAGGTTTTGGATTTGGCCAGAGAAAGTAGACTGAAGCTTACATTAAATAAACTCCAAATGGCCACAGGGAAAGTTAAATTTTTAGGTCATACCATCTCACAGGAAGGAATTTTACCTGATCAAGATAAAGTTAGAGCCATTCAAAATATGCAAATACCTAAAAATAAGCAAGAATTGCAAAGGATACTTGGGACCGTAACTTATCTAGCCAAATACATACCGGACTTATCATCAAATACTTCTAATATGAGAAACCTGCTTAAAAAGGATATAATCTGGAATTGGAATATTGCAGCAGATCAAGAGCTGAATTTTATCAAAACTCTCCTAACTAGTCCACCAGTATTGAGACACTTTGATCCTAATGAACCACTAGAACTTTTTGCTGATGCAAGCAAAGATGGGTTGGGTGCTATACTAATGCAAAAAGAAAAACCTTTATCTAATGCATCTGCATCTCTCACTTCTCCGCAAAAACATTACTCCCAAATTGAAAAAGAATTATTGGCTCTATATTTTGGATGTAAAAGGTTCCATTATTTCCTTTATGGTAGAAAATTTACTGCATATACAGATCATAAACCCTTGGTTTCTTTATTGAAAAAAAACTTTGATCAAATGTCACCTAGACTCCAAAGGTTGTCATTGTATTTATTAAATTATCGATTTGAATTGAAGTTCATCCCAGGAAAGAGTATGATACCTGCTGATACCCTTTCCAGACATTTCTTGCCCCAGGGAACCTGATCACCACCAGATCTGGTAGGGTGGTTCGACCCCCACCCAGATTGAACTTTTGATGGTTAAAGAGGGGACATGTAATGTATATTAAACTTTTAGTTTGGCAACGCCAACTATTTATCATCATCATCGAATAGCATTTAGAATTAGCATGTAACTTAATAAATAAACAATAAGTTTTGTTTACTGCGTCTTATTAAATTACCATAGACTATTAAAGATATTGAGTGTAAACAAACAACATAACAATAAGTTGTCGAAAGAAATTAAATCTTCCTCTTGCTGAATGTAAAACTACAGTTTTTGGTTTGGGAAACAAACTTGTAGAACAATCAATTAGTGAGGTCTCTCTCCAATTTAGCCCACATTTCTCAACCTAATATTAAACGCCAATCCTATAGTCATTGATAAGATCACATCAGAATTGCCTAATTTCTTTATAGAAAAGGATAATTGGCCTTATTTGAAAAATCTTCTGTTGGCTGGCCCTAATTTTAACAAATCTAGTCAGATTGATTTAGTGATAGAGATTTTGTGAATAAATGTTAAAAAGGCTTCTCGGGTGTTTTATCCCAGTACATCAGGTCACCAGCGCAACAATATTTACAAATCGATATTAAATAGTTTGTTTCTTTTCAAAATATTAGTATTTAATTACCAACTTCTCTCCCAAAATTTTAATATCTCAGAAGCATGGACAAATTCCTGGATCAGCTCCGATATCCCAAACAAGAACCTCATCACAAGCCCAAGTGTCAAGATCCAGGTTTTTTCCCTCCCTCGACGAGAATGGGTGCTTCTAAACCGCTTTAGGACAGGACAGGGAAGGTGTGCAGAGCTGATCAAGTTATGGGGCTACACCAAAGATCCAAATTATGCCTGCAACGTCCCACAATCAATGTCCCATATACTAGATGACTGCCCGCTGTACAAATTCAATGGAGGAATCTCCAATCTCCAATGTCACCCCGGAAGCCCTGAACTGGCTGAAGGCCTTGCCTCTCAGACTTTAATGACCGATATGTCCTCACTTCTTTTTTCTAGATTTAATTCATTTTATCTCCTCTCTAATTGTAAAGACGTTGCTGTATCACCTCATAAGCATAAATAAATAGTATTTAATTAATTTCTGATGTTGTTTTAACTATCTTATAGTTAAAATATATCGATTCCTTCAAAAATATTCGTTTCAATTCGTTTTATTTTTTAAGTTAAAAGCGATAATTTGTATGCGTATTTGATGAAATATAAATGGCCTTTTAATGTATTATTTTCGATTTACTTTAAACTTTTATTCAACTCGAAGAAAAAAAAAATTAATTTTCCGATCGGCGATACTAACAACAATGGATACATTTTAAAGCCTTTTTATGAAAAATTCAATTTCAAGTTGAAAGTATATTTGAGTTTTGCCATCTGGTCGAATAATTTATGCATTTTTATAAAGTTGATGAGAATCTCTGGCTCAAGAACTTCCTTTGAATTTGCGGCGCAAAAGCTTTTAAAAAGAAATAACTTCGTATTTGGAGCTGTTGTGCCAAATGATGAGCTCCTGAAAATCGCCTTTGTTCTGATTACTTTGTTGCTCTACCAACATCGCAGCAACTCAATTTGCCAAATTTTCATCAGGCCAAAATTTTCAAGTCATTCGATTTAAAACCAAGCAATAACAACAGAGATGAAGCTATTTGAAACCATATTTGTTTCGCGATTCCGGTTGCGAAATATCATGCCGATGAATAGATGAATTGAATTGGGCACCAAATTATTTTTCCATTTGACTATTCTAATAATAGCGCTGTAGCGAAAACCATCTTTGTGATTATTACAACGTATTCTATCAATTATATATATATAATTGGACGATACATTACCAGACGTTCCATTCATATAGCTCAAATAACCTTCGCAAACTGATGAATTCATATGTTTACACTTTCCGTGTTAAAATATCAGGGCTGATTGAAAATGAGAGTAGGATTTATTTCGCTTTCTGAGAAGTTAATAATAACTCTCTTTCTGTGCTGATATGTGCAGCACAAAAATGCGGTAAAATATTTGAAAGTTTATGACATCCATGCAAGAACTTTTGATTACATTATCGAGCAACGATTGGATTATGATTTCCAAATTATTGTATATGAAGAATCGAATCAACAGGAAGAGCCAATATGAAGAAAGGGTTTGCCCAACTCTTCGCTTGGTATATTGGTCTCGCGAAAATCAAAAATATGTCGCTGCCTACAATATAAAACGCTGATTCAAGCAAGGAACCCGAGTTTTGTTTTTATTACATACAATATTATTTAAATTATATAAGTGCATGTATGTCGCACGAAGGCAGCAAATCTGACCCTCGCGTCGAAACCTCATGTCGGGCCCAGAGCTGCAAAACATGGTCTTGGGCATGAGTCTGGTGGAATTATTTTAAGCGGAACGATAAAATGGCAAAAAGATTCAAGTCCCACTCTTAATTGGGAGCCTGTTGGGTGTGTGGAATGGATAAGGCTGAAATAGTATTGTCCTCCACAGTTCCCCACGGATATATATCTAAGATGTCCAAAGCGCCAGAGCTGCTAATGCTTGATTTTGTTACTCTGACCACAAAAAAACTTTGAATAAATACTTATCTTCAGGCCTTTAAACTGTTGATTTTTTTCAATTCAACTGTTGAAAGGTTTAAAGATAAGTATTTATCCGAAACTTCCATCACATACTTTTTTAAACATGTTGCCCGCTGTTTATGGTTAGATCGAAAGGTCAATAATGCTGCGCTCTGTTTGCACTTTCGATATTGATTTTCGATAAAACCAACCACACACTAAATAACACAGGTCTACAAAAAAACCTTTTTTTTTTGCACAAGAGAACCTGATGGTGTTTCTAGTGTAACTTTTCATGCTGAACTCAAAAATCTGATCAGAAATTTCCCATCACCCATGGTTTTTGCCTGACTATCTTTTTTAGTATTGAAATAAATACATGCATCCAACATGAAAGAGACTTACGAAAACATGAAACTGCTTTTGAAAAAGATAGAATATGAAAGATACGGTTGGAAAATATGCAGCGATTTGAAAGTCGTTGCTCTCTTGCGTGGATTACAGCTTAGATATACAAAATTTTGTTGTTTTCTGTGTGAGTGGGATAGCAGAGATAGGGAAAGGCATTACATTAAAAAAATCTGGCCAAACCGTAAAATCTTTACTCCAGGATATTTAAATATTGCAAATCAACCCCTGATCGATTTAGAAAATATTTACTTACCACCATTACATATTAAACTGGGATTAATGAAGAACTTTGTCAAGGCAATGGATCGAAATGCCAGTGGATTTGCCTACCTAAAATAAAAATTTTCTAGTATAAGTGAAGCGAAGATTAAAGAAGGCATTTTCGTTGAACCTCAGATTCGAGAATTGCAGCAGGATGGAAATTTTCAAAATAGTTTGAATGAAGTTGAAGCAGCAGCATGGAATTCCTTTAGAAACGTTTGCAAAAACTTCTTAGGAAGTGTCAAGGTTGAAAATTACCGAGACATAGTTAATGATATGTTGCTTTCCTACAAGGCACTGGGATGTAACATGTCCCTCAAGATCCATTTCCTGCATTCACATCTAGATTTCTTTCCAGACAATCTTGGCGCAGTTAGCGATGAGCATGGTGAGAGGTTTCATCAAGCTATATCAAGCATGGAGAAGTGGTACCAAGGTAAATGGAGTCCCGCTATGCTTGCCGACGACTGCTGGGCACTCAAGAGGGATCTACTACAAGCAAAGTATAGAAGAAAATCCACTGTCTCTGCTTTTCAATAATAAATATGTTTCGTTCATATATGCCTATATATTAACAATATTTCCAAATTCAAGTAGGTGTATCTCAGAAATATTGTGTAATAGAAAAAACTAATGGTATATTTGGATTCAGGACATGTAGATAAGATGCTATTTCTTTGTGGACAAAGAAAAATATTTTTTGATAAACCAGTTACGTGACATTGTTTGCAATTTTTAGTGTATTTATCCCAATACTAAAAAAAGACCGTCACGCAAAAACCATAGGTGATGGGAAATTTCTGATTAGATTTTTGAGTTCAGCATGAAAGGTTACACTAGAAACATAATCAGGTTCTCTTGTGCAAAAATCTTGTTGACCAGTGTAATCGAAGAGGCCCAATACATTATTTTTACTTTTGCGATATCTAAATGTTCATCTTTGTGGTTATTTCTACACCATACATTTAGTTTGGAACAATAGGGTTTATATAAGGATTAATTTGAATATTATTTTCAAAAAGAGGTATATTGTTGAGTGGGCCCAGACGTACTCTGGTTACCCAAAAAGGTGGATGACCCAAAAAAAGACATTAGAGTTTGTATAAAGATGCAACGTGCATTTTCGCCTTATCAGAAGTTAACCAAATGGAAATGAGTAACAGGTTGGACTCGCCTCCACTAACGGCCATCAGAAGGACCTTCCTCTCCTATAGCCATTTCCGCACTGGTCGGTCCTGCTCTCTTGTACTCACGGATATTACCCTCTATTTTAGAACTGTTAATACCGTTGAAATCTATCATATAACGGAAAAACGTTCTGTTACCTACAATACACTCCATGGGGCTCTTTCAGGTACCCTTGTATATATGACTCCCTGTACATAAATATTCACTGTATAATTATATACTAGGAAAAGTGTCATTTCAGAATAAGGTCATTTGGAACTAGAATTTTAATAAATGTTTTTTGTTATATATATAATGGTTAACCGTGTGCGTTTGTGGTAACTTGTTATTACTATAAGGTAGTGAATAATTGCCCAGAAAATATTTATTTGCGGTAACTAAATATTTTCTTTACTTTCTAGTGAATATCGCAAACAAGAGGGATTTTGAGAAACCTTTTATTTATTTTAAACAACTATTTCCATGGTAGGTTTGAAACCTCAATGATTTAGATCAATATATTAGTTTCTACGTATTTCTCTTTAATCACTCGCGGTAACAATGAATTTGATCAGGTTATTTTAAATTAGATATCCTATTTTTTATTCCAACTTAAAGTATATTTAAAGACTGACAAGTCCTTTTTTGATTTGTACGTGGTATAATATCATTTTGAAGATGTATTACAAAAATGTGAACAGAGATTGAAGAAAGTTTTTAAAATGTTTTAAAATTCAATAAAATATACCATTTATTCGTATGATATTTGCACATATATATAAATGAAAAAACAATAGAAAAAAATCAATAAAAGATAAGTGGGTCAGGTGTTGATATTAAAAACAAAGAAGGCATTTCCTGACCACGAGCACATGTGCTTTTTAGATGGCAGTTTATTTAGCTTGCTCCGTAATATTTGGCCAACCCTTTTGGCCATAGCACATGTGCTCGTGGTCAGGAAATGCCTTCTTTGTTTTTATATATGAAAATAGAAATATTTCTATTCTATAACTACAAACTTGTACCCTATCTCACACACATACACACCCACACACATTCAAAATTCAATTATTTCCGATTTATATATATTTTTATGAAAATTCTCCATTAAATATATTTAACAAAATAAAATCGTGCATGCCTAAATTTCATAAGACAGTCATCTAAATATTTTTAAAACAAATTAAACATAATAGCACTAAAATTTGAAAAATAAAATTATAAAATATTGTTTCAATAGTTATAACATATATTAATTTTGGTTCTGGCAGAAATAGAATTATAGATATATTATTAAAATAAAAGATATATTAAGAGATATAAAAATATATATTATAAAAATACCTTAGTATTCAAATTTTTAGACATTTCATATATTTTGTAATTACCAATTATCTTTTGGAAAAAAATGTTTTAAATTTTAAAAATATTTATATGAGATAAGCCAATATGGATAGAAAATTTGCATAATATGGTATCCTGGGGTGTACATATGAAGACAAATATCTGGGTTTTTTCTCTTTATGTGCCCGGAAATCAAGAAATATTTTTTATTAAATTACCCAGGTTCCTGTAGCCTACAGAAGGCGCCAACTACTCAGAAGAAAAAAAGAAATATAAAACAAATATACGTAAGGTAAGAAAATAAAATAATTTTTTTTTTTTTTATGATGATTAGTGAAATATTTTATCTCTGTTATAAATATATATTTTTTATTTTTAATTTTCAAACATATATTTATTTATATATGAAAAAAAAATAGTAGAAATAAAATAAAAAATAAAAAGTTCAGGTGTTGATATTAAAGATAAAAAAGGCATATCCTGACCAGGAGCACATGTGCTTTACGGATGGCAGAGCGCCATCTGGTGGAAACGAAATCAACAAAACATTGATTTTGCCTGTTCCCTGATATTTGGCCAACCCAATTTCTTGAAAAATCAAGAAAGCCATCCACGAACGCGTTTCGCGCTGTTGGCGCTCGTCAGCGTGGAGTAGGCAGTACCACTGCGACCAAAAAGTTTTTTGGTCCTAGAGGCTTCTTGGGAAAACAAGAAATGGGTATTTTAGGCTACTCCACGCTGACGAGGGCCAACAACGCGAAATGCGTTCGTGGATGGCTTTTCTTGATTTATCAAGAAAATGGGTTGGCCAAATATCATGGAACAGGCTAAATCAATGTTTAGTTGATTTCTATTCCACCAGATGGCGCTCTGCCATCTGTAAAGCGCATGTGCTTCTGGTCAGGATATGCCTTTTTTATTTATAAAATATTTATATGAGAGTATTTATATATTTATAAATTATATAAAATATGAAAATTTCCGCATGTCTTATTTCTCTAAATTCTAAAACACTGGAATTTATAAAATATTTTACGTTTACCTTTTTTGATCAAATAGATCGTTATGAGCTATCTTTTCAGAAATAATTTATCGATACAAATTCATTTTGAAAAGGTAGAATTGTCAAACATTTATGTGCAGCGCTACATTTTATTTTAATCTATATACTTATAGGATATATTTGTATGCTACAATTTAATTTTTGAAAATTCAAGAAAAATAATATTCGAAGCTATTTTATTACAAGCAAATACTTTTCATTGTTAACGATTGTCGAATAGCCGTGCTGACGCAAAACAAAAAGAAAAAAAAAGGAACATAACAGATGATTAGACTCCTTTAATAGGGATTAGACCTCATCTTTAAATTCGACTTATTTTCTAATTTCCTGGTCCCTATATGTTGTAGGATCTTTAACAGGCCAATGTCTATCCTTTAATGGCCTGATCCTCTAGCTGTAAATAGGTTTAGGACATCTAGTGATCTTTTTTGGGGTCCGTGTGGTGGAATCTCTTTCGGGTCTTTGACTCTTTTTTTTTTCGGAATTGTCTAGGGATGGGCTTTAGGTGGGCATCCGTCCAGGGCCTTCCTGTTTGCTACAGGTTGAACGGAATGGTTCTCTATAAAGGTCTGGGACACTTGAAACTGTGTATGGGCCGGGCCTTGTGCTTTTCTATTTCAGATAGTTCACCTGAACAAGGTTTCACTCCTTCTACATGAGAAGTCGCATTCACAAAAAAGTGGGGTGCCTGAAGGCCAGATCTCTAGTCTCTGGTGATGGTGTCGGTGTGACGTCTTCATCATTCCACTCCAAGTGGCAAGTTATCTTAGTAGGTCAAGTTGAAGGGTTTAGATGGAAGGCGCTTGTGTCGAATATGGGTGGGTGAGTGTCAGATGGAAGCTCTCTGATACAGGTTTGGGTGGTATTGTGCTTGTTTCAATCGAAGCACCACGCGCCTAATCCTTTTACGGACCTACTGGAGTAAAGATGCATGTTGAGTCATGGGAGGTCAGCGGTCTCGGGATCATCTCAAAACCTGGGTTTATAGAAGCGAGGTCTTGGAGACCCGAGAGAATGTTGTCCAACATGGAGTTTCTCAATTTATCTCCGTAGTCGATTTCAGTGGTTTGCCCTATTTGGTTGTAGAACGGTGAGGGAAAGGCGTGTCTGTTTTAAATTCAGTTCCACATGACTTCCTGGTTGAGTCAGAGATTTTCGCTAGTAATTTGGCGATGGGGTCTTCTATATGTTCAGGGCGCAGGTGGCCATAGTACATGGGTTGTGAGAAATTGTACGAAGGATTATAAGGTGGAGGGTCTGAACAAGGTGTATAGAGGAAATCAGCACTATTTGGCAGAGAGCTATAAAGGGATTCAAGAGAGGGAAATACAGGGGAATAAGATCCACCTTGTTAAAACATAATACTACTTTGAGAGTATTGGCCTTAAAAACAGGCTTCAGAACTTCTCAGCGGTAAGCTTCTTACCTTCAAATAAATACTATAATAAGAGGCCTAAAAAAAAGCAAAGGTAAGCAAAAGTGAGATAAGAAAAAGTGGTGATTAATATGAGGGAGAGTTTCACAAAATAGCAATTAGAGTTAGATGCAAACTACAGCAGTAGCACGCTTCTCAGGGCCTTCTTAAAAAAATAAAAGAAATTTGGACAACTTTGTATTCTAGATATGAGGGTAATATAAAGAGAAAATACATTAAATCTGAAAACAATGTATCTAGATTATCAATAAAAAGACAGGAAACTTGTACGAAGATTATTTAATTGGGGCATAAAATTATTGGAAAAAGCGGGAATTATGGGTGGATCAATATAATATGAAGAATTCATCGCATCATTTATTAGAGGACTGCCCCTGAAATACAATATTGTCTCTATGCAATTTGATAATTATCCCAATGCTACCATTTCTGATATAAGAATAATTTTCGAACTCCATGAAAAAAGAACCTATCACGGCAAGGATGAAATTTCAGGCTATATCTATATATATTCACTAATTCAAACCAAAATTTCCATACATAGGTATAAAATAACGGGGATGACGATAGGCTATTTTTAAAAATATATAAATCAATTATTGAAACTATATATTCAAATTATTCTACTTAGCTCACGAGCAGCGCCCTCTAGGCGCGCGCCGCCGGCAGGTCGCCTTAGCGTTCTAGACGAGAAGCTTTTTCTTAATTACAATGCAAGTCCTTAACTATGTTTACAGGTTTTCTAATTTATAACTATTTCACATATTTACATATATATTTTCATTTTTTTTGCTATAACTGATCTAATTCGCCGTTTAAAATAACTGCTCTTTCTATATTTGCTATGTTTTATTTTGCTATGCTTTATGTGTTTGAATAATACATTTAATCGTGTAAACCCGGGCGTTGCCCGGGTCATTCGTCAAGTAATGTATATATACAAGGTTGGGTTAAAAGATAATGCACAAACATCAATAATTATTTTATTTGACAAACCATGAAGATGAAACTTTGTATATATGAATACCTAATTATTAGATATATATCAGCATCATTCAATATATCCACCTTCCTCTGCACACATTTGGTCCAGCGTTCTTTACTCACAAAAGAACTTTGGTAAAATGCTACATCTTGTTTTCTGAACCACCGTCGAACTTATGGAGTAACATTTCATCATTTTCAAATGTTATACCGCGTAGCGAATTCTTTAATTTAACAAACAGGTAGAAGTCGGAAGGAGCAAGTTCAGGACTGTAAACTGGGTGAGACATCAATGTCCACCCATATCTGGAAATTTGAGCCAATGTCTTTTTCGCGGTGTGAGGTCTTGCATTTTCCTGATAAAATTTGATTTGACACTATTTTATGCCCGGCCTTTTTGTTGAAATGGCTCTTTTTAGCCTTTCTAATTAACTACAATAAATTTCCTTGTTGATGGAAGTATTTTTAAAGCATGTCCATGAATATGAACCCATACTGGTCCCAAAAGACCGTGATCATGATTTTTTCTTTGGAAAGGGAAAGCATTGATTTTTTTCTCGACTGGAGACATTTTATGGGTCCATTGCAATGATTGACGCTTTGAAAAAGGGTTGAAATGATAAACCCAAGTCTCATCACACATTATGACTCCTTTTAAAGACCTCAAGAGCTGGTCCTGGTAAGATTCGATGAGGTCTAAACAAATTCTTTACGAGTTTGCATCATTTCTCGTGTTAGAAACTTTGGAACCCATTTTGAGCACAATTTTCGATAGCCAAGATCTGAAAGTAGTTTAAGAACACTTTCCTCATAGATTAAGTTTTTTCATCAATTGATGTGTCGTTATTGTCCCAGTTATTCTTGACAATTTCCTCAACAAGAGCCAAATTTTGGTCTGCTGTGACAGTTGAAGGTTCACCTGGCCTCTCTTTGTCATGAAGATCAAAATCACCTTACTGGAAGCGCTGAACTCATCTCTGTATAGTGCTTCTATCCAATGTTTCGTTTCCATATACTAGCTGAAGTTTTGAGTGAATTATTGTGGCTGAAATGTCACCGGACTCAAAGAGGAACTCGGTCACCGACCGTTTTCGGATTCTTGTGTTCACATTAGGCTCCATATCTAAAAATCTATATATATACAAGGTGCGTTCATTAATTTCCAGGACTGCTCTGTATCTTTGAAAAAATAAAACAAATAAAAAAACTAATTTAATATTTTTCAAAATATGCCCGTCCTGCCTCAATACACCTGTTCCATCTATTTTTCCAATTGTCGGAGCAGGAGATAAAATCACTTTTTGAGAGGTTCCTCAAGGTTGCCTTCGATTCAGCTTGTATCATATCAACGTTGTAAAATTTCCTTCCTTTTAACCTTCATTTTCAATTTAGGATAGAGGAAAAAGTCCTTGGGGATTAAGTCGGGGTAATAGGGCGGATGAGAGGGATCTGTATTGGTTGAATGCTTGGCCAAGAACTGCAAAACAACATGGGCTGTGTGCGGCCGCGCATTATCTACGTGAAGTATCCAGTCCAATTGTTTTTGCCATCTTTCAGGTCTTTTAAGGCGCACTGCCTCCCTTAAGCGCCTCATTATCCCCAAATAAACCTTCTTGATTAATTGTACGTCCGAGAAGGAATAAATTCATGGTGTACCAAACCATTAATATAAAAAAAATGTAACAAGCAATGTCTTGACTTTGGTTTTTGTAAATCTTGCCCTTTTTAGGGTTTCGGTTCCCCTCTTTCAATCCATTGGCTGGATTGACGTTTGGTTTCAGGGACATACTGATACACCCATGTCTCATCCCCGGTAATGATTTTTTTGCATCCATTCTGATCGGTCCGAGTCATTTCAACCATGTTTTTGCAGACATCCATTCTAAACCTCCTTTTGTTACTCTGTTAAATCCGGGGAACAAATTTTGAAGACGTCCGGATCATGTCCAAATCTTTTGTTACTATTTAATGGCACAGTCCTACAGATAGTCCAGTCTCTGAAGACAAGTCTTTAATAGAAATTATTCTGTTAGATTTAATTTTTCCTTTATTTTGAGCTTGTTTTCCTCGCAACGTAATGCTTTTGGACGCCCAGTATGCTGATTATCGTTTACCTTTTCTCGATCTTTTAGGAAGCGTGGAAAACCATTCAAAAAGTTCTTGAACGGGATAAAGCTGCATCGCCAAAAGCTTCTTAATCAATTCATACGTCTCAGTAGCACTTTTTTTCAACTTAAAACAAAACTTAATGCAGGTTCTCTGCTCTTCGAAAATGGCCATTTTAAAATTAGAAATGCGAACCTCACAAGGAAGTTGTTTTGGTTCTATTTTTAGATCGGCGGCGTGCGCCACGAGACTCGTGCTTTCAGCCAGGTGTGGTCGAATGTCCAATATTAAACTATGTATAAAATGTTTTCTTTAGCTTTTTTATTCATTTTATTTTTTAACCAGTCCTGGAAATTCTAACATTGTATGTAGTTCTTTGCTTACCTCAGTTCTGAGCTCACGCAATTTCCACCCTCAACCTCATTTCTCGTACTCTACACCTATAGCATAGAAAGCCCATGCCAGGTCTCCCTTTGCCACGTCCGCCTGAAGAGTGTAGAGTTCCCCAGTTTCTCTTAATGGCCTTAAGATTTTCATCATGTGCATGTGACTTTGTTTCTCCTTGTTCACACTTCTCATTAGCATTTCCCTTAAATACATTATATATTAATATTATTGTATATAGCCTTTTATAACTTTAATATTTTCAACAATCCCTTATATTTTAAACTCTTCTTTGATTTTAAAATGCTTGTAAATAATATTTACTTGTGTACTATACAATATTTTATTTACACAAAATTATGTCACCATAAGCTTAATTATTTCGATCATAAAATTATTTTCTCCATTTCTGGCTTCTCCAGCAGATACTCAAACCATGTTTAGCCTTTTTCAATGGGGGCCATATGTCATAATATATATTCTTCCAGGAATAATAAAGCCAACCTACAGACAACCCAGGCGGAGACGAGAGGGTAAAGTCCGGCCACTTGAGACACCAGCGACATTCCAAGGGGACAACAACTGGGGTCCGTTAGTTAACGCCTCGGGACTTTTAAGACAGTTGGTGATTGTGTGCAACACGAACGGCCGCCTGGCTGTGCCAGTCCCGTCTCTCTCTCTATGGTTGCCTGAGTTCCTCTTCCAACTTGTGGTGTGTTTATTTCCCCACCTCTTTCATACCACATATGTTTATATTATACTTAGCAAATTTCTCATTTTGCTTCTCTCTATTATGTGTAAATTTTTATCAAATGGTTTTTGGCCTATATATATAATTTGCTTTGTCATCCTTAAGTTTGTATTCTTTCATTTTTTACTCAACATTATGTGGAAAATTTTGGGTAGATCAGAGAATAAAAGATCCGCTGAGCAGAGTTTGACGACAAAGACGTTCACGACTCAAGAAGAGTGACCAAAATCTACTAAAGATCGCTTTCAAGATGCCGAGGAAAACCTTGATATCGGAATACGTAATCAACGTATTCAAATTTATTCCGAAGGCAAACAATAATTAACATTCCACTTCGATCATAAAATGTATTTTTCTGTGTGCACACTACTTAAGTTTGGCACGTTTCGTCGCGCACGTGCGAGGGAGACATTGTATATTGTGTGATAATATTATAATAGACAATTATAAAAAAATGTGTATAATAATGTTTTGAAATAAAAATGTATAATATACCCTCTATATCTTGATTTATTGAAAAGGTAAGGCAATGAGAGGAATTCATGTTCTATGGGCAGTTGTCCTTTTCACTGGAACATATCATTGAAGAATGTTAGAGGAAGGTTATTTACATAATAAGTACGGTTGATTTATATTGTATATAATTATAAAGAGAAACACACATACAATTAAAAACTTTTATACAAAACAATCATAAGGCCAGTACTTACATTTGGTTCAGAAATCTGCTTTAAATTTTTAATCAATCGTTATAAACAAAAACTGAATTCTATGCAGTATCAGATCATTTTATGGGCAGTTAAGTGCATACAAAACCACTTTATCAAACTGTGTACATAGTCTATCAAAGATTCCTCTCCTAACAGATTATATAGAATCCAGAAAAATCAATTATGATCTAGCTCAACTATCAACAGAATATTTAATCACTTATGAACCCCATGTCAATAAAAATGAAGTATTTAGATGTTTTTTTTTTGTGTTGTGTTTGGAATTCCAAGTTTTTCCGTCCATATTTTTACAATGTCCAATTTATCATTGATCATGGAAATTTTGGGAAATTTTTGGCAACTATCGGCGCGGTGAAAGAACCGAAATGCTTCTTCAGAGGAGAAATTCAAGATTCGAGACATCTACTTCTGATATGCCCAATTTTCCGAGATTATAGGAAAAGAAAATTTGGTGGCATCGGACAGCTACATGAATTCGTAGATGAGAAAAGAAAATATAAAAATTTCAATCAATTTTGTATAAATATTAATTATAGCCAAATGATTTGGCGAATTCTGGAATAATTAAAAATCAACCAAAATAGTTGATATTTATTCCGATAGATGGCGCAAGCCATCAGCAGCAACTTTCAGTTGCACGATAAGGAGATGCCTTTTTTTAAATTTATGCACCTTATCCCAGTACAATATCACATTTGTAGATTTATATACAACTATCCTTTGAACTGGTAAATAGAGATAAAGAAATTTTGAGAATTGCTTTTGTATGCTTGTGTTATATATTCATAGAGATTATTTATCATCATCATTTACTGTATAAATACTTTGTTTTTAATTAAAATAGTAGTATGCAAAAATGGCTAGCGCGTTGCGTCATAATATTTTAAAGTAGATAATAATTGGCGACGAGAAAAAAATATTTTTTAAGGTAAAGTAATCTTGAGCTAATTTTTCAAACTAATTTTTAAACTAAACTTTAATTTTTAAAAATATGGCAAGTTTCGGAAATATTGAAAATTTTGATCCTTCTAAGCCAGAGAAGTGGACAACACGTACGTGGAGAGAATGATCTTCTTTTTCCTTGCAAATGGAATTGAAAAGATCACGCAGAAAAAAGCTATTTTTCTTACTTTAATAGGGCCCTGAAACTTATGCATTGGCAGAGGTCATTGGCCGCGCCAAAAGATTTAGTCATGTAGATTACAAAGGGATACTTAATGTACTGACTGGACATTTTTGCCCTAAACCCAATGTTATAGTCCAGCGATACCATTTTAACAAACATAACCAAGGTAGGTGAATCGATTACTTCCTATATAGCAGAATTAAGATGATTGAGTGAGAACTGTGAGTTTGTTGATCTGGATGATCGTTTGAGAGACAGATTGGTGTGTGGATTAAGAAAAGAGTCGCTTGTGAAGAGATTGTTATCTGAGGCAGCTTTGACTTTTAAAAGCCATAGATATAGCATTATGTGATGAGTCGGCAAGGTGCAAATGCTAGTGTTTTGATGGAGACGACTCCTGATGTAAATATATTAAAGAAAGCTAATAAGGGTGAACCATTTAAATTTAAATCGAAGCAAACTGAATTTAATAGAATTGCGAAAGTATTAAATACGAAAATTATTTGTATACGATGTAAAGGAAATCATTTGCCTCATATATGCAAATCAGAAATTCAAAATGCTTCAAGTGTGGAAAAATTGGTCATCTGCAGAAGGCATGCCCTGACTAGAGTAAAGAAATTTGAATACTTGAATAGAAGTAATAGTGATACAATCCCTACACTGTCTTGGAACTGAAAGTTTAAGTAATCCTTTTTACATAATGGTAAAAATTAGATAATCATGACGTAGCAATGCTTATAGATTCAGGAAGTGCATACTCATTACTAAATAAAGAAACATTTTTAAAGAATTGGAGAGTAACCCAACTTGAGAAGCTGAGGTGCTGTTAAAGACATGGTCGTCAAAGTCACGTCAAGATTTTGGGAAGGCTTTTTGTTAAAGCAAAAGTAACAAATGGTTTTAAAAAATTATCAATCTTAGTGGCTGGATGGTCTGGGTCCTAACATTCTGGGAAGGCAGTGGTTTGAAGCGTTTCGCCTGAAGATACTTTTTTTTAATCATATCGAAACAAATCCTTTTTTTCTGAATTAAGAAGTATTTAAACAAGAAAATGATGCCTATAATGGATTTTTGATCCATATTGACATTCCTGAGAATGCAGAACCCCAAATTTGTAAAGCCCAGAACCGTGCCATTTGCTCTGAGAGAACTAGTAGATGAAAAATTAAAATCACTGGAAGAGCAAGAGGGGTATTGAACTGGTTAAATTTACCAAATGGGCATCACCAATTGTGGCGGTCCTAAGAATGATGGCACTACAAGAATATGCCACGATTATAAAATTACAGTAAATTTGTATAGTAATCCTGATAATACCCACTGCCCACAATTTCCGCAACTTTTGGATAGATTGAGAGGAGGCAGAGTGTTTACTAAGTTGGATATGGCCTCAAGCATATCAGCAGTTGAAAGTGGATGAAACATCTGCAGAGATTCTCGCTATTAATACACCTAGAGGATTATATAAGGTGAAGCGTCTTCCTTTTGGCTTAAATTCAGCCGTGGGAACATTCCAGAGATTCATGGATACTCTTCTGAGTGGAATTGATGGAGTTGCAGTATATTTAGATGATGTCCTGATTTCAGGAAGAGATTGTGATGATCTTAAAAGAAAAACTGAAAAGGTACTGCTACGCTTCAGAGAATCTGGACTTCGTCTTATAAAAGAAAAATGCCATTTTATGTACCAGAAATTCAATTTCTAGGAATTTATTGATCATAAAGGAATACGTCCATCCGAGGAGAAATTAAGAGCTATAAAAGATGCTAAACAACCTTCAAATAAAAGGGAATTGATGTCTTTTCTTGGACTTCTTAATTATTATGAGAGGTTTTTGAATAATAAAGCCACAGTAGCTGAACCTCTCCATAGACTGTTGGACAGTAATAGTCCATGGAAATGGAATAAAGAACATCAAAGATCTTTTGCAGAGGTTAAAAACTTGATTAGCTCTAAGTCTGTTTTAGCATATTTTAATGAAGATCTGCCTATCTTGGTCAACTGTGATGCGTCGGAGTATGGTGTTGGAGCCATATTGTCCCAAGTAGATCATGGAGTTGAAAGACCAGTTGTGTTTGCCTCCCGAACTTTAAATAAAACTGAGAGAAGATATGCAGTAATTGATAAAGAGGCATTAGCGGTTATTTTTGGTGTATCAAAATTTTCACAGTATCTTCTAGGGATAAAATTTAAAATATATAAACTGATCATAAGCCCCTAGTTGGAATATTCAACCCAAAAAAGCCGATACCTCAAGTGCTATCGCCGCGCATGTTGAGATGGTGTTTGACTCTGGCTGCGTATACTTATACTATAGAGTATAAACCGGTAAAAGTAAATTGTAATGGCGATGCATTAAGTAGACTTCCTTTAAATGAATGTCCAAGTGTAGTTCCGAACCCTTCAGAGGTGTTTTTTTTATAGAATCGGAGCATGCTGCAATTAATTCTTCGGAAGTGGCAAAACTAACTAGTAAAGATCCAATCCTTTCTAAGATTAAATTCTGGGCAATGAATGGGTGGCCTGAAAGGAGAGTTGATGATAAATTTAAAGATTTTGTCTCCGATTCTAATGAAATATCAGTTCATAAATATTGTTTATTGTGGGGGAGCAGGGTGATTATACCTGAAAGGTTAAGAAAAGATATTTTAAATCTGTTACATGATACTCATATTGGCATAGTGGGGACAAAAGCGCTAGCACGAGGATTATGCTGGAGGCCCGATGGATAGAGATATTGAACGGATGATATCTAGTTGTGCGGTTTGTTTGTCGTGTAGTCACGATCCGCCAAAAACTGACGTATATCCTTGGATTTGGCCATCAAGACCTTGGTCGAGACTACATATTGATCATGCGGGTCCCTTTCAAGGAAAACTTTTTTGGTTGTAGTGGATGCCTATTCTAAGTGGATTGAGGCTAAAATCGTGTCTACAACATCTACTGAAATCACCATCAATAGTCTAAAAGAAATATTCGCGACTCACGGGTTGCCGGATGTGATAGTTTCAGATCAGTACGTCCTTCACATCGGAACTTTTCAAGACTTTCTTGAAAAGAAATGGCGTAAGGCACATCTTCTGTGCGCCTTATCATGCAGCGTCAAATGGGCAGGTGGAGAGAGCTATTCAGACGCTTAAAAATCTGTTAAGAAAGAACAGCTCGGGAAATTGGACGACTAGATTATCTAGATCTTTGTTATCGATGAGAATAGCGATAAACAGCACGACGCAAAAAATCCCCGGCTCAGTTGTTGATGAACAGAAACCTGAAGAGTCTCTTAAATAAATTTCTTCCTGAAAGTGTGTCGGGGAGGAAGGATGCGACAGGAAGACAGGTTTATAAGAAATTGGAAGCCCCATAGTAGTAAATGAAGGACAGGCAGTTATAGCACGAGGGTACCATGGCCCCAGATGGCTACCAGGTGTAATGCAAGAAAAAACTGGTTCTGTTTCTATCAAGGTAGAGACAGATGACGGAGAAATTTTAAACCGGCATTTAGATCAAGTCAGAGGTTGTGGTGAAAGTGAAGCAACTCCGTCTACATCGTCAACTCCACAAGAGTCAACTAATTTTGAAGACCCCCCCAAGCTGGTCAGAAATAGATCCTACTGGTAAGCATCGGTCCTACTTTGAGAGGTCCTCAAGATTAAGAAGGCCTTCGAAGTTTTTATGAAATTAAATTTGTTTGTGTGGGAGAAGTTGTTATTATATTCATAGAGATTATTTATCAACATCATTTACTGTATAAATACTTTGTTTTTAATTAAAATAGTAGTATGCAAAAATGGCTAGCGTTGCGTCATAATATTTTAAAGTAGATACATAATAGCTTGTCTTTTCTTCTTTACCTTTCTCCTTGTATATAGCCAATTTAATATGGTTAGAAATGTATGGACGGAAATATTCGTGAGTTTGGGATATCGCGTTATAGGATGTTAAAAAGTTAATTAAGCAGACATACAAACTATACAATTTACCTAAATCTTAACCAAGTTATTTTACAGGTCTTAAATTGCATTGAATGCACTTTTTGCCGAACCTTTTTGAATTTGTCAAAGAGCTAGAGAAGTTAGCCTCATTTAGCTGCGGCAGAAATTTTCCAAGGGAATATATAATAACAATAAAGCATGTTTTATATCACAAATCTCGATCTTGTAAAAATGGCTCTCATGACTCATTCGGAGAGCTGAATCCTACTAGGTGGGCGGGTCCCCAGGTGGTGGATAGGGAGAGCTGCTGGTGGATAGCTGCAGAGTGTGTGTAGGGTAGCCTGTGGTAATATCTGCCTATAAAAATATCCAGAATTAAAAGATAAAACTACTAGGACAATGGTAAAATTATGTGCCACTAGAAGAAGTGACCAATATCAAACAACAGCTGTGTCTGAACCAATGTTAGGGTCGGTAGCAAATCAATATCTACAGTTGACATTCTGAATTTGCTAAATGAAAATGGTTTGTTGACAAGAACACCTAGAGACAGCATGGCATCTAGTTTTGTGTCATTTTAAATTGGTACATGCTCTTGCGATAATCACGATAGGTCATTATGTCACGAAAATGTGTTGATAAATTGACTTTACAACTATTAAAAAACGAGGCTCCCAGAATTCAAAGCTGTAATCTTCCGATCTGTAAACAAACACGTTGAACGTTTTACACGATTCGAGAACTAAATAAAGTACTGAATTCAGCATACACACTTGGATAAAGAATATATAAAATGTAGAAAAAATCATACCTAGCATAATCATATGAGATGTGGAAAAGAAACATACAATACGTAGAAAGTCTTATCTATATTACACGCTGATGAGGGCCAACAGCCCGAAATGCGTACGTGGTTAGCTGTTCTTGGTTAATCAAGAATGGGTATTTGGCCAATTCTGGAATAATTAAAAATTAACGAGAATAGTTAATATTCCGATAGATGGCGCAAGCAACTTTCAGTTACACGATAAAGAGATGCCTTTTTCTTTTCCATAATTTATGCACCTTATCCCGGTACAATATAACATTTGTACTATTTTCCCACATTTTAACTTAAAGTTCACTAAATCACAAGTCTGCTAGTCCATTAACGCCCACCATAACATAAGTCAGAGTATCCAGTATATTAGACATTTTAAAAATAGGTACAAGCCAAGATCTGGAAGTAACAAGGTTGAGAGATATTGTAGTTAAACCAATTATTTATATTAGAGAGCCCTCTCTATCAAATATTTTAAAATTTATTTCCACTTTTAGCTCTTATAAAATCATTAAAACTACCTTTTTAGACCTTGGTGAGATGATATTATCATCCCCGCACGAAGGTCTGCAGGAGTAGCTTTGATTATTTCTAATGAGGCAACTCTGCAGACCTTTTAGTGCAATGATAGAAAATATTGAATAACCCGAACCCCTCATCTATAAATCGCACAACATTCACAGTATTTACAGTAATTATGGAGACTAATTATTGAGTAAAGAGCTTTTTGAATCTTTTTTGCTTGTATAATAGAGTCTCTCATGAGAGATTGTCTAAAATGTATCTAAATGTTTCTCCTGGGGGTGATCTCTCATTTGAAACTCTGTCATGTCAGTCCAAGACGTGAGGAGACTTTCAATCTAGAAAGTGTTTCTATTATCCATATTTTTAGGCGTACTTTCTTTGGAGTTACTTTCGCTAAATGGCCCACTCTCTGTCACGTAAATGTATGGGTGACAATAGATAAGTACAATATCTTCCAACTCACCAGTAGGCATCCGGCGAGAAGACTGGCCTCCATGTTCTATGGCAGATGCTGTATTGAGGTAGAAGGTAGACTTTGGCACTGGCGGCGTGCAGGTCCAGGACTTGAGGGGAGTCCGGGGAATACAGAGGCCAGTGGTAGTGGCGTGGAGACTGGGGGTGGCTGGACATGAACTTACTCCACTTATTATTCCCACATAACTCGTCATTTATAAGTTCGTCTGTTTGTATTGACTAAATACAGATATATATTCTGATGTTCTAGAGTTTATTCTTTCAAAATGTGTTTCAGGTTCGAAAAAGATGTTTATGCGTGTTAGCGCAATATATCAGTGAAACCTTTTATGTAAACTTTAGTTTTATTAGAATATATAAAAAATAGAACAAAAGGATTTTGTTTGAAATGTGAAAAAACAAAGCTTGAGAGAGCGTATTTACATGATAAACAAAAGCAGGCACACAATCCCTTGATACGGGGGCGCGGTGGGCAGTCGTAGGTAAACGTGTTCATCGGCGTGGTTTGTTTGCTTCTCTACTTAATCTTCCATTGTTTGAGAATGAGGGGAGCATCTAGACCTGAAAAGGGTTTAAGTCGCGATTTTAAAGGTATTTGGGAAAAAGAAAACTCGAGGCTGCGAGCTGAGAGAGAGATTGAAAAGACTAAAAATCAAGCACAATTAAAAGGTGAGAGTACCGAATTTTACATTCAAGACATCCTGCGACTCTGGTAGATCTTAAAATGAGAATAAGGTAGATAAAAAATATCCCGTATGAGTAAAGGGATAGCCGAAGAGCTCGTTGAGGCGCTTCACCATTAGCGAGTGACCCCATCCAGGTACGAGCGTTTGCAAAATGTGGCATTCCTCAGTGAAATAATGACAGGGAAGATATGTCATCCATAATTAGCAAAATTGTTCGTGAAAAGGTACAGCGGGATATAAATATGAAATTGCTGCAATTGAGCATATGGGGCAGCAGGAAATCGAAAAACCCTGACACTGGCATCAAAACCTACAATACACTCCCCTCAAAAACCTAAGCCACGTCGTCCACTGTTGCCGTGATAGGCAGAGACAAAATGAACGAAAGAAAATGAATATTTCCAGAAGAGACAAGTATCACGGACATTCTATCGGTCTCGACCCTGGATGACCTGCTGAATGATCTTAAATGGATAACCTGCCAATGCTATTTAGATTATATTTTGGCGAAGAAATATTTTATTATTTAAATTAATTTAATTATTCAACGAAAATATTTTTGAAACAGATTTAAAATTTTACATTTGTTATAAATCATCATTTAGTTGCCTAGCTTCCTTGCTCAATATTCTCTAGCTGTAGATAGTTTGGTTAGTTTTGTTAATAATTGCCGATTAGTCGCCGTGACGTCATCAATAAATTATTTCACACCTTCATATATACAAAGACTTGATTTCTACGCTACACCTGGTGGAGAAGCTGAACCGATATCCCTTAAGAAAAATTGAATCTCTTCAGCAAGGAGAAACAAACATGAACATCAAGAAAGAAGTGAAAACTCAGGTAGGTTCATTTTTTGTACAACATCTACCTAGAAACCCCGATGTCCTCTGGTGAGGGTATTGAAGAACCCCGTAACAGGTTGAAAGACTAAGAACGTGTGGCAAAGCACAACCAATGGTATGAAACCCTTTGTCTCGCCAACGTTCACTTCTCTATCTGACTGGCTCTGCTCTCAAATAGTTTGAGAACAATGAGGAGAGCATCCTGACCTGGACGGAGTTCATGTCCCAGTTAGAATCAGTTTTCGGAAAAAAAAAACGAAAACTTGAGGCTACGAGCTGAGAAAACCCTGAAAACTTGCGCACAATTAAAAGGTTAAACACTGAATTTTTATATTCAG
>CP092873.1:57716961-57902419 GCA_030710605.1 Cordylochernes scorpioides | reverse complement strand
GTCCGAAAGGAATAAATTAATGGTGAACCAAACCATTAATATAAAAAAAATGTAACAAGCAATGTCATGACTTTGGATTTTGTAAATCTTGCCTTTTTGGGTTTCGGTTCCCCTCTTCAAATACATTGGCTGGATTGACGTTTGGCTTCCGGGTCATACTGATACACCCATGTCTCATCCCCGGTAATGATATTTTGCATCCATTCTGGATCGGTCCGAGTTATTTCAACCATGTTTTTGCAGACATCCATTCTAACCTCCTTTTGTTCCTCTGTTAGAATCCCGGGAACAAATTTTGAAGACGTTCGGATCATGTCCAAATCTTTTGTTACTATTTGATGACACAACCTACAGATAGTCCATTCTCTGAAGATAAGTCTTTAATAGAAATTCTTCTGTTAGATTTAATTAATTCCTTTATTTTGAACTTGTTTTCCTTGCAACGTAATGATCTTGGACGCCCAGTATGCTGATCATCGTTTACCTTTTCCCGACCTTTTAGGAACCGGGAAACCCATTCAAAGGTTCTTGAACGGGATAAACTGCATCGCCAAAAGCTTCTTTAATCAATTCATGCGTTTCAGTAGCACCTTTTTTCAATTTAAAACAAAACTTAATGCAGATTCTCTGCTCTTCGGAAATGGCCATTTTAAAATTAGAAATGCGAACCTTACAAGGAAGTTGTTTTGTTCTATTTTTAGATCGGCGCGTGCGCCACGAGACTCGTGCTTTCAGTCAGGTGTGGTCGAATGTCCAATAATTAACTCTGTATAAAAATATTTTCTTTAGCTTTATTATTTATTTTATTTTTTAACCAGTCCTGGAAATTAATGAACGCACCTTGTATATGAAGATATACAGTGACGTCATTGGTGGCGCCCACCGCGGGAAAGAGAGAGAATTTTCGTGAGAAATGTATTAGGTGGTTTTGCCCTTGCCTTATGTATCCATATGCCGTTGATCTAATAATAGGTTCATCCGCATTACGAAGCTATACGAGTATATCCAACTCTCATGCGATTTGACGCAAGGTCGTGAAGAAAAGTATCAGATCAAGAAGACGCCCTCGTCTTACATAGTTATAGTCCAAGAGAAACCAAGACAACTTCTTACCACAAGTTGTAAACAATGGCCATGGAGAAATCGTCTTGGATTGGGGATAAGCATCTACCTTAGACATATTCGCCAGAATAACATTTATGGGTACTATATTATAAACATAATGGATGGACACAAATTTCTAAGCAATTATTAAATAATAAAAAATGATAATTCTGGTTACACACTAACATTATCCGTCGTACCTTTTGAAAATTTCCAAATAGTAAAAGCTTTACACCGATAGCTGATTCCTCAATTTATATTGACCCAGGGAAATTAATATGGATTAAATGTAGCTTATACGTAATGTATATGGATACAATTTGAAATTATTTCAGGCATTATGTTTCTTATGAGGTATAAAAAAATAATCTCTGCAGACTATACGAAGATGATTGAAAATATTAGATAATGGGGCTTGGCTCATTAGTGGTTAACCCTCTCAGCGGTTTCGACATGATTCAAGAATAATATTATTTTAAGATAGGAAACTGGTAAAATATGAGTAACCCCGCAATTTTCTAGTCGACCTAGTCGACTCGTTGTCACATCAATATTATCTTTTACAGAAAGAAACTTGAATCTTGATATGAACAATAAATTATGATTTAATGGGTTTAGTTATTTATCACTTAAAACAATAGATTATGTAAATATATATTATTTTTCTATTGACTGAAGCGCGCGGAAAGGGATATATGTTTGCGTTTAAGATTCTAAATAACAAGGGTGGTTCTATGTAGATACAGCTTAGCACGACGCACTTTATTACCTGTAGCTGCTAATGGAATTGAGAATTAGGTCCGCTAAGATGGACTTGCCTTCAAATTTCGCCACCAGAAGGATCCTCCTCGTCAGCGACCGGCTCCCGTCCAGGTCGGGTAAGCTTCTCTGGCACACTCTTCCAGGATCATCCACACAGCCATACTCCCGGAGAGAACTTGCCGCTTCTTCTTGCATTGCCGATGTCACACTCGATCCGGTGTCCACTTCCACGGAGCAGTCAGCTTCAGGGCACCTCCCGCCTTCGGCCAGCAGCTGCAATTCACCGGAACTTTTCCGACCGCGCCTTCTTCAGGACTCCTTACTGTCGAACTACTGAAACAAGACTGTCTGCTCACCCCTGCCTGTTTCTTCCTCAGCTGACCCCCTTCTTTGTTCCCAAATTTGAACAATTTTTAACAACAAATTATTATAATTTTGAGCCACGAATGAACAATTCAGGTATAATTATTATCGAAGAAGAATAAATAAAGAATTTCATTTCTAATTCTGATGTCAAAAAAGCTCCAGGGTTAAACAACATAAACAACAATATGAATAAATGTGCTTACTCAAAAATAAAGCTTATGTTATGAAAACTATTTAATAAATGTATTCAAAAGGGGTATTATCCGGAGAAATGGAATATAGCAGCTCTAAAGGTAATTCCTAAACTGTTGATATTTATTATTTAAAATATTCATTTTCATTCTATGATTTATTTAATCTGTGAACTAATTTATTCTATGGTGTTGTATGTATATAAATATGTGTATTTCTTTGAGTGAGTGTGGGAGATAGTATTTGAGGAGACCTTAAAGTGTAAGAGTATTTAGTTTTAATTATAGTCATTGTTTTTTTGTGCCTTCAATTCAGAAGTTTTAAGTTTTAATAAGAGACTAATTTATTAAGATTCTCCCAACAATTGGTAGCAGAGAGCGGTTGAATTTAAATTGATGCAAATCAAGATTAATTGAAAATTTTAGAGAAAAGAAAAGATGCAAAATTTTAACTTATCTCCAATAGAAAAATTATCTGACAAAACCTACTTGATCTGGGCAAATCGAATTGAAAGTGAATTACGGGGATTAAAATTATGGAGAAGAATTATAGAAGGAAAAGAAGTTGAAAAGCCAATAGAAACAGACAAAAAAATTGATGAAAAAATGAAAATCTGGGAAGACTGGGATGATGACAATGCAATAGCAAGAAATTTGATGAACAGAACAATGAATGACACTCAAGTGCTAAAATACTCGAGCGAAAAAAGCGCCAAGAGATTATGGAATATAATTGGGGAAGAAATGGCATCAAAAAATGAAGACTTACAGATGAAAAATAGAATAGAATTATCAAAATTGAAAATGAACGAAGATGAAACGGTTGATGATTACTTGAATAGAGCAGTGATTATAAAGAGCAGAAGCATTCAAGCAGGAGATGAAATAAGAGATAAAGAGTTGATTTGCTTCGTATTGGAAGGTTTGAGAGTAGAATTTGATTTTGACGTAAAAATTATCAAATCTGACAAAGAAAGGAATGTGAACAAAATAAGACAAATCCTGAAGGAAACTGAGGAAAAAATAAAATATAGGAAACAAGAAAAAGTAGAAAAACAGGAGATTGCATCTAAAGCTAGAGAAGGCTGGACGGAAAGAAGAAAATTTATTAAATGTTATAACTGTGGAATGATGGGACATATCTCTAAAGAGTGTAGAAATAAGTTGAAATGTTTTAAATGTGGAGAATTTGGGCATAAATCGGCAATATGTAAAAAGAATAGAAGTGATGGGTATGCAAGGTATAATTTTCATGGGCCAAAAAGAGGAATAAACAGACAAAATTATAGAGAGTCTACAAGTCATGTGATGGAAACAAATGAAGACAATTACGAAGAGGAAGAACAAAAGGATGAAAAAATAAAATGGACAATGGATTCTGGAGCCTCTAGCCATATGGTTAGTAAGAAAGAATTATTTATAGAATATGAAGAGGAGGAAAGAATTAGAGCAACAGCTGAGAAGGGTGCAGTGATGAAATCATCGGGAATTGGAGCTATAAGAATGAAGTCGAATGTAAATGAGGGATTCATAAAATTTAAAAATGTTTTGCACGTGCCTGATTTGAGAGAAAATCTATTATCCGTTTCAAAAATTGTGAATCATAATTTAAATGTATTATTTAGTAAAAAATAAAGCTGAAGTAATAGACAAAAATGGTGAGATTTTATATGAAGCAAAAAGATTAGGAGATAAATTTGAAGTTGAAGGAATCCTAAATATGGAAATCGCTAGAATAGCAGAAATAGATGATATGCTATGGCATCAAAGACTTGCTCATGTAAATTTTCAGAAATTGAAAGAAATGTATGATAATTCAACTGTATTAGGATTAAAAAATTTACATAATAACAAAGCGAATTGCGAATCTTGTACATTGGGAAAATTACATAGAAAATCTTACAAAAGTATTCAATATAAACAATATGAAAATATTTTGGATCTATAGCATACCGACATAGTTGGACCTTTGAATGATTCATTTGGATATAAGTATTTCATCACTATTGTTGATGACTATAGTAATTTTACTTTCGTTATACCAATTGCGAATAAATCTCAAACAGCAGATTCCATAATAAACTTGATTATGCAAGAAGAAAGACAGACTGGAAGGAAAGTAAAGAGAATTCGAAATTATAATGGTGGAGAGTATATTTCAAATTATTTGAGGCGATGGTTATCTAGTAAGGGCATCAAACAAGAATTCACTACAGCTTATACTCCTGAAAGTAATGGAAAAGCCGAAAGATTTAATAGAACCATAGTTGAGTTTGCAAGAACCATGCTAATTGATTCTAAATTACCTTTAAAATTTTGGAGTGAAAGTGTTAAAGTGGCTGTTCATATAAATAATAGAATAAAAATCAAAGAAATGAATACAACTCCTTTCGAGATATACAAGGGATGGAAACCAAACATTGTTTACTTAAAAAGGTTCGGAAGCGAAGCTTATGTTCATATAAGAAAAGAGAAAGAAGATGGAACCAAAAGCTCATAAAGGGATCATGATGGGCTATAGTATGATAAGAAAAGGCTATAGAATATATTTACCAGAAATGGATGAAATTCATGAAGTATCAGATGTTAAATTTAATGAAGCTAAGTTGGGATATTATTTAATGAATAATAGTGGTAGAAATCTTGATGAAAATGAACTTTTCTTTTTTAGTAGAGAAGACCAAAATTTGATTTCTCACAGGAATGAAGACTCTGGTGGTAATAGAGAAGACCGAGTAGAAAACTTTAACATCGATGATGAGCATATTCCTCAAGATGATAATGATGTAGATTTGAGTGAAATAGATGAAATACCTCCTGATGAAATAATTACTCCACGTAGAAGAGGACCAGAACCAGGAATGACGAGAGAAATGAGAGAAGAACGAGATCTTCGTCTGAGAGAAACCGAGGAAGAAGAACTTATAAAAAAGGGTGTGAGGAGATCTGAAAGATTAAGACTAATAAAGAATAAGGAAAATGTTTCTGATAGAACTTATGAGATTAAATGTCCAAGGGATTACCAAGAAGCACTTAATTCTGATAATAGAGAGCAATGGATTAAAGCCATGGAAGATGAGATGCAAAGGATTACTAATTTAAAAGTTTGGAGATTAATAGATGAGCGTAAAGATAAAAAATTGATCAAAAGTAAGTGGATTTTTTCAATTAAGAAAAATAGTGATGGATCAATTAAAAACTTCAAAGCGAGGCTAGTAGCTACAGGATATGATCAAATACTGGGTAGTGATTACCACGAAATTTATTCTCCAACAATAAGACCTGAGACCATAAGAATTCTAATAAAAATAGCTGCAATGAAAAAAGTTATTCCTCAGCAAAAGGACGTTCAAACAGCTTTTTTATAAGGTGATTTAGAGGAGGAAATTTTTATGCTTCAACCTCCTGGATTTGAAAAGGGAAACAATAAGATTTGTTATCTGATGAAAAGTATTTATGGCCTAAAACAAGCGAGTAGAATGTGGAATAAGAAATTAGATGAATTATTAACCAATGCCGGAATGAAACAATCTGCGAATGATCCATGTTTATATTATTGCAATTTTAAAAGTCATTTCTTATATCTGGGAATTCATGTAGATGATATACTAAGTGTAGGATCTGGTGACGATTTTGAGGAAAATATTTGGAAAAAGATAAAAAGAGAGATAGATATCACGGATTTAGGAGCTGCAAAAAACTTTCTTGGAATGGAATTTGAATATAGGGATGATAGCATTTTTATAAATCAAAAGAAATATATTGAAGAAATATTGGAAGCCTATAATCTGCGTGATTGCAATCCTTCGAAAACTCCGATATGCATTTCTACAAATTATGATTTATTTGAAAATAGTAAATCGATTGATCAAAAATACTATCAAGAAATTGTTGGAAAGTTAATTTACATAGCAACTAGAACAAGACCGGACATTTATTATGCTATAAGCAATATGAGTAGATTTAATAAAGATCCTAGAGAGATTCACATGAATGGATTGAAGAAAATATTAAGATATTTGAAGGGAACTATGAAATATGAATTGATTTACTCTAGGGGAGATTCAAGTATTGTGACTTATACTGATGCGAGTTGGGACAGAACAGCTGATGCGAGATCGTATTCTGGTTTTGTTATAGAAATGGGAAACAACTTACTTAATTGGAAGAGTAATAAACAAAGATCTGTTGCCTTGTCAACTGCAGAGAGTGAATTAGAAGCCTTAGAAGGAATTAAAGAATTAATTTGGACGCGTAACATCATTAGAGAAATGAAGATTAGTTTGAAAGATCAAATTACTGTTTATTGTGACAGCCAGAATGCCATATCTATGATTAAGTAAAAAAATATGAAAGCAACTACGAAGTACTTGAATAGAAAGTGTCACTTCATAAGACAAATTGTGGAAGATGAAGAAATTGAAGTTTTGCATATCCCTTCAGAGGAAATGAAAGCGGACCCTCTCACCAAGAATGTGGATGCTGTCAAGATTAAGAACTGCCTAAGTGGTGGAGTTATTTTTGAGGAATGAAAATTGGAAATTAGAAGGGGAGATTTGTTGATATTTATTATTTAAAATATTCATTTTCATTCTATGATTTATTTAATCTGTGAACTAATTCATTCTGTGGTGTTGTATGTATATAAATATGTGTATTTCTTTGAGTGAGTGTGGGAGATAGTATTTGAGGAGACGTTAAAGTGTAAGAGTATTTAGTTTTAATTATAGTCATTGTTTTTTTGTGCCTTCAATAAAGAAGATTTAAGTTTTAATAAGAGACTAATTTATTAAGATTCTCCCAACATAAACCACCCAAATCTAATTTAGAATTTAAAAAAGGTTATCGGCCTATCTCATTGATATCTAATCTTTTGAATATTTTCGAAAAAAAATTGAAAATTTGAATTTATGAATTTCTTTAAAGCAATAATATTTTGAGCTCCAGACAATATGGATTTGTCAAATCAAAATCAACGACTACTTGATTGAATAAATAAACAGATACTATAATAAAACATATTCAGAAACAATTAGTGACGCTAATTGCATTAGACATTGAAGTGCCTTTGACAATACACGGTGGCCAGCTTTGATCAAAATAATTGATGAAGATAATTTACCTACTGATCTGATCGAAATTTTACAATCTCTTTTGAAAAATAGGAAAATAATTTTTAATTATAGTGACAGAAAAATATCTAAAACATTATTGAAAGGTTGCCCACAAGGTGGACCATTGTCTCCATTGCATGTCCAAGGTAGCCTAGTGGACACGGCATCTGTCCGGTAAGCATTGTCTCCATTGCTTTGGATCATATTTATAAATGATATGTTAACCAAAATACAACTACCAAACTCCGAAATAATTTGCTATGCCGATAATATCACAATAATATGCTAGAACAAAGATTTAGCAACCCTCAAAAATTCAATTGAGCGTATTTTAGAAAAAGTTGACGACTGGTGTACAGAAAACAAATTAAAAATAAGTCTTGATAGAACTAGTATTTAACATTTGCATAACAAAGATATATTTGAAATTAAATTTAAAAAATAATATTATTACACCTGTTCAAGTAATAAACATTTTGGGAATTACCTTTGCAAATCATAGAAGGAGAAATATATTAAATTACTAGCGGATGTGTATCCGGCTTCTCCCGGGTTTTATCCGAGTGAAAGTTTGCCTAACGAATATTATTAAAAACAATATTCCGGAACACACAGAATATTATGATAATAATTAAATAATATTCGTTATATTATATATTGATATAATATATAAAATATATTTTTCGAGAATACATTTAAAAATATATATATATATAAATAAAAATATCTAGAGATATACTACATGATCTTAGCCAAAAGGCCGAGAAACGATATTTTATATATAGAGATGACCTGGCTTCGTGTGTCTTCTGCTCGAGTGAATATTTCGCTGATATAATTTTGTTACTGCCTACTAAAAATTATCTGGCTTCGCGCGCCCGTGGTCTGCTTTAGTGAATATTCCCCTAAAGAATTTTGTTTATGTCAATCAAGCATGATACAGCAATATTGTCATAATCATTTCTGACTAAAAATATTGTTGCTCAGTACCTGTTTAATTATATTTTTCTTGGTTAAATCGCGACAAAAAAATCTTCCAGATTTAACCCTCTGTCCTGTTCAAATTTCAGCGAGATTAGTTACATATTGAGGGCGTATATAGCCGAAAAACATATATATATATGAAAAATAGTACAAATGTAACATTGTACTGGGATAAGGTGTATAAATTAAGAAAAAGGCATCTTCTTATCGTGCAACTGAAAGTTGCTGATGGCTGGCGCCATCTATCGGAATAAATATCAACTATTCTCGTTGATTTTTAATTATTCCAGAATTGGCCAAATACCCATTCTTGATTAATCAAGAAAGCTAACCACGGACGCGTTTCGGGCTGTTGGCCCTCATCAGCGTGGTGCAAGCTGTACCTCAACGACCAAAAAAATTGGTCATTAAGACTTCTGAAAAATCATGAAACGGGTAGTTAAGGCCAGAATTGCGTGAGGACGCTACACAATGTGAAAAAATAGTACAAATGTAACATTGTACTGGGATAACTTTATACACCTTATCCCAGTACAATGTTACATTTGTACTATTTTTTCACATTGTGTAGCGTCCTCACGCAATTCTGGCCTTAACTACCCGTTTCATGATTTTTCAGAAGTCTTAATGACCAATTTTTTTGGTCGTTGAGGTACAGCTTGCACCACGCTGATGAGGGCCAACAGCCCGAAACGCGTCCGTGGTTAGCTTTCTTGATTAATCAAGAATGGGTATTTGGCCAATTCTGGAATAATTAAAAATCAACGAGAATAGTTGATATTTATTCCGATAGATGGCGCCAGCCATCAGCAACTTTCAGTTGCACGATAAGAAGATGCCTTTTTCTTAATTTATACACCTTATCCCAGTACAATGTTAAATTTGTACTATTTTTTCACATTGTGTAGCGTCCTCACGCAATTCTGGCCTTAACTACCCGTTTCATGATTTTTCAGAAGTCTTAATGACCAATTTTTTGGTCGTTGAGGTACAGCTTGCACCACGCTGATGAGGGCCAACAGCCCGAAACGCGTCCGTGGTTAGCTTTCTTGATTAATCAAGAATGGGTATTTGGCCAATTCTGGAATAATTAAAAATCAACGAGAATAGTTGATATTTATTCCGATAGATGGCGCCAGCCATCAGCAACTTTCAGTTGCACGATAAGAAGATGCCTTTTTCTTAATTTATACACCTTATCCCAGTACAATGTTACATTTGTACTATTTTTTCACATTGTGTAGCGTCCTCACGCAATTCTGGCCTTAACTACCCGTTTCATGATTTTTCAGAAGTCTTAATGACCAATTTTTTTGGTCGTTGAGGTACAGCTTGCACCACGCTGATGAGGGCCAACAGCCCGAAACGCGTCCGTGGTTAGCTTTCTTGATTAATCAAGAATGGGTATTTGGCCAATTCTGGAATAATTAAAAATCAACGAGAATAGTTGATATTTATTCCGATAGATGGCGCCAGCCATCAGCAACTTTCAGTTGCACGATAAGAAGATGCCTTTTTCTTAATATATATATATGTTCCCGGCTTCACCGGTTTTACCCGAGTAAATGTTTGCCTAACGAACAATTGTTAAAACGATTCTAGCAAACATCCAATCCCTACTAAATCTACACTTGTCTATACTCTCGATAATTAAAAATATTCTCCCGGTCCCTTTGAAAATACTCGAAAAGTTGAAAAAATCAATATTAATTGGTCCACTCGGAAATTTAAAGTTGAAGGAATAGTATCTTGCTACAAACGAACACTTTTATATAACTGTACTAGCGGATGTACCCGGCTTCGCCCGAGGTTTTACCCGAGTAAAGGTTTGTCTAACGAACATTTGTTAAAACAATTCTCTATAAACTTATAAAAAAAAGATATATTTTGATAATTTGAAACTCGTAAATTTGAATCTCTCGATAAAGTGAACATTTTTCCCCCGTCCCTTTTTGTTATCATCATCACATTCAATGTAATTTTTTTAGATAAACAAATGACAATAAACAACAACAACAACGTAATTTGAATCTTCATTATTATAAAACAACAGCAAATTAAATTAACAAGGTAAAAATATATTTTAACATTTTACACAAAAACGTTACAATATTTTCTTTAAATATATATTAATATTAAAAACCAAGTTTTTTTTACGTCATTGGAATATTATATTACTAAATTCTCAAATTAAATTTATTATACTTGGAACACATTTTAAGCCTTGTTACAATATTTAAATATAATTTCACCAGATGCCGCGAGAGGCGCTGCTTGCGAGTGAAAGTAGAAAATTTGCAAAGAATATTTATTTCAAATCGAATTAAAACCAGAAATCTTCCCAGTAGTATAGTAAATAACTTCCTAAAGTTTCACGGCGATTGGATAATCTTACCTTTCAAAAACATTCATCGTGTGAACAAACTAATATTCATCGTGTAAACAAACCACGTGTTAATTATTAACCAATCAAATTCATTTATCGTCGCGACCAGTGCTGCGCCCAAGCGGTAAAAGGCTGGAACTAACGCTTTTTGGTTTTATATTTATAAAAAAAGTACATTAACTTTTTTAGTTTTTTTGAATAGCCTTTATGTTAAACGAAATCTTCAGCTACCTACATGCGAAATTTCATAATGATTGATTCTGTAGATTTTGCGCAACGCGATAACAAACATCGATTTTGGATTTCATTTTTATAGATATAAGGATAATCCTCACAAACACAAACACACACTTGAACAATATACTAAATAGAACCTAAAGACAAAAAAAAAATACTTTTTTTTTCAAAATGTGGCAAATCTTGGGGACTATGTACAAAGAAAAAAAAACTCATTTTATACAAAACAATCTTTAGACCGATACTCACTTACGAAACTGAGGTCTGGTATATAAATATAAAAGTAAAAAATATAAACACAAAATTAACTCACTCCAATATCAAATATTATTATGGTGTACACAAACTTATAAAACAACTAGCTTGCGTTGTGTGCATACTTGCAGGTGCGCCACATAATCCAAAACTCATCACTTCGAACAGTCCAAACGGTGTGATAACAGCTGTTTTCTCTCGATCTTCCTCATTGATTGGGATTTGGTAATAAGCCTTGAAGAGGTCTATTTTTGAGTAGTAACGGGTCTTCTTCAATATGTGGTTGAAGTCTTCGAGTTTGGGGATCGGATACTTATCTGGAATGGTCACACTGTTGAGTTTTCTATAATCACATTTTTTCCTTACCATGTGTAGGGGGCTTGCCCACGGCGATCTAGATGGTCTAATTATGTGGTTGTCCAGCATGTATTGGAATTCCTTTTTAGCGATCTTCAAGAGTATGCTGTTCAATGGTCTTGCTCTTGCAAAAACTGGAGGACCTTTTGTTGTTATAAAGTGCCTAACATTGTGCTGGACTTTGGGCCTCAGCAAGTTTGAAATGGTTATATTCGGGAACGAAGAAAGAATATTATAAAATTTAGAATTTTTGTTTAGGGTGCTGATGCAACAACTCATTGAGGTTACTGCGCCTCTAATTTTCAGGTTAGTGCAACCATCAATAGGTTGCCTGTTTTTCAAATCAATTAATAAATTATTCCCTTTGAGAAAATCAGCTCCCAGAATACCTTTGGACACTCTCGCTGTGATGAAGCGCCATTTGAAATTTCTTAGTAGTCCCAAGTCGACCTCCAATATCTGAAATCCATAAGTTGTAATGAGGCTTCCATAATCAGCATATAATTGGATGTCCTCTGTGGATGTACAGTTGCCTTGGAATGGGATAAGGCAAACATCTGCCCCGCTGTCTATTAAAATTCGCATTCCCGTTTTTGCGTCCGTGACGAATAATCTGGATTTGCGACAAGCGTTTGTCCATTGGGCAGTAGGATCTGTCGCCGCTTCCCTTACCCGCTGGAATTTCCCAATGGCTTCTTCCATTGACAGGGCGAAGTGCATTTATCTGGGCGGCACTTGTTTCCAAACCTGTAATGGAAATAGCAGTATTTGCCACTTGGGTTGTACTTTCTTGAGCGAGATCGTGATCGCTGTCTTGGACGAGGCGAATTGGAACGCCTGTTCTGCCTAGTACGATTCTCTAGCTTCAAAGTTGCTATTTCCTCTTTCAGTGACGCAATTGTAGCAGTCATTTCCTCAAAAGTTGGGTCTTTGTTCTTAGTTTCATAAACCTGTAGTCGAGGGTTCATTTCCTGAATCTTGTCAGCCATCTCTGCAAGCTTGTCCAGGCCTTCTTCGCTCACTTCTAGTATTTTTTTTTTTATGATTTCAGGTAATTTGTCCATCTATAATGTTTGGAGAACTTTTTCCGAGATGTCTTTATCGGTTTTGAGGGTTCTCATCTTCCTCAGTAATTGGGTAGGCTTTAGGTCGCTTAATTCCAGTCCCGTTATTAGCTTACTTAAGATTTTTTTTCGCTCTCTATAAAAATTGATACGAGACGATTTTTGGCCGTTGTGTATTTGTTATTGTTCTGGGAATCTTGGATTATATCCCAAAAACTCTCTACAATTTGCGGCTCTAGTTGGGATACTAAATAGTTGAATTTTGTGGACTCTTGGGTGATTCCCGAAATGGCAAACTGAGCTTCCACTTGGTAAAACCAAATCTCTGGTTTGTCTGACCAGAATGGCGGTATTTTGATCGAGACCTTATTTGTCTCCGATTCCTGTTTTACTCGCATTTTTAACTATTACAAAAGATCAATAAAATACAAATTAGATAAAAAATTAGATTAAAATTACAAAAGCTACTTTTAGAAAAAAATTATGCAAAATTAATTTTTTAACTGGACTGTGGCAACTTTAACCGGTTTGTGGCACTATCTGAGGTACTATGAAATATATAATGATGTCGACAAACTTAAGGTTTGCGCACCCTCCCCTTGGCAGTATCCCTCAGCCTTACCACTGGTAGGGGGACAGTCAGGACTGAACAAAGGAGACCTATTTAGCCACCTCAACGAGGTGCTTACCTCTAGCAGTATCCCGCAGCCTTACCACTGGTGGGGGGACAGTTGGGACTGACCAGAAGCGTACCGGCTCACCACTGTAGGATCATTAATCACCACAGACACGGTTAGCCATTAAAAGTTGTTTTTATTTCAATTATTATTATTATTCTGTACATAACCCGGACTCCTGGAGCGTACGAAAGTCGACAACTGTCCGGGTTTGTCTCCTTACTTATTGTCTATTTGTTGCAGTTGACATCCAACTGATTAGATGTCGCCAGGCTGTTTTATTTTTGGGGGGGTTCTTCAAAGCTTCTTGGTTGAATCTGCTGGTGTTAAGTAGAGTTGCAGTCTGGAATCTGTGAATACGGTAGTATGGGCAACTGAATAGGAGGTGGTCGACTGTTTGATTTTCTTGGTGATAGTGTTGGCATACGGGGTCGTTGTTTTTGGAGGTTCTGGCGATGTCGGCTTGAACGAAACCATGTCCTGTCAGAATTGTAGAGGTGATGTCGCTATATTTTAGTTTTGGGAGAATTGAGATTAGAAGACTAGGAGATGCAGCTACTCTTCTGAGGTTTCTTGTAGCGTGGTCTGTGGTGTAGAGGTCGGTCCATAGTTGGAGGGCGAACTGTTTGCTTTGAGAGCGGACATATTTCCTAGGAAGGGTTGCGAAGTGTGAAGGCAATTTGGATTGAGCTGCGGCTTTGGCGACTTCATCAGCCTATTCATTTCCTACGATGCCGCAATGACCCCGGACCCAGCAGAGTTGAACATTGTCCAGAGTATTGAGGTTTCTGATTATCTCTGCAGTAAGTGGGGTTCTAGGGATATCGGGGTGACAGATGGCATGTAGAGCTGCCTGGCAGTCGGAAGCAATGACAAAGTCTTGTCGCGGCATGATCCTAATAGATCTGGTGGCATAAAGAATGGCCAAAAGTTCCGCCTGGAAGGAGGTACAGTTGTTGTGGAGTTTAAGTTTCAGTGGTGAATAGGGAGGTGGGAGCACCACTGCTGCGCCAACCCCATTGGTTGACCGAGAGCCAACTGTATAAACAATAGTGGCCCGTTCTGGCAGTGACTTGGAGAATTGGAGAGGTCTTCTAAGAGGTGGGTAGGGTACCGAGGAGGGACTGGGACGTGACTCAAAAGGGCCTTCTCTTAGCGCTTCCAAGTATGCTAGATGGGATTTGATAGATATATCCAGTGGAGGACAACCTGTGAGGGAGATTGCTGGGATAGTTGGAGTACACGGGCCTCCTCTGATTAAAGCTTTAGCATATTTGTAATGGAGGCCACGTGGCTTCCGGATGCCATTGGTGTCGAACACCCGCTTGCCCCAAACCCCAGAGCCATAGAGGATGGCTGGGAGGATCACCGTGTTATGTATTTTTCGGCTCGCGCTGAAGGTTAATCCGAACTGCCTCTGGATCGTGCTGGTTAGTCGAGGGAGAATCCACCTGCACCTCTTGAGGATGTTGTCCAGGTGGCCTACGAAGATTCTTTTGGAATCAAAGGTAACACCGAGGATTTTTATAGTGTTATCAATTAGAATAGGTTGGTTTTGGAAATGTATGCCGTGATAGCCTGGACTGCGCTGGTTTTCCAATGGAAGAGGCAGGCTTGGGTTTTCCTTGGGTTGAATGTTAGCCCCTGAGTCTTGCCCCAATGAAAGAGCTGTTTTAGGAATTGATTGATCTCTCGTGTTGGGAATCTGCGGAGGAAGTGAATCAGTACCGTGAAATCGTCTGCGAAACTGATGATTTCACTGTTGTTTGGCCTTGGAAGGAGATGAATTTTCCTAGCCACTATGTTGAGGTAGAAGGGGCTCAGTGCTGCACCTTGGGGGACCCCAAGTAGAGTAGTAGAGGTAAGGGTGGCGTTCCAAGCGTTGTAAAGTACCTGCCTTCCTCGGAGGAAGCTCGCGGACAGTTGAATAAATTATTCTGGGCAGTTAAGGTCGCGGAGGCCTTGAATGATGGGGTGTCTTTGAACGGTGTCGAAGGCATGGCCGATGTCCAGACCAATAGCCAAGGTCTTCCTCCAGTGCTGCAGGCCTTCACTGTTGTTGTTGTTGATGGAATCAAGCGCCATTTCAGCTGAGCGCCCTGGAAGGAAGCCAAACTGCTGGGGTGAGAACCAGCCTTGGTGATACGCTATCCATTGCAGACGCGCCAGTATACACCGTTCGAGGACTTTGGCCAAGGTATTTCTCCAGTTGGTTGGAGGAAGAAGAGTTTTGTTTGGGTATGAGAACTAATAGACCGGATTTCCAGGGTGTTGGGAAGTGTTCGAGACGTAAGCATTTGGTGAAAATTAGTGACAGTGTTTTATGCAGCGTTGACCCACCAAGAAGAAGGCACTGTAAAGGCTGGTTCTTGGTTGTAGGATTGGAGCCAATCAATTGATGGGGTTGGCGCTGTCCAGTCTGTTGGAAAATAGTGCTGAAGTACTTCATGGCAGGTTTCCTCTGGGGTGAGTGGAGTTTTGTCGTTGTGTTTGAGCAGAGGTGGCCCTAGAGAACCTCTTCGGCCTTTGGAGATATATGGGTGGATGGAGCTCCATGCGGCCGAGGAGACCTCTTGGTACAGTGTTATCCAGGAGAGATGTTTTTCTCGCCTTATAGCCGCCTTGAGTTTGTTGTGGCAGGCTCTATAAAGACCTTTAAAGAAGCTCCTGATATAAAAGGAGGTGCTTTGATAGCAACGTCGTAAAGCAACACCTAAATTGCGGAGTTTTGAAAGCTCCTTGTTCCACCATGGTCTTGAAGGCCTTGGAGATTTTGATTTCTTTCTCTTTTATTTCAAAGTCTCTCGTTTATTTAGGCATAAAATTTTAACTAAATGATATTCTAACAATAAAGAAATATAAAATATTGTTTACAATAGAATATAACATAATTAAAAAAAGAATAATTAAATATTTACGTCTAAAAAATGTAACTTTTATAACACACAAAGTTTAACACAGCGCCATCTAGGTGTGGCAATTGGAATTATTTAACCCTACAATGTGCTAAATTTCTCAATTCTGCCATATATTTGGCTATAGATTCATTTTCTTGCATTCTCTTGAAAAAATTAAATCTATAAGGAATTATTTTTGGTGTAGGTGCAAGATAATTTCATCAAAATATTTTAAGATCTTCTGGTGCAAATAAATCTTCAGTTAATTTGTACATTTTTGTACCTAATAACGCAAGAAGTATTAGGACGTATTTATTTTCAGGCGATCATTCACTATAAATGCAGATTTAAGACATATTATGAAAATATCGAAACTATCTTCTGGAAATTTTGGAAATGGAACAAAATTTCCGCTTGCCATTTTGAATAAAATTATATAGCCTTTTTAAAATTTAGTTAAACTTAATTTAAAGTTTTTTTTTATATCCTCGTCGCCATCTGTGTTGTATTTAAAGTGATTTAAAAGTAGAAATAATTATAGGCTTTATTTATTTAAATGGCTTTTATTATATTACATCGTATTAGATGCAAGCTTAAGAATTACAAGTTAACAATAGAATTATGATGATAAATTATATGTTATGATATATACAATATATCGCATAATAATAATCTGTGGATTTAAAATTATTTTATTTTATATTAATATATTATATATAATATTATATTATATGATTAAAATATAAATATACGACACAAGTATATACAATTGTATATAGTGGTTGTAGCAGTTTGTCTTTTTTTTTTAATACAACAAAGACCTCTAATAGTCTTTATAGCTTCATATTTCACAGATAGACGGCGCTGATTTTTATTTTAAAAAATAAGTATTCAGATTTCTGAAGGTCGTTTTGTAATATATACTACATTTTTATCATTTCAAAACATTTCGCAGAACTTATATTAAAATTTAATTAAGAGAGAATGATTCATCGATTGTGAACTTCCATCGGTTTCGCCAGTTTAATCTCCAGACTATTGTATTAGACGGATTTTAATATAAAACCTGTATTTATTAATCGAGTAATGTTGTTTAAAGAAACTAAGTACATATGGTTTTATGCATCATCTCAGCCTAAATAACACATCTATCTTTCATATACTACTCTGATCAAAAGGTTTCGACACTTTGCTAATAAAATCCTGAAAATTCAATATATTTTCTCCCGGTTTGTGGCAAACGCAAGCCTCGCCCTTGGCTTGGAGACCTGCCAATTTTCTAAAATCACGTGCCACAACAGCGCTAGCAGCGGCTGTTCAAAGTGAGCCATTTTGCCCGTGCTTCGATTTCGTTAGTCACCGAAATGGAGGATCAACGAATTTGCATCAAGTTCTGTGTGAAAAACGGATTCAAGGGTGCCGAAATTTTTTGGATGTTGCAAACAGCCTACGGGAATGCCGTCATGAGCCGAAGTCGCGTTTTCGAGTGGTACAAGCGCTTCAAGGAGGGTCGGGAAGAGACCGCCGACAACGAGCGTTCCGGAAGACCGTCCACATCAACCACGCCTGAAAAAGTGGACAAGGTGTTGGAACTGGTGCGTGTAGACCGACGAATAACTGTCAAGGAGGTCGCCGAAGAAGCAGGGATATCATTTGGGTCGACTCAATCGATAATGAAGGACATTTTGGGAGTGAGAAGACTCAACGCCGTTCTCGTTCCCAAAGATTTGACTTTTTGATCAAAAGAACGTCCGGAAAGAAACGGCCAGTCTTAATCTCGAAGCGACAACCGACGACCCGAATTGCTGAAGAGGGTCATTACTGGAGACGAAACATGGATTTACGGCTTTGATTCGGAAACTACCCAACAGGCATCGGAGAGGCGCTTCAAAAATGAGCCGAGACCAAAGAGAGCGAGGAAGGCTCCCAGCAAAGTCAAGGTCATGTTGACGGTGTTCTTCGACTACCAGGGCATCGTTCATCATGAATTTAAACAACAAGGCTCTACAGTAACTGCTGACTCCTACCTGGGAGTTTTGAGGCGATTGAGGGAAGCGATCAGGCAGAAACGGCCGGAGCTGTGAAGGAGCAAGTCGTGGATCCTCCACCACGATATCGCGCCGGCGCACACAGCCCTCAAAATCTCGAAGTTCCTGCTGGACCACTCAACCTCTGTGTTCCCCCAACCCCCCTACAGTCCCGATTTGCCTCCTGCGACTTCTTCCTTTTCGGAAAGCTAAAAAAAATGTTGAAGGGTCGGAAATTTCAGAGCATAAAAGAGATCAAAGTGGAATCGAAGAAGGCCATAAAGGCGATCCCGAAAACAGACTACCAGAGGTGTTTTGCCGACTGGAAAAAAGGTGGATGAAGTGCATCGCGGCCAACGGCGACTACTTTGAAGGGGACAATTTGAATTTGGTAGAATAATAAAGTTTTTTTTAACTTATGAGCAAAGTGTCGAAACCTTTTGATCAGAGTAGTATATATATATGTCATAATTTGTATATAATTAAATGCAACCCCGACCCACTATGTATGTACCATGTATGATTTTCGAAGACTTAATAAAGAACAAGGTAACTGGAGGGAAGCAAGTAGCATTAAGATATAGGGGCAGAGACCGGACGTCTCTAGTGACCGCAGAAGTTATTTTAACCAAGATACACTCAATACTTCCTGACAAAACAGGACGTCTCTAGTGACCAGAAGTTATAAATGTTAAAGCTAGCATTCAATACTTCCTGACAAAGCAGGATGTATTTTGATAGCCGCGGAAGTAAATAAAGTCAAATAAACACGAGACTTCCTGACCCAAGCCGGGCGTAACTAATATCAAAGGAAACCGCGGGCCAATCAAAAGACAGTACCTTAAGTAGGTCAACCAATAGGAAAAGATCATGTGACATCTCTCGACCAATCAGAGAGAAACTGAGGCTTGGTGTTAAATCGGAAAACAAGAATGAGTAGTTACGCTTGAGCTCTCATAGGAACAACACCTACAGGGTTCACTGGCTCTCGCCGAGTTCGGACAGTGCTCCTTCGCTTCCAACAAGGTAACATCTACTCTAGAGATATCTCTCTCCGCTCATTTCATCATCGCCATGTGATCAACTAATTAATAAGTCAAATCGCTCAACTCTTCTCAAGCTTTCTTCCCTCCAACACAGTTGCCTCTTATTTTCCAACTCAATTACGTGTCCTGATTATTCCTAACTGTATGCTGCAACTTCCACTCAAACGACTGCGCTTCAACCAAATCTCACCATTCGCATCCAACAACAAGAAACCCCGCAACGATATTGCCACATATATATACTTTATAATAATAGAGCGGTATGGAGACAATTTAAAATGATTTATTGACATTTTGTCAATACAAAGAGAAAGTGCATAGTTCGCACTAATTAATAAATAATGAGGAACCTATTATATGATGATGATATCCAATTTAATAAAACATTTTTTGTACAATAAATGTGTACATGGCGCCTCTGCCACCGCTGCAGAGTTTGATGGAAAATCGCCAGCGGGTCTCCAGCGACACCACACATATCGCTGTTCACGAAGTAAACATATATCGCTGCTGAGGATAAATCGTGATCCTAAAGGCTCGCCGCACAGCTTGCAGTCTAAGACTGCAGGTCCGATGATGGAGAACTATTATTGGATGAGAGTGAGGATGGAGATTAAACTGGCGATACCGTTGAGAGAGTTCACCATTGATGAGCTAGACCCTCCCATTTTATTGTTTATCATTTAACGGTGTAAAAGGTCTGTATAAACATATTTTAATTGTTAAATAAACTTACTAAAATAAAACTTTCTCAATGTTTTCAAATAATAGAGGATGCTTAGATGTGTGATGATATTTAGATGCCTTTTATATTTGTGTTGATAAAAGTTCTGAAATTCTCCAATTATGTATTTTATATACATGGTTTGTAACCTCTTTAAATAAGTCTATATTGGTAAAATTTCAATTGTGGTAATTCTTTAGACTTTGTACTGAGAGAAGGGTCGAGTTTATGTAAGATATGGCCTGCACGGATAAATAGTTTCAGGTTCCTGATTGTTTTGATAGCAACAAATAAATTAAAAGGCAACGTCGCAACTTTCTATAAAAAAATTCTTAAAGCTTTGTGTTGTGTATGTAAATTGTTAAATATCTGTCTGTATTTTGCATGTTTTTTTATTATTAATATGTAAATATATATTTGTATATATAGGACATTAACGGTGTAAATAAAGAGAAATTGACCAGTAAATATAGGCTGCGTGTCGTGACTAATACTGGGAGGCGACACAACAACTGGCGACGAGTGTGTGGGAACCGGTTCAAGTGCTCTTTCACAGGTGGAGGAAAACAGAAATATAAAGCGAACGAGAAGCCAACAGTATGTCTGTGTGTCCAATGATTGTACCGTTTTGTTTCTTCAGGCCAGGGGAAGAATCCTTTGAGATTTTCGTTCAGAGGTTTGAAGCAGCTTTTGAGGCAAATGCATTGGAAGATGGAAAAATAATGCCCATCTTTGTTTCTCTGCTGGATTCGGAAATGTTGAAGCTGGGCAATGATTTGTTTTTCCCGAGTACAATGAAAGAACAGCCTTATGAACGGTTAATACAAAGAATAAAGCTACATCTAGCTCCAAGAAAGAAGGTGATTCCTCAACGATGCAGGTTCTTGAAGAGAATACAACTAGAGAATGAATCCGTCTAAGAATACCTGCGTGAGCTCAGGCATTTGGCTATGGATTGCACCTTTGGTGAAATGTTGGAGGTCATGTTACGAGACCGTTTTGTGGCTGGTATAAAATCGGAAAGCCTTCAGAAGAAATTGTTACAGGAGGATGACGATGTCACCTTGGACAGGGTATTTTCTATAGCCATTTCGTTTGAGCTAGCTGAACAAAATGCTAAGGAGCTGCAGGATGGACTAGTGGCTAAGATGGATATTGTTCCGGGAGGAAATAGAAAGAATGAAGCTCGTAGAGGATGGCAGCATGGGCCCGGTATGCAAAGAAGGGAGACAATTTGTTTCCGATGCGGCGAAAAAAACTCTCACCTGGCACCTGAATGTCCATATAAAACAAAATCCTGTTTTAAATGCAAGAGAATTGGACATTTGAGCAGGGTGTTCAAAACGGGTAAATCATTGCCAGACTGCAGATATGTGCAGGACGAATTTATTTATTCGGTACAAGGTGATACTGATGCAAAAATAAATCTACATGTTGACGAGTATCAGTTGTGTTTTGTGGTGGACACGGGAAGTCTCGTCACACTGATACCGAAAACAATTTATGAAAAAAATACTGGAAAGATAATAAATTATCTTCATTTTATTTAAGATTGAGGTCCTTTTGCGGAAAACCAATAAAAATTATTGGTGAGAGAAGAGTTTTTGTGAAGGAGGCAAATCAAGATTTGCGGTTGATAGTTGTAGATGAAGATATTTCGATAGTTTTGTTGGGACGAGAATGGCCAAAAGGTTTAAATCTTGATTTTTCTAGGTTATTGAACATTAGACAAGTAAGCGAGTCCGATATCAAAGTTATAATAAATAAGTATGCTAATTTATTTAGCAAAGAATTAGGTTGCTTAAAAAACGTCCATATTGATTTTTATTTAAAAAAAATAATACGACTCCTGTATTTTGTAAGGCGAGAAGTTTGCCTTTTTCTTTGAAGAAAAAAGTAGAAAATGAAATCGATGGTATGGTTAATGAGGGAATTTTACAACCTATTGAGTATGCAAACTGGGCCGCACCTATAGTACCAGTACTGAAGAAAGATGGAAGCCTTAGAATTTGCGGCGATTTTAGATGCACCGCAAATAAGGCCATAGAATTGGATAAATCTCGGTTCCATCAATAGACGAAATATTTTCAAAATTGTCTGGAAATACAGTGTTTTCGTCATTGGACTTATCCAGAGCTTATTTGCAGGTCAGGTTATCTGAAGAGGCCAAAAGAGTGGTGAACATTAATACTACGAAGGGGTTATTTGCCTTTAAAAGGCTATCCTATGGAGTAGCTGTAGCACCAAATAAGTTCCAAAGAGAAATGGACAATCTATTTGCAGATATGTCGGGAGTGGCTTGCTACATCGATGACATCCTGGTAGCCGGAAAGGATCATAGGGATCACGAGCAAAAGCTGGAATTGGTCTTTAAAAGGCTGCAAGAAAAAGGTTTAAGATTAAACAAGGATAAATGCAAATTCGCAGTAAATGCTGTGGAATATTTAGGTTTTAAAATAGATAAAAAAAGTTCTGCATCCCATAAGTAGTAAAATAGAAGCGGTGGTAGAGGCGCCTGAACCTACAAACGTTTCTCAATTGAGATCTTTTATAGGTCTCCTTATGTATTACTCTAGGTTTATAAGAAATATTGCAGATATTTTAGCGCCCTTCTATCACCTCTTAAAAAAGAATTCCAAATGGAACTGGACTAGCGAACACCGTATATTATTTGCAAAATGCAAAGCATTGCTAACTAACGAGTCGGTGCTGGCACATTATGATGCAACTAGGGAACTAGTCCTTGCATGTGAAGCCTCTAGCTATGGTTTAGGAGTGGTTCTGAGTCACAGGAACGATAGAAAGGAAGAAACTCCTATAGCCTTCGCTTCAAGAACGCTAACTGAAGCGGAAAGGCGGTATTCGCAATTAGAAAAAGAAGCCTTAAGCATCATTTTTGGTTGTGAGAAATTCCAACAATATCTATTGGGACGTGAATTTGAGTTGATCACAGACAACCGACCTTTAATGCACATTTTTTCACCCCAGAAACCGATCCCCATATGTGCTGCATCAAGAATTAAGAGGTGGTCTTTAAAATTATCTGCATTTAAATACACTGTGGAGTTTCGAAAAACTGATGATAATGACAATGCAGACGCGTTATCACGATTACCTTTAGTCTCAAAGGATCTCTTGGATGAGGATCAGGTGCTTCTCCTTCGGAAAATGAGTGAGGTCCCCTTCTCATTCCAGGATGTGGCAGTTGAGACACGCCGGGATAAATTACTATCAATTGTGTTGAGAAAAATGTGTTAGGAAAAATAATTGGCAAATTCCAAAGGTATCGCAGGAAAATCCACTTTATTCCTATTATAGGATAAAAGACGAATTAAGTTGTGAGTTTGGCTGTCTGCAATGGCGTGAAAGAGTGGTAATTCCCCAGAAATTAAGATCCTTAATTTTGAACGATTTACATGAGATGCACCTAGGGATGGTGAAAATGAAAATGATTGCTAGACGATATTTTTGGTGGCCAGGCATAGATAAGAACATTGAAGAGTTGGCTAGAGATTGTAGAATATGCCAAGAATTTGCAAGTATGCCGCCGTCTACCATTTCAGAGTGGACTTGGCCTGAGAAGCCGTGGCACCGTCTACACTTAGATCTAGCAGGTCCCTTTATGGGACGAATGTTTATGGTCCTTGTAGACGCGTACACCAAATGGCTGGAGATTGTCATCATAAAGGACATTACGAGCAGGACTATCATAGGACATCTTAGGGAGATATTTGCCAGATTTGGATTACCTGAACTTTTGGTAACCAATAATGGCAGACAATTTGTCTCAAGTGAATTTGAGGAATTTACAAAAATAAATGGTATAAGACACACAAAAACGAGTCCGTACAATCCCAGCACTAATGGCTTAGCTGAGCGATATGTACGTGAATTAAAAAACTCTTTACGAAAGAACCAAGGAAAGGACAGTATAGAAATCAATCTACAGCGATTTTTATTCACCCATAGAGCTTTTCCTCAAACGGTATTAAAGGAGTCTCCCGCGGAACTTTTAATGAAAATAAGTCTAAGATCAAGATTAACAAATTTGATTCCGAAAATGGCGAAGGTAGGAGAGGTGTACCATGATGCCATGAGGAAGCAAGAGCATTTTGCGGTCGGCTCTGATGTGTATTTTCGGAGTTTTGCTAACGGACCAAAATGGAAAAGGGGCAGGGTCATGGAACTACTGAGCAGCCGACATTACCTTATAGAAGACGAAGGCCGTTATGTGAAAAGACACATAAATCAACTAAGGCCAGTTATCAAGAAAGAAGTTCCTGAAGTGAGAGATTTGGTATTGCCGGGTACATCAAGAGATTTCATACTGCCTGGCACTTCTCGAGATCAACCTAGGCTTGGAGGACAGGAGAAGACAATGGAAGAAGCCCCGGAGGTGGACGAAGAATTGAAAGGAGCGGAGTCTTCAGCACAAGAGGACACTTCAGAACCAGAACCGGGCCCTGCTGCTGCGGCTGTCCCTGTCCCTGTGCGCAGTCCAAGACCGCAGCGATCCAGAAGACCGCCAGACCGGCTGCACTACTATTAAGAGGGGAGATGTGTTGTGTATGTAAATTGTTAAATATCTGTATGTATTTTGCATGTTTTTTTATTATTAATATGTAAATATATATTTGTATATATAGGACATTAACGGTGCAATTAAAGAGAAATTGACCAGTAAATATAAGCTGCGTGTCGTGACTAATACTGGGAGGCGACACAACACTTTGAAACTTTAGCGCGGACATTCTCATCTTCAGTTAAAAATATTTCTTCGTGAATACGTTTATTTGGATGGAACATACATGAAAGCTAATGTAATTCCTTCTATCTTTTTGATTACAGTGTCATTAACTCCTTTTGTCTTCTTTTTCTTATCTTCACTCGACCATAGTAAGGTGTTAAGGTGTGGAGAATATTTGACAACCATCGGGGATTGTGAGAAGTAAAATGCGTCTGCTTTTGACATCAAGAATGAATGCACATCAGATACAGGTCACTGACTCAGAAACAGACCCCATGTGCGGCTGTTCCCAACTTGGATAAAAGTAATTGCTCACAGTCTGTGTTCCTGAAACATAATTGCTTTCAGAGAACTATCAGCTGAACACAGGTGTACTGCTTCTCTTGTATCTGGGCTTGGGACTGGCAAATGCGTGATCACGACCATTATTGTTATTGTTACCAAAAAAGAAAAGCATGAAACTATTAAGAACAAAATTTAATTTATAAGCAATTCATCTGTACTTAAAACTTATGTCCATAGTTCGCTCTAATACCATGGCCAAGATGTCATCTAAAGCGATGAATATATAAGAGCAGCATTACAATAGCTCGACTGTAAACCAGTCGCTCCCAGTATTTTATATCCTAATAAGGATAGAAGGAACTTTGTTTTTATATAAAAAAATCGTGATTAAATGTTTCATTTTCTTTGAAGTCAGAGGTTGCCTGGCCATAATTCATTTTCCACATGAATGAGGACATTGCGGCCAGAATTATCTTTTATTTCATTGGCGTTTCGGAAAAAAAAACTCTTATCCACGTCATGATGGAAGTAACAGTTAAACATTTGGCAGACACGCAGGCTTTATAAATGTTTGTGTGATGTTCACAAGAGTGCTCTCTTTTTTCTATCCTTAAGAGAACCAAAGTGTTTGTCTAAATGGCGTTGGAATAAAATATCTTACTGGCCGATGTGTCCTCATTTGTATGAAATAGTTTAATTTCTTATATATAGATGGCGCGCTTCATGTTTACTTTATGTTTCCAATCAAACGTTGATTGGCTGGTTCAGACGTGGGAGCTCCGCACCTACCCCGCCAACTTCATCTGGACCGGCAGAAAGGACCAGATCTGCTACGACAACCTGAACCGCGAGCAGATCATCAACCATTTTTCAATCACCCGATTCACCACCAAGGTAGGCCTGGCGACCATCCTGAAAAATGTCTACTGGCACGGAGATGTCAGCTCGGACGATTTCTTCCCGCGGTGCTATTGTCTGTCTTCCAAGGAGGAACGAGAGGAGTTCTTGGGTGAGTGTGTCACATTTGGTTAGTTTATTATTATAATACTATAAAGCGATTATCATTACAATCCGTACTTCACAGTATATTCAGGCTCATATCGGCCTAAACACTTTCCCGACTAAAAGACCTCTTTGGCAGATTGGATGTAGGGGTGTGTGTGTGGGCCTTGAAATTGAAGCCGCCCCTGTACTGATGAGGTTCATAGACAGTAATCATGCTATACAAATTGGCCTTTTGTAGGATTTGGCAAAATTTGTGTTGTTGCGTATTCATTAATCTGAGTCTATGCCTTCTGTTCAGAAAATATCAATGAAAAAAAAATTAAATGCATTTTTAATACCTTTATTACACTTTACGCTTATAATGCAATATGTATGGTTACTTGGACTTCCTGTAGGGGTTGGACTCGTGGACTAATTGGGAGGCCATTTAAATAATTTGCTTAACTGGTTGAAAGTGGGATTTGATTCAAAAATTCATGGTTATAGATTACTACAACTTAAGACCATTAATATAGATTTAAAGAATAGGCGTAGAGGCTTGGCTCTTCTCTCTGGGTCCACATACAGGCGTAACTACGTATAGGCGCTGGGATGTTGAAATTTGAAGCTTATATAAGTATGTGTCCATATCTGGATATTGACCCTTGTACCTGTGTCCAGATAACTTCCGTGTGACTGCTTGCGTCAGCGTGATCCGTTGGGTGCTGAAACGTGCAACGGAAGGCTCAAAACCTCGCCAATCCTACACCGTACTGCCTGAAAGGATTCTGAGGTTTGCTCTCAAGCAAGCCATGCACTTTCTAGCCTACGTTAACAATGAAGACCTTGAGAAGCCAATTGTAAGTTCTATCTTTTTCGACACTCATAAACCATTCATAGGACATTTCATATCGATACGATATATTCCAAGAGGAGTTTAAAATCATTTTAGAAAACATTTATTCAAACAGGTAGCCACCGTCTCTGTAATCTAGCACTGGTAGTGATCGTCTCTACAATCTAGCACATTCGTTTCGAGGAATTTAATATAAAATTATAAATTCTGGTACACCCCACCTGACGACCATCGTTTTTGGTTATATGGCTTACGTCAGTGCCATACAACTTTAAATCACAATTACTCACAGGAAACTCGTACATATTTTCGAATTTACCAAAGCTGATATTAACCGAACCGAGTCTAAGATATTTTAGAAACAGATAATGAATAGTGCATAGGTATTTTGTGAGCCTTTTTTTAACATAAAGATATACATTTTTCAATGGTTACTTTATTCCAGACCAAATTTCCATATAATATGTGATGCTCTATTTATGTTTTCTTCATTAAATTTTGTAATTGTTTTTTCCAGAAAGGACCTCCTCTAGCTGAAGTTCACTGGAACCTATTCCTTCAATGGACATACGATCTCTTATTGTAAGTAGATTTGGTGAACTGTAGTGAAGTGGTAGAATTGAGAAGGTCCAACAAAAGGCGGACTGGCGTGAAGACGGAGGGATCTGGCCACTAACGATTGACTCCATGATGTTTAAAAAGTCTTCTCAAAGAGGACGAGCAATGACCCCTGACTCTAAGGATTAAAGGGCGGTTTTAATATTCTTTCTGTTGCGTGTTATTATTATTTTCTGTTACTCCAGAGAATGTGATCTCGCGAGGCTTAACTAATTTCTATTTGTGATTCTCCTTCTTTTTCTCTAATTTTTATTCCACTCACAGATCATTATTAAGACATCATATACGAAACATTAAATTCTTTATACGCGATAAGGTTATATTTATATCTCTCTGGAGAGTCTGGAATGTATTTTTAAATACCAAATTGGATCATAAAAATGATAACATGTGATGGACATGAGCTTTTATAAAAGCTTTATTGACAAGTTTTAAACATTAAAACATCCATATGACTACCACCATCATACTCCGTTTTTACCTCATGGCAAACTCAAAATCTTGGATCATCAATTAGAGCAGACGTTGAATGACAAGTCATAAACAATAAAATCATCCATAGGACTACCAAATTCATCCTTCGTCATCAATATCGTGGTAAACTCAAAATATTGGGTTATCAATTATAGCAGGTATTGTGTGTGAATGACGAGTATCAAACCTTCAAACATTTAGCTTTAGGCAGGCATTTAGATTACTCTAGTGTTCTAAACTTGTGAGTCACCCAGATACTGAAGAAAAAGCAATGATATAATTCATAGTTTTGAAAAAACCTAACTCTTGTCCAAATATAATACTATAAGAAGAACTGTAACACAGGCATATATAAATGAATAAAGTATTCAAATCTTGTGAGCTACCTACACTATACTGAAGATAAAGCTAAGGGTTTATTTCAGAGATACGGATGGCTGTAACAGACAATATAGATGAATCAATTATTCCTTGTGAGCTACCAACACAATACTGAAGATAAAGCTAAGTGTTGCTTCCAGATAAAGGATGGCTATAACGAGCATAGAGATGAATCAGGTATTCAAAACTTGTGAGATACCAACACTATACTGAATATTAAGATTAGTGTCAAAAAAGGCATAAGACGCCGCAACTTCTTTTATTTAATTGATTAAAGTATAGCTTTCAGGTAAGCCCTTTTTTGGCGAACTAATACGTATAAAAAAGGCAATAGAGAGAGATTGCTGCTATATAAAATCTGTCCATTACCTTTTTATACGTTTTGGTTTGCTGAAGAAGGGCTTTCCCGTAAGTTTATATAAATTTTAATCAATTAAATAAAAAGAATTGCGACGTCTTATGCCTTTAAAAAATGTCGAAATCCGCAAAACCTGTGATAATGAATAAAGCTAAGTTTGCCTCCAGAGATAAAGATGGCTGCAACAGGCATATACGAGGTGTGTTCAAGAAGTATCGCGACTTTTGTGTTTTTCAAAAATTATTTATTTATTCACGAATAACTATTTTGTCACCTTGAAAGTAATCCCCATGAGATATTATACACTTGTGCCAGCGGTTTTTCCAATCTTCGAAGCACTTCAAAAAATCATTTTAAAAATTTTTTTTCAGCTCCTCCTTCGATGCCGTCTTTATCTCGTCAAGCGTAGCGTAACGTCGTCCTTTCATGGGCCTCTTCAGTTTAGGGAACAAGAAAAAGTCACAGGGGGCCAGATCTGGGGAATACGGTGGCTGCGGCATCATTAGTGTGTTGTTTTTGGCCAAAAGGTCGCGCACAAGCAACGATGTGTGAGCAGGGGCGTTATCGTGGTGCAAAAGCCAATTTTTGTTCTTCCACAAATCCGGGCGTTTCTGGCGGATTGCTTCGCGCAAATTGCGCATAACTTGCAGGTAATATTCCTTATTGACTGTTATAACCTGTGGCAAGAACTCATGATGCACCACGCCCCTGCAATCGAAGAAAACTGTCAGCAAAACTTTCACATTCGACCGAACTTGGCGCGCTTTTTTCGGTCTTGGTTCGTGCGGCAGCTTCCATTGAGATGATTGAGCTTTGGTTTCCACGTCATAACCATAAACCCACGCTTCGTCACCAGTTATGACCCTCTGGAGCAAATTTGGGTCGTCGCGGACAGAGTCCAACATCTCACACACGAGCACGAGCCAATCGATATGTTTAGGTCCTCAGCAACTTCTCTAACGGTGATTCGACGATTGGCCAATATCATTTTCTCCACTTCATTAATTTTTTCGTCTGTTGTTGAAGTGCTCGGGCGTCCGGCACTCTCTTCGTCGTTCACATCTTCTCGGCCTTCTGAGAACATTTTGTACCACCGATAAACGTTGCTTCGGTCCAAGGTAGCTTCTCTGTATGCCACAGTCAACATTCGGAATGCATCCGCGCACTTAATTTCGTTTTTCACACAAAATTTGATACAGGTTCTTTTATCCATTTTTTTTAATAGGTAAAAATCGAAGACGATCCAAAACACCTGCAAGCAAAGCAGCTGTCAACAATTAAGTGAACATTCAAAATGGCCGAGCTTGTCGGCATAAGTGAGAGACATGAGTAGCAACATAAAGCCACAAAAAGATCGAAATTCGAATATACGTAACCCGCGAAAATTCAGAATTCGCGATACTTTTTAAACACATGAATCAAGTTTTCAACCTTGTGCACTACTAACATTATACTGAAGATAAAACTAAGTGAAACAATAGTACAAACGTGAAATTGCACTGGAATAAGGTGTATAAATTTCATTTAAAAAATCGACAAATAGTTTATATTTATTCCAACAGATCTTATTCACCTTATTCCAGTACAACTTCACATTTGTACTATTGTTTAACATTGTTTCGCGTTCTCACGCACTTCTGGCTTTAACTTCCCGTTTTATGAGTGACCAGTTTTTTTTTTGTCGTTGAGGTACAGCTTGCACCACGCTGATGGAGGCCTACAGCCCGAAACGCGTACGTGGTTAGATTTTCTTGATCAATCAAAAATGGGTATTTGGAAAATTCTGTAATGATTAAAAATCAACGAATAGTTTATATTTATATCGACATATGGCGCAAGCCATCAGCAACTTCCAGTTGCACGATTAGGAGATTTCTTTTTTTTTTTTAGTAAAACTAAGTGTTGTCCCCAAAGATAAAGATGGCTGCAACAGGCATATAGATGAATCAAGTATTCAAACCTTATGCGCTTCTAAAACTATACTGAAGATAAAGCTAAGTGTTGCCCCAAAAGATAATAATGGCTGCGACAGGCACGACGGCGAGGTGGAGGAGTGGCCCCACTACCTCAGCGAGTGCCAGAAGATCTCCAAGCAGCTGGAGAAAGTCTGGCTCCAGTGGAACATCGACGGTGCACGGAATGTGTGGATTGTCAAGCCTGGAGCCAAGTCCAGAGGCAAAGGTAACATGTCAACAGTTCTAATCTGCCATCATTGCTATCCCCTATGAACTTTATTCTCTTCGTTATTTCCTCTTCCCAGTTTTTCCTTCATGTCTATTATTAGTAATGCGTGAACCTCAATCCGATGGCAGACAAGATATCCAAACATGTTGGTCCTTCTCTCAATCGTTTTCAGAAGGCCATATCCCTCTCGGTCATTTTAGGACATTTTCATTGTTTAGTCTGACGGTCCATGATATTCAACGACCATACAGCGTCAGTACCGCATCTCTAAATATAGCGGAAATCAGCTACGATAATTGGAGAAGCCTTGTAAGGTGAAACTGAACACACTGAAGTTCAGTCGTGCTATGTTTGTTTGTGTGTGTGTGTTGTGTACAGGATTTATAATTATATATTTAAAGATAAGAACGTATATTACAGATGCACCTTTATCATGCTATACAACACCCTACAGTGAGGACATACAAATTATTAATTAGATTTTATAACAAAAAACCTATTGGGTTCTCTATCTATAAAACCGGATATAGGCTGAACCTTTATTCTATATCTCGACGGTAATTTCCAGTCTAAACACTATATCACTGTAATTTCTCATTTCTATACCTATTTTATGATATAGTGTAATAAGGTAAACATTTTAGGTAGAAAATAGGAATCCAAAAAAAAAAAAAAATGTAGCTGAAGGATAACAAATCATCTTTTGATTGAAAAGGTCCCGAGTGTCATCTCTAAGGAAAAATATCAACAAATTGTTATTTTATTTACTAACTAAATATAGTATAGTTTAAGAATTTTTATAAATTAAGAGAGGACAAATCGAATGTATTTCTGACTTTAAACCTTTACAATTTACGCAGACTGTTTTTTCCCCACGGTGGTCGGGTAAGCTACGCACTGATGTGTTTGAGCTTTTCTTTTCTGGGTTTATTGGTTCAAAATGCCAAATATCTTTGTTTAATAAATACAATCTACGTTTTTCGTGTTATTCTGATTAACGGTAGTACGTGTCTTCGTGTGTCTTCGGGCTTTTTAGGCATAATGTTAGATACTGCCGATTTTTAACAGCCACGATCCGAGATTGGGTCTCGCATTGGTAATATTTTCGGCGAAAGAAATGGCTTCACTGTCTCCAGACTCCTGCAGAAATCCAACTTACTAGTTATGCAAATAGTCAAAAGTGGCTATGGAATTTTAAAGTACAAAAGTCTAACTGCTATCGATATGTGTAGACATATGGTGTACAGTAGGTGAAGACTAGCAGCTAGCTGTCTACTATGATTAATATTGCCCGTAACACATGTTCCAGAAATACCTTTGAAATATATATATATATATGAGTATCTATCATTATTTAAAAATATATATATTTACGATAACTTTCATTCCCCCCCTCCTCTCTCTCTCAAGCTTGACTTCTATAAAACGTTTCTATTCCACTATACAATACCATGGCAGAAGTTACAACACAGAATTAAATTCCATCTTGTAAAACTTTAGTTCTACTGTTAAACAGTCGACTTGTTCAAGCATAATCTCATGAATGTTTTCTAGGTATCCACATCAAGGAGAAACTTGAAGACATCATCAAGTTCGCACAACACGACAACTCCAATTTTGTCGTCCAAAAGTATATCGGTGAGTCCCACACCATCATTGAAAAAGTGGAAAACATTGTTTCGATGTCATTTATAAAAGTTATTGGGATTCAAGTAATATCTCTCTCTCTCTCAATACACCGACAACAATAAAACCTTTTATTAAGATATCCCGTTTGACATACAGGCTCGTCTCGGAGTAAAAGAAGTAAAAATCTAACAATGCGGTCGAACGTATCAATAAGAGTAAATATGAAATCAGTTATATACAGTTATAGTGGAGAGATAAAAAGAAGACATAATCATTTTGATAAAGATGGTTGAAAAATGTCCCCACCAGAATATTATATAGAGAAGCCTCTTCCCATGGTGTCGTTAAACACTATCACCAAGAGTAAAACCACTCAATTCTGACCCAATTAAGTGTACCATCTGCACTCATAAATACAAACTATTTTACACCAACATATTTCTTTTATTAAAACAATTTCGTGCTGCCCTTACTGCACAAAGAAAAATATTGAGAGGATCATCCGCGGTAAACCCTCCTAATATTTTTGTCAATTCAGTAAGGGCATTCGGATATTGTTTTTGTAGAGAATAAATAAATCATCGCGCTCAAATGTTTGAAACAAGTGGATTATAGAGCAATACAGTTGTAACGATATGGTAGAATAAATTGGCGGAATATCGTAGAAAAAGCTCACCATTGATTAACCAAGTTTTCCCAATTTTCTCCCTCTAGTTAAAAAAAAAAAATCTGGTTGGGAGTTAAGCCAGCTCTAAGGCACATCAGCCGCTCTCTTAATCTGGGAATCAGGAGGATTGCCCTGAGGAAGTTATCGCAACATCGGGACTTGAAAAAATGAAGAGAGAGCGGTTAATGCAGCTATATTTTCATCTTATCGAATTAAAAATGACATATCGATAAAGAATATCAACCTTAGAATATGGTGTGTTCGCTCGTACAGAGGAGCCGTTCCTGTATTATGGCACCAAGTTCGACATCCGTCAATGGTTCTTGGTAACGGACTGGAATCCCCTCACCGTCTGGATCTACAAGGAATGCTACGTGCGGCTGTGCTCGCGGTCCTTCAGCCTCGCCGACAAAAGTGAGTGAGTATCCTGCGAGAATATTTTAGGTAGCGGCGGGAAATTCTATTCCAGCCGGAGGAATCTTCAAAAAGCCAACTTCTCATCAAAACAGATTCACAATGATTTGCGCCATCTGCTTACCCTCCACTTTATCTTTCAACAAGGGCTCAGGTTTTCTGAGGTAAAGAGAATTGAAGAAGACTCTTCGTCTTTGGGAGATTCTCCTCGACCTTACCTAGTTGTTCATAGTATCTTTATTTATATATTTTCTCTTTTATTATGTCTTTCTTGAAGGTGTGTGTTTATTTTAGAATTCTTGAATATAACATAGTTTAAGAAACATGTTGACCGTCTCTGCACTCTCTCAGACTTGGTCTAGGTAGAAACACCAGCTTTAGAGCTCCCACTTGATGATCCTGGTTTTGTGCGGTGGCTCTCGTCAGTTCAGGGCGGGATTTTATTTCATAAGATCCACAGGTTATTTACTAATCCTCAGATTTCTCCATAGAGGTGTATAACTGGTAGAGTAGCTACACTAATTATATTGTCAAAATATAAATCTTGTGTTTTTATATTTTATATCATCTTTTTCAGATCGATAAAAAATATCCATCCATTTTCTTCGAAGGTTTATGTTGTCACCATCACATGAAGTTTTTTATAACTTGATTTTACATGACAAAAAAACTTGCTATATGTAAGTTTATTCAATATCTGATCACGTGCTCCGACCTTTTGAGAAATATAGGTACTAACAAGCTCTAAATGGTAAATAAAGTCAACTGCGTCCATTGAAAATGAGGCGCAAAAACCTTTATCTAAATGCACAAAATACCAAATTGAAGAGACCATGCCGCAAAATATACTGTACTATAGTTGAATGGATATGAGCACTATATATGATAAACCGAAGAAAGTTCCCAACTGTTTTAAAACCAGGTTATCTAGGAGTGTTTCCATTGCATGGATTGTTGCTTTGACTCTGGTGTTAGTGATGAGCCCAAGTTTCATCCATGGTAACAAATCTATTAACAAATTCCTCTGGATTGGCTTCAAATAACGCAAGATTGTCCGAGGATAACTTTCTCCTTACAGCCTTTTGATCGGGTGTCAAAAGTTTAGGAACCCAACGGGCAGTGTTGGAGAGTATTTATCCTATATGTGAAAATATATTTTGCTTTCTTCTATATATGTAAATATTTATTGTATATTTTCTTTTGTTTGTATTTTATAAAAGGGGATGCTGCCTATGCCAGCAGAAGAGCTCGTGGCTAAAGGAGAGCGCGCTACTAGCTGATACAATAAACATGTCTCTTTTACATGGCTTTTAAAACTCGTCCAAAGTTATTTCTGGAGTCTTCAACTTCTTGAAGCATTTCAGGGAAAGTTTTATCTTCCCCGTGGTACAGCCATATCGGGGGGTTCACCTCCTCGATTTCACCCCCTCTATGAGGAGGTTTAAAGGTTTGAAGTAGTGGACGCGGTCTTATACCCTCATGTGAAGGAGGTACTCTCCGAGACACTCTCGGCAGAAAACAAGATCATTCTGTGCGAATTCCTCAAAATGGCAATTGAACATATTAGGGACAAAGACTCATTTATAACCAAGGGCCTATCTGAATTCAGGGTGTCTTGTAGCCCTTGATTTAAACCAATGAAGCCTCTATAGATTTCATTATATATATTCATACTTATTAATATTTTCATTTACTTATTATTATTTTTTATTTCTTTTAGCTTTCATTTATCACTATATTTTTTAATGAACGATGTAAAAAAATAGATTCAATTTCAATCTCTCTCTCTTTTGAATACAAGGAAAGAACCCAAGTAATATCAAATAACAAATTAATAAAACACCATTTCGCCAAAAATAGAGAATTATTTGACGACTTTTGAATACAATTCAGAGATATTTAAAATAGGTAAATGCAAATTAAAACATGTAGCAAAACAAATTGATATTTTAGATGCGGTTTGCTGGAATCCTCTCATCGATTTAAATTTCGAAAATAATAAATTTCAAAATTTTTAATTCAACTCGCTCTCGGTATCGATTATATTTATTTTAATTCATTTGAAAAATATGTATCTATCTCTAATAATATATTTTACTCTGGAATGCCGTTGCTGTTTTTTTGTGGTAAGTAGATAGAAGAGGAGAAAATGTATTTAAAGTAAGTATTTATTAGGTAAAAGATAAGACGTTATACAAAACAAAACAACTACATGGGGAAGATTAGGGTGGCTTGTTTTCTGTCTGTGGCTCCTCCAGGCGGTGGCGCCAGGAACTAAAATGACGTCACGTGTCGTCTTGCTTTCACTCTTCAACACTTCCACTTGAAAGCAAGGCAGACATTCCAATGTCTTTAAAAAGTCTTTTAAAGCGTGTTGCTGGTAGAGCCTTTGTGAGAAGATCAGCCAATTGTTCTTCTGTTGGACAGTTGAATATCTTGATGATTTTCATTTTGTGCTGTTCACGTATAAAGTGAAACTTGACATCAACATGTTCAGTGCGCTTGTGAAATTCTGGGTTCAAGATCAGTCTAATAGCACTCTGGTTGTCAATCATCAAAGGAACAGGATTATCATTGGGTGTCAGTTCCTTGATCAGTAGTTTAAGCCATACAGCTTCCCTTGAAGCCATGCTTGCTGCAATGTATTCGGCTTCTGTGGTAGATAAAGCCACAACTGATTGTCTCTGGCTAGTCTAAGTGACTGGTCCTCCTGCAAGTAGGAAGATGTATCCTGAAGTGCTCCGTCGTGTATCAATGTCACCATTAAAGTCAGCATCAGAGTATCCAATTAATTTAATCACATCTTTTCTTTTGCATAGGATGCCTGAGTCCAAAGTTCCTTTCAAATATTTGAATATTCTTTTCAGAGCATTCCAATGTGTGAGAACAGGAGCTGCCATGAATCTACTTAGCTTGTTAACGGCGAAAGCTATGTCAGGTCTTGTACAGACGGCAAGAAACATCAAACATCCAATAGCTTCAGCATATGGAACGTTATGCATGTCATGAGTATCATTGATGTTCTCTCTTGTCAATTTCATGTTGGGGTCAACAGGAGTCCCTGAAGAATTGCATGAAGTCATGTTGAATTTATCAAGTATTATTTTTATAAAACTGGTTTGACTTAGAAATATGAGGCCTTTTTCTTTGTCTTTATCTATCTCTAAGCCTACAAACTGGTTTTGCGTGGAGATGGTGACTTCAAAATGTGAGGACAGATATTGGGCTAATTCCTTCAACAGGTTGTTAGAAGTACTCATCATTATACCATCATCTACATAAAGAGCTAAGAATATTTTCGCATCAGTCTTAGTTTGGTAGAACACACATGGATCAGCTTGTGATTGGGTTAACTGAAATTGTTTTAAGAAATATGTGAATTTCTCATTCCAGATTCTGGGTGATTGTTTTAGTCCATATAAACCTTTCTTTAGTTTACAAACCAAGTTTTTATTTCCAACTTCTATTCCTTCTGGAATTTGCATATAGATATCTTCGTCGAGATCACCATTAAGAAAAGCAGTCTTTATGTCGAATTGCATAATTTCCATGTCCATGACAGTAGCTAAGGCTAACAAGACTCTGACTGAGTCATATCTTACAACTGGGGCAAAAGTCTCTTTATAGTCTATACCTCTTCTTTGGCTGAAGCCTTTGGCCACCAGTCTTGCTCGATAACGATCAATTTCACCATTGCCTTTTCTTTTTATGCGGAAAATCCATTTACATCCTATAGCTTTTGCATTATCAGGAAGGTCCATCAATTTCCATGTTTTATTTTTAATAAGAGCCTGTTTCTCTTCATTCATAGCAATTTCCCAATTTATTTTATCTTTACTAGACATTGCTTCCTCATAAGTAACTGGCTCTAGGCTTTCAGCTATCCATGCACTAGCAACATCACACTGTGATGTCTTTCTAGGTCTAAGATTGTATGAGTGAGTTGGCCCACACGTTTCCTCCTGAGTAGAATCCTCATCATGATGTTGCGAGGATCCCTCACTCTCAATTGATATAGGTGCAATTTTCATCTGAGTGTCGCATGTGTCAACAGGATTGGGTTCTCTTACAGTTACATTTCTACAAACTACAATCTGTCTGGATTTAGGATCATAAAGTCTATAATTCTTAGAAGTATGCTCATATCCAACGAATATCATTTTATTAGTCTTACTATCCCATTTTGACCTAAATTGTTTAGGTATATTAGCATAGGCTTCAGAACCAAAGATTTTGAAATGTTTGAAAGTTGACTTTCTGCCACTCCAAAGTTCAAGAGGAGTTTTCTCGTTATTTGAAAGTGTTCTATTAAGAACATAGACAGCTGTGTTAACAGCTTCTGCCCACAGATTCTTTTCTAGCCCTGAGTCATGTAGCATTGATCGACTAAGTCCTAAAATAGTCCTTAAATCTCTTTCAACAAAGCCATTCTGTTGGGGCGTATAAGGAGCAGATCTTTCATGAATTATGCCATTCTTTCTTAAATAATCTAAAAACGATTGATTGACATATTCAGTTCCATTATCAGTTCTGAAAATTTTAACTGATCTGCCAAACTGATTTTTAATTAGGGCATCAAATTCTTTGAATTTAGTGAACACATCACTTTTATGCCTTATAAAGTAAACAACTCTGTATGCACTTTGATCATCTTTAAAAAGAAGAAAGTAATTTGAACCTCCTAATGACTGAGATTCCATTGGGCCACAAAGGTCAGAATGAATTAATTCACCTACCTCATACTGTTGTTTATTCTCGATGGAGCGGAATGATTTGCATTGTTGTTTTCCGTACTTACAGGCCTCGCAAAAGAAATCCTTTTCTTCTCTCAGCTCAAGATCACTAAACTGTCCATTTTTGTCCATCATCCTGATTGTGTCCACATTGATGTGTCCTAAACGACGATGCCACCATGTGAGAGAGTACGCATTTGCAGTATTGGCTTCAGCTTCATGTGTTACCTTGAAGAGCATTGTGTACAAGTTATTTGATCCTTTAGTTCCACAGGCAACTTTCTTGTCATTCATGAAGATATTGCAGATTTCCTTTTCTGTTATTAATTTATTTCCCAAATTTGTTGCTGCTCCGGCAGAGAAGATATTTTTATGAATTTCTGGCCCATATAACACATTCTTTAATATTCCTTTTGTCAATTCACCGTCAACATAACATGAGATCAAAATGGTTCCCTTTCCAAAGGCATTGATGACATGGTTAGCTTCTAGCTTGACTTGATATTCTTCATCAAGTTCATTGAATTATGAAAACCAGTCTATTCGATTTGTCATGTGCTCGGATGCACCACTGTCGAGGTACCACACATCTTTGATTGAAGACAAAACCTCATTTTCACAAATGAATGCACTCCTTCCACTGTCTTCATGTTTTCTTGATCTATTCATGTCTCTGTTTTCTGGTTGAAGAGAGTTCTTATTTTTCTGCTTTTGGTCTCTCAGTCTATTTCTACATTCTGCCTAAAAATGACCAGGTCTTTTGCAATAGTTGCATGTTTTGTTTTTCTTCCAATTGTAGTTAGCTGTTGCCTTAAAAGCTGTTGCATCATCTTGCTGATCTTTCTGATCCAACCTTATTTCTTCTTGAAGAAGTCTTGCAATAAAATTTTCTTTTGTTTGCTCTGTTTGTGTGACAGAATCCCAAGCAGTTAAAAAATGAGCATATTTAGATGGCAAAGATCCAAGTACTTTTGCCATGAAAGCAGCTTCACTCACTTTTTCTCCTAATTCACAGAGCTGTTTAATCAACCCTTCAATTTTGGATATGTGCTTTGACATAGCATCCTTTTCATTCATTTTAGAGCTATAAAATTGTTGTTGAATAGCCAGCAAACTTGTAGTAGATATCTGCTCATAAATGGACCTGAGCCTTGTCCACTGTTTCTGAGCAGTATCACATGTAATTAGATGTTCCATTTGCTTGAAAACAATGGCCGTCGAGATTATGACCATTGCTTTATCATTCCTTTTATTCCAAGCTACCTTTTGGGATTCTTCTTCAGGCTTAACATCTATGCCTTCCACTAAATCCAATAATCCTTGTTGACGTAAAATTATTTCTATTTGGTATTTCCAAATTTGATAATTTGTCCCATCAAACTTATTTGCCATATATTCAAACCTATCCGACATTTTGAAACGATATTACACTATTACAGAAAATTTTCGAAACGTGGGGTAATTTCTTAAGCCTAGTTGCGAGCTTATGGCGTCGTCAATAGGAAGAAATATTTGAATATTCACTTACTTGCTTTATTTAATTATTTTCTTCTTTTATTCCACGCAGTGGAAGCGTGCTGGGCCCATAACCTTTTGTGGTAAGCAGATAAAAGAGGAGAAAATGTATTTAAAGTAAGTATTTATTAGGTAAAAGATAAGACGTTATACAAAACAAAACAACTACATGGGGAAGATTAGGGTGGCTCCTCCAGGCGGTGGCGCCAGGAACTAAAATGACGTCACGTGTCGTCTTGCTTTCACTCTTCAACACTGTTGTTGTCGTGTTCAATAAAGAGCCTCAGATTTATCCATGCATCTCTATCACAGCAGCAGCAATGTCCACTATCTTGGGTGTGTGCTCAGGGTCCATGTCAATTTTCTGCAAGGATGCGGCCAATGCTGGGTATGAGAATATGTGGGTAGGTGTTAGTTCCACACCAGGACAGCTGTTGCATGTCCTATAGGTTCTTGTGCTATCTGGATGTATTGTCATTCCTTTATAGTGTTTTGTTCTAAGTCTTGTTATAGTTTTTGTCATTTCTCTCTCAGAGTTTATTTCGCATATCGAACTTTTCTTATTTTTTGTTTAATTATATTGTATTTTGCCAAAGCATCAGCGTCAAATAATGACATTTGTTCTTTACTTTGGCTCACTTTCTGACTTCCTTTGCCAATTCAACTGTCATTTCAATACCCCCGATCCCAACATGGGCAGGAATCCATTGTAGAATGCAGTTCTTCTCTAATGGTTCCAGTTGGGTAAGTAACGAGTGTATTTTCTGTATATTAAATTTCCTTCTGTTTGATGGAATCGATATGAACAAAGATTCAAAATCAAAGGCAATAATGAAGCTGTTCCATTAGCGAAGAGTTGGATCCTCGTCTATAGGAGATAAGTCAGGCTTTTATATTATATTTTTACATCGATATCTGAGAAAAATAATTTAATTCGAATGGAAAATAGGTAAATGTAAATTAAAACATGTAGCAAAACAAATTGATATTTTAGATGCGGTTTGCTGGAATCCTCTCATGGTTGGGATGGTTGGTTAAGGCATACATCACGGGCTTTCCAGATAACTATTAATTCACAAGTGAAGTTTGATGAAATCTGTCTTGCTCCTTCTTTGATTTTGATGTGTATTCCATCTTGCAGTATTATGTTAATTCCGTCTCCTCCATTACTCAGGGTAAGGTCAGATGATCCATCTGTATATTGTTGCACCAAGTTGAAGCTTTGCAGGGTCGTCGACCTTGGTTTCTTCCTTCTTGGTGTTATACACGTTTCCCGAGAGGGTTTCCATATTAAAAGTAAATAAATAAAATTAAATAAAAATAAATTACCTTTCAAAGTTATTGTGTTTATTTATTTTTGTCTTCCTCGTAGGTTGCGATCCGCAGTCTTCGTCTAGGTCCTCTCCCGCTCCAATAAGCAATAAAGATATATCTACAATAAATATTACAAAAGGAGTGACACTATAAAAAGGAATGATGATAGTCTAAATATTCTGTTTTAAATAAATATTAAATATCGTAGAATATTTTGAATAAATGTAAGGGGCATTAAAATTGATGTAACACTTCCCCCTCTCCAGAGGTTGTCACGTCCTCGTGAATGACCTCATCCATTCTCTCATAATAAGGCTTGATTCTTGAAACATGAACTATCAGAGGGTCTTGGCCCGGATTATCTTTCGGTTCTATTAGATAATTGACGCTAGACATCTTTTTTAATATTCTATATGGACCGAAATATTTTCTCAAAAGTTTCTCACACTTTTCTATTTTCCTAATTGGTGTCCAAACTGCTACTAATTCTCCTGGTTCGTAGCTTCTTTCCATGTGATTCTTGTCATAGTTCTTTTTCATTCTTTCTTGAGTCTTTATTGTGTTGTTAATAACTAATTTTCTTGTTCTGTCTATTTTGTCTAAGTGATGTTTTATGTATTCATCATAATCATCCTTGTCAATGTCCACCCAGATATTCCTGTCGTCCAAAAGAGACGTGGGTTCTCTTCCAAACAACAGGAAAAAGAAAGAATATCCTGTGGTTTCCTGAATTGTAATATTGTAAGCGTGAGTGATGAACGGGAGTATTTCGTCCCAATTCTTTTTATCAGAATTCACATACATACTGAGCATATTGATCAATGTTCTATTTAACCGTTCTGTCAATCCATTAGTCTGGGGATGATAGCTCGTTGTGAAGCAATGTTTAATCTTGCACATTTTCATCACCTCTTCCATTAAATTACTGGTGAATTGAGAGCCCCTGTCACTAATAAGATATTGTGGGGCTCCGTGCCGGAGAAAAATATCCTCTACTATAAATTTTGAAACTTCTTTCACTGTTGCTTCCGAGACTGCTTTTGTTTCTGCATATCTAGTGCAGTAGTCCGTCAGCACGATTATCCATTTTTTCCTGTTTTTCGTAGATGGCAATGGACCAACAAAGTCAATTCCAATTCTTTCGAAAGGAAAGTTGGCTGGGGGAATGGGCTGTAGTAGTCCAGAAGGTAATTGGTTTGAGCCTTTTCTACTTTGGCAAAGGTGACACGTCTTAACGAATTCTGACACATCCTTAATCATGGATGGCCAAAGGTATTTACTCTTTATTCTGTACATGGTTCTGGCGACACCCAGATGGCCATTCGACATATGATTGTGATATTCTTTCATAATTTCTCTCTTTTTCTTCTCTGGAACCACAAGCAACCACGCCCTGCCTTCAGGGTTCGGGTTTTTCTTAAAGAGGCATCCATCTTCTACTTTAAAGTTTTGCGCAATTGATCGCCTGCTTCCATTAAGGTTTTTCTTAACACTTTCGATAAACTTATCCTCTTCGTCTGTTATTTGATTTAAAAATAGCCTTTCAAAATCCTCATCCCAATCAGTTTCTGGTAAGGGTCCCCTAGATAAGCCATCGGCGTCCAGATGCTTCTTTCCTGATTTATGTATTATATCGAAGTCATATTCTTGAATTTTTAATGCCCATCTTGCCAATCGACCTGTTGGATCCTTCAAGTTTTTGAGTCAGCATAAGGCGTGATGGTCTGTTACTATTTTAAAGTGTCTTCCATAAAGGTAGGGCCGTAATTTTGACATTGACCAGACAACGGCCAGACATTCTTTTTCAGTTGTTGAATAATTTTGCTCCGCTTTACTTAGGGTACGACTCAAATATGAGATCACCTTCTCTTCACCACCGATGTCTTGGACAAGTGTTGCACCTATGCCGATATTGGACGCATCAGTATGAACATAAGTAGGCGCATTTGGATTGAAGTGACCTAAAATTGGTGGACTTAATAGTGCTGTTTTTAGGGTTTGAAACGCTTCCTCTTGTCTTTCTGTCCAGGTAAATGATACACTTTTTTTTAAGGTTGGTCAAAGGGTCAGCAATTTTTGAGAAATCTTTGATAAATTTTCTATAATATGAACACATTCCCAAAAAGGATTGTACTTCTTTGACCTTTTTGGGCCGAGGAAAATTTCTGACAGCTTTGATGTTATGTTCCGCGGGTTTTATACCATGTTTGCTCGTTATATAGACGAGAATCTCCAATTCTTCAAAGCAAATCGGCATTTTTTGTCGTTTAACCTTAAATTAGATTCACGAAAACATCTAAAACAGATTCAAGTCTTTTGAGGTGTGTTGGAAAATCCGGGCTATATATGATAACATCATCCAGATAACATAAACAAATTTGCCATCTCAGATTTCCAAGCATATTCTCCATATTTCTCTCAAAGATAGCAGGCGCGTTACAAAGTCCAAAAGGCATCACGTTGAATTCATATAATCCATGCGCTGTAGTGAAAGCTGTTTTCTCTTTGTCTCTTTCTTCGACTTCAACTTGCCAATATTCAGATCTGAGGTCTATTGCTGAGAAGTATGTAGATCCTTGGAGAGTATCCATAACTTCGTCTATTCTAGGGATCGGATAGACATCTTTTACTGTCACATTATTCAGTTTTCTGTAGTCCACACAAAATCTGTATTTACCATCTCGCTTCTTGACCAAAATTACTGGAAAAGACCAGGGGCTAGAAGATGGCCTAATTATGCCTTCTGTAAGCATCTCGTCAATATTATCTTTTATAATATCTCGTTCTTTCGCACTTACCCGGTAAGGCTTGTGTTTAATTGGCTTCGCGTCTTCTGTGTCTATCCGATGTTTTGCCAAATTGGTTCTCCCTAATCTCGACGAAAACAGATCTCCATACCTTTCTAAAACTTGTTTTAACTCCTTCTGTTCCTTTGGTGAAAGACTTTCGTTTATTTGGAATCTAGGTTCTTCGTTCTCTTCTACCTCTCTTTCTCGATTCACATTTATTTTCGTTGGACTACTCCTAAAAGCCAATGTTTGGTTTTTCATTATTTTTAACGGTCGAGGATACGGATTAGTTATCCAGATATGTGTTTCCCTATTTATAACATTGATCAAGCTTCTTGCTAGACGAAGTCCATTTGTTTGAAACATTTTGCTGCTCTCCTCGATAATATATTCCCCATCCTCTGTTTCTACCAATGCATTGATCAATTTAATGGAACATTCCGGTACAATGGAATCCTTGACACTCTTTATTTTCAACATTTCAAAATTGATTTCGTCATGATTATTCGTCAAATCGTATTTCATAGGTTCTTGCTTACAATCTATTTTCGCGTTCATTTTCTTAAGGAAATCTCTCCCAAGAATTAATGTCCGTAAATGCGTTTTCAATATCACAAAGTTGTGTGATAATGTTTCGTCATCAATTTTTATATTTAAAAATATACTTCCTACCATGTCCAATTTTTTTCCATCGGGTCCTGCACAAATTTTTGCGAGTTTACTTATACCATGGCCTGTATCGAGGGCCGTTCTGAGGTCGACCACTGAGAGGTCAGCACCTGTATCAACCAAAGCTTCAAAAGTCCCTATCTTGTCCACATTAATTTTTAATTTGTATTTAGGGTCCAACTTCTTGATTCCGTTTATGGTCGAATTGCTTTGATTTACAGATTCAGGCGCGACACTTAGTTTAAATCTTCCAACACGGAATATCTATTCCGGGTAGGAATATTTGTCTGTGTGCTATGGCATACATCAGCATAAAGCCGAGGTCCTGATTTCTCTGATATTTCATTTATTTGGCATTTCTCTTCGACCTTCTCTTGGGTATCTGTTGGATCCTCTTCTAGGATTCTTATAAACTTGACCCTACAATAACGGGCCACTCCCATCTTCCGTCCTATTTTTGCTCACTTCTTGGCTTTTATTGTAGGTGTTTCTCTGAAGGTTTGGTTTCGGAACAAAGTTAGGATTATAAGGACGTCTAGGGGTAGAGGGCTGGGGAAAGTTGTTTCGATACTGTCTGGGAGTAGGAGGGGAGTCGTTCTTGTAATTATTGGAAACAGGGGCTTGGGGCCTGGAAGTGGTCTGGTAGTTTCTTGCGGCAGTCGGCGGCACGTACCTCGATTGTTGTTGGGGTCTAGAATAGCGTGGACTGTTATAAAGGTTTCTGGATTTCTCCACACGTTCCCGATACTTCTTTTCAAAAGAATCCATTTTCTTGCACACGACAAGAAGGTCATCGGTCGTTTTAGGAGGGTTCAGGTAGAGCGCGAATGAGTACTCTTTTTTCAGTCCTCCAATAACATGTTTAATTTTTGTTTCTTCTTCCATTGCGGGGTCAACCTTGTTGCACAACACTAGAATGTCTTCCGCGAACCTGATTGCTGGTTCATTCCAGTGTTGCATTCTGTTGAGCTTCATTCTGAGTTCTTCTTTATTCGCGTCCAGAGAAAAATCCTGAATGAGGCGGATTTTAATATTTTCCCAGCTCGTGAAACTAGCTTTGTGTAAATTCAACCAGGTTTTAGCGCTTCCCGTCATGTTCATGGCGGCATAACGGGCAATTATGTAGTCTGCCCAATGATAGAGGAAACCAATCTCTTCGAGGGATTCTATCCATGGGCGAGGGTCTTCTGTCCCACCATATTTCGGAATTTCTATATTGGGGTTCAAAGCAACTGGTTCGAAACCAGCATCTCTACCAATTGTTGCACCAAGTTGAAGCTTTGCAGGGTCGTCGACCTTGGTTTCTTCCTTCTTGGTGTTATACACGTTTCCCGAGCGGGTTTCCATATTAAAAGTAAATAAATAAAATTAAATAAAAATAAATTACCTTTCAAAGTTATTGTGTTTATTTATTCTTGTCTTCCTCGTAGGTTGCGATCCGCAGTCTTCGTCTAGGTCCTCTCCCGCTCCAATAAGCAATAAAGATATATCTACAATAAATATTACAAAAGGAGTAACACTATAAAAAGGAATGATGATAGTCTGAATATTCTGTTTTAAATAAATATTAAATATCATAGAATATTTTGAATAAATGTAAGGGGCATTAAAATTGATGTAACAATATGCTATTAAATAATTGCTCTGGTCGTATAACCCAATTGTGTCAAGTCGTTTCTTTTTAAGTACGTTTTTGTTCTCTTTTTTTAATGCAGGGTTCATTCAGGTTAAGATTGATAATTACATTTGATGGCAATGGGGTAGGAAATATTGGTTATTCTTTAATTTGAAACTCATTGTGTTTCATATGTATGCCCTTTTTAATATTGTTGTCGTACTGAAGTGTTGAAGGTCTTTTGAGTATTTTTTTGTGTCCAGTTTAAATAGGTTCTATGGGATATGTGTTCGGTTTCTTTACTTTTTAAGCTATTGGTGAATTTTATTGTTTTTGTCTTCTGCTTTCGAGTAGGTCTAGACTACATTCTCTCTGAATTTTCTCTTTGTTGGTGGAAGAAATAGAAACAGAGGTTATTTTGACCGCTTTTGCTTGAACACTGTCTAGTCTTCCTTTTAGTGATGAACTTGAGGGAGCCCAGACAGGTGTCGCATAATCCATTATTGGCCTTATTAAGGCGGTATAGGTTGTTCTGAGAATGTTGGGGTTTGCTCCCCAATTTGTTCCACATAGCCTTCTCAGAATGTTTAGTTTTCTGGTAGCTCTATTTGAGGTGCTAATTATGTTTTCTGTAACTCGCAATTCTTCTTCAAGTATCACACCTAGGTATTTTGGATTTCTAATTTTATCAATTATAATATATGAGAGAACCTGATGGTTTTTCTAGTGTAACCTTTCATGCTGAAATCAAATATCTTATTAGAAATTTCCCATCACCAATGGTCTTTTAGTAATAGCCTTTTTTTTTTTGGTATCGGGATATATACAGCAAAAAATGCAAAAATTATCACGTAAGCATTTTTGCATAAACGTTATTACATTACACTGGTTTATCAAAAATTATTTTTCTTTGTCCCAAAATAAACAACATTTTATCTGAATTTAACTCTTTGTGCCGATTCTAAATATACCATTAGTTATTTTTTTTCTATCATGCAAGCTTTTTGAGATACACCTATTTGAAATTTGGAAATGTTTTTATATATAGGCCTATATAAACGAAATATATTTATTTTATTATAAAGTAGTGACAGTGGATTTTCTTCTATACGTTGCTTGTGGCACATCCCTCTTGAGTGTCCAGCAGTAGTCAGCAAGCATACCGGGACTCCATTTACCTTGGTACCGCTTCTCCACGCTTGATATATCTTGATGAAACCTCTCACCATGCTCATCGCTAACTGCACCAAGATTGTCTGGTAACTCCAGCAAAGCATGGGCGGTTAAGCGTCATAAGCTGGGTAAAAAAAAGGAATAAGCGAAGAGAAAGTTTTATAGAAAAGAGAAAAGACAGAACCATGATAATAATTTTCCGAATATAAAATTAAGCTAATTAGAGAAAGATAAGTATTTTTTGCCCTATTTTCTCTCTTGATGAAAGAAGATAGATTTTTTAATTTTTATTATTTTTTATAAGCTTATTTTAAAGACAATCTAGTGTAAAACTGAAGGACACGATATAAGATAGTATATTAATTCAATGAACCAATTAGGAAGAATGAAAACCTTAAAGGTTAGACCAAATGAAAACCATAAAGGTTAGACCAGATGGAAAGAGGATGGTACTCAAGCGGGCCTCTTCAGATGAAGACCTGAGCAGCAGTTTCAGCCCTACCTTCATTACTGCTAAATCATACCTCTTCGACCAAATAGAGAGTAAATTTAGGTTGGAATGGAAATGGGGTAATAGGTAAGTTGTAGATACCATACAAATCAACTAATGAAACTGAGCAAGTATCATTTTCTGTATTTTCAAACCTAATTTAAAAAGTGTTTTTTTCATTTTAGAAGTTAAAAATGGAAGAAAATAAGATATTAGAATTATAAGAAAAGGATAGTTTTTTTATAATACAATCAAATTAAAAATTGTGTGTGTCAATATGGGAGCGGGGAAGCTAAAGTTATTAGATCAAAGGACTAAATCCTTTGTCTGATAATTCAATCAATCTGTCTTTAGAAGAGCAGATACTATCAACACAATTGTATCCAAACCTATATTTACGTAGTTGAAAAATATAATCCAAGATGTACTTTTTCTCTACAAGATTTTTTAAACTATAAAAAATAGTAAATTCTTACAACTATAAGTTAATACGTCTCGATTCCCTCAAATCAGATGAATGTGTCAATAACGAATCAAAGAAGTTAGTGTGGACAGACCAGGGATTCAACGTTTGTTTAATAAAAGTAACTTCAGTAGATTCAAAACAAAATGAACCAAAGAATTTTTTTATAGGATCAAGTCTACCTATACTGTAATTACTATTTATAATCTAGCATGTTCTTATTCACTCTACGTATTAGAAAAGAAGTGAGGAAAGAAGAAAAAAAGTACAGTTCATTATTACTCCAATTGATTAATGTTCCATCAATTTCGCAATCACCTGCAAAAATCTATATCACGACTTAATTATGAAAGAAATGTACAGCACCGATAAATACAGCGTATCAAATACAAGGTGCGTTCATTAATTTCCAGGACTGGTTAAAAAATAAAATAAATAAAAAAGCTAGAGAAAATATTTTTTACAGAGTTGAATATTGGACATTCGACCACACCTGACTGAAAGCACGAGTCTCGTGGCGCACGCGCCGATCTAAAAATAGAACAAAACAACTTCCTTGTAAGGTTCGCATTTCTAATTTTAAAATGGCCATTTTCGAAGAGCGGAGAATCTGCATTAAGTTTTGTTTTAAATTGAAAAAAAAGTGATACTGAGACGTATGAATTGATTAAAGAAGCTTTTGGCGATGCAGCTTTATCCCGTTCAAGAACTTTTGAATGATTTTCACGCTTTCAAAAAGGTCGGGAAAAGGTAAACGATGATCAGCATACTGGGCGTCCAAGATCATTTCGTTGCGAGGAAAACAAGCTCAAAATAAAGGAGTTAATTAAATCTAACAGAAGAATTATCTTCAGTGACTGGACTATCTGTTTATTTGGGGATAATGAGGTGCTTAAGGGAGGCAATGCGCCTTAAAAGACCTGAAAGATGGCAAAACAATGACTGGATACTTCACGTCGGTAATGCGCGGCCGCACACAGCCCATGTTGTTTTGCAGTTTTTGGCCAAGCATTCAAGCATACAGATCCCTCATCCACCCTATTCCCCCGACTTAGCCCCCAATGACTTTTTCCTCTATCCTAAATTGAAAATTAACTTGAAAGGACGGAAATTTGACAACGTTGATATGATACAAGCTGAATCGAAGGCAACCTTGAGGAACCTCTCAAAAAGTGATTTTATCTCCTGCTTCGACAATTGGAAAAAAAGATGGAACAAGTGTATTGAGGCAGGAGGGGCATATTTTGAAAAATATTGACTTAGTTTTTTTATTTGTTTTATTTTTTCAAAGATACAGAGCAGTCCTGGAAATTAATGAACGCACCTTGTATAACCCCGATTCAAATAAAAAGGAATTAGAGGTTAAGGAAAAACTTTAAATATACGAGGTGTGTTCAAAAAGTATCGCGACCTTTGTGTTTTCTCAAAAGTTATTTATTTATTCATGAATACCTATTTTGTACCCTTCAAAGTAATCCCCATGAGATATTATACACTTGTGCCAACGGTTTTTCCAATCTTCGAAGCACTTCAAAAAATCATTTAAAAAAAAATCTTTTTCAGCTCCTCCTTCGATGCCGTCTTTATCTCGTCAAGCGTAGCGTAACGTCGTCCTTTCATGGGCCTCTTCAGTTTAGGGAACAAGAAAAAGTCACAGGGGGGGCAGATTTGGGGAATACGGTGGCTGCGGCATCATTACTGTATTGTTTTTGGCCAAAAAGTCGCACACAAGCAACGATGTGTGAGCAGGGGCGTTATCGTGGTGCAAACGCCAATTTTTGTTCTTCCACAAATCCGGGCGTTTCTGGCGGATTGCTTCGCAAAAATTGCGCATAACTTGCAGGTAATATTCCTTATTGACCGTTCTACCCTGTGGCAAGAACTCATGATGCACCACGCCCCTGCAATGGAAGAAAACTGTCAGCAAAACTTTCACATTCGACCGAACTTGGCGCGCTTTTTTCGGTCTTGGTTCGTGCGGCAGCTTCCCATTGAGATGATTTAGCTTTGGTGTCCACGTCATAACCATAAACCCACGCTTCGTCACCAGTTATGACCCTCTGGAGCAAATTTGGGTCGTCGCGTACAGAGTCCAACATCTCATTAGCAATGTTCATGCGATGCTGTTTTTGGTCGCAATTGAGCAATTTTAGTACGAATTTCGCGGCGACCCGTCTCATGCCCAAATCATTGATAAAACTCGAATGGCATGAGCCAATCGATATATTTAGGACTTCAGCAACTTCTCTAACGGTGATTCGACGATTGGCCAATATCATTTTCTCCACTTCATTAATTTCCGTCTGTTGTGGAAGTGCACGGGCGTCCGGCACGCTCTTCGTCGTTCACATCTTCTCGGCCTTCTGAGAAAATTTTGTACCACCGATAAACGTTGCCACGGTCCAAGGTAGTATCTCCGTATGCCACAGTCAACATTCGGAATGCATCCGCGCACTTAATTTCGTTTTTCACACAAATTTGATGCAGGTTCTTTGATCATTTTTTTTAATTGGTAAAAATCGAAGACGATCCAAAACACCTGAAAGCAAAGCAGCTGTCAAAAATTAAGTGAACAACTAAAAATGGCCGAGCTTGTCGGCATAAGTGAGAGACATGAGTACCAACATAAAGCCACAAAAAGATCGAAATTCGAATATACGTAACCCGCGAAAATTCAAAAGTCGCGATACTCTTTGAACACACCTCGTATATAGCAAAAAAAAAAAAAACACCACCCCTATTATACCTTACTAGCCGAATGACCCGGGCAACGCTCGTGTTTTACCCGATTGAATGTTTTTATTCAAATACTATCTGTTACAATTATAAATTGGCGCCTTAAATAAATGCATATATTAGTTAATCACTATAGCCTATGTGCTTTATCTGTCTATGTACTGTTGGCTTCTGTAGACGTCTCTTACTGGGAAAAGGAAAGAGAGTATTCCATTTAGTTATTAACTAATATATGCATTTATTTAAGGAGCGACCCGCTCCAACACAATAGTTACAAAAACCAAAAAGCGAGTGGGGGGGGGGGGGGGGCAAAGTCAAAAACAAAGTGTCTTGCGTAGTGGCGGCGCCATCGTAGCCACGTGATCGTAGCCAACCAATAGGAGAGCGCTATTCCAAAAAAAAAGCAAACGGTTTCAGAGATGATGACGCTCGTAACTGTATACACACTGCGTGACATTGAAAATGGAACACCAAGAAATAGTGGCCAGAAAGTGATGAAACTCGGCAGACAGAGAGAGACAGGGACGAACAATAAGTGATCTTTATTTCAAAATGATAGTCATAATACAGAGCGAGAACGGCGTCGGCTTAGTAGCAAGTAGGACCACCGCGGACGGCGATGCACGCAGCAACACGTCTAGGTAGAGAGTCAATCAGAGTACGGATGGCGTCCTGAGGGATGGCTCTCCATTCCCTCTCAACCATTTGCCACAGTTCGTCTTCTGAACGCGGCTGTGGCAAGGCATGCAAACGGCGTCCAATGATGTCCCAGACGTGCTCGATTGGTGAGAGATCAGGAGAGTACGGTGGCCAGGGAAGCATCTGTACATCTTGCAGAGCTTGTTGGCTAATGCGAGCAGTGTGCGGTCGGGCGTTATCCTGCTGATAAAGGGCATTGGGTACCCCTGAAGGTAGGGGAGTGTCACCGGTCGCAGCACATCATCAACGTATCGTTGGGCCGTCATAGTGCCCTGAATACGAAGTAAAGGTGACCTGGAATCATACGCGATTGCGCCCCAAACCATGATTCCACGTTGTCGCACGGTGGGACGTTCCACAATTGCTGCCGGATTGGAGCTTTCTCCACGTCGACGCCACACGCGTACACGGCGACTATCACTGGACAATCAGAAACGTGACTCATCTGAGAACACGACCCTGTGCCATTCCGTCATCCACGTCGATCTAGCCCGGCACCATTCCAAACGTTGGCGCCTATTCGGTGGGGTCAATGGCAGTCTTCTTAGCGGACGGCATGAGTGCAAGCCATTAGCAACCAATCGACGGGAAATGGTTCTGGTCGAGATGGAATGATCTAGGGTGTCTTGCACATGTTGCAGGATGGCGGTACAAGTGGCTTGTGGAGCCGCCACTGCTTGTCGAAGGATACGCCGATCCACACGTGCTGACGTCACTCTGGTTGCACCGGCATTCCTATAAATTGCCACATTTCCTTGTTCCAACCATTTTCTCCACAGTCGGTGCACCGTGGACGCACCAAGGTGTGTATCAGCTGCGATTTGACGTATGGACCAACCTGCCCTTTTCAGTCCAATCACCATGCCCCTCGTAAAAGCGTCTGTCTGCTTGAACTGCCTCCGTTTACGATGACCTGGCATTCTCTGTTATTACACGTGTCTTTTGACACAAGAACAAAATTTCTACAATGATTTTCCTTGAAGAAATAATGACACGAATACTGTCCTTTCTGCAAGTTCCTTCCCTTATATCTTACTCCATGTGCGCACGAGAGCTGCGCATTTTACATCATTTGCATAACTCGGTTAGGCGCGTCTACCCTGAAATTTGCATAATTTTCTGGCCACTATTTCTTGGTGTTCCATTTTCAATGTCACGCAGTGTAGAATATTTATATTATACCCAAAATTCACAAATTTCCTCTTAAATTCAGAACCATAACATCTGGAATAAATTCAAATTTAAGCAATCTAGACTTTCAATTAGCTTCAAATTTAAAATTCTTGACAAAACAGATCCGCAATAAAAAAAAATACAGTTATAAAATAAAAAAAAATATATAGAACCTAATAAAAATTATTAAATTTTATTAACAAAAACCTTCCCAAACTCAAATCCGTTTATACTTTTGATTTTGAAGACCTTTTCTCCATACTGAAGTTGGAGGATCTTAAACTCAAAATTATTAATCTATTTTCAGAATTTTTAATTGACAAGACATTCAATATACCCTCAATTCACAATGGCAACAACACTATTGTAATTAACTACAATAAAGCAAAATTACTTTTAGAAACATTCCTTAAATTCAATTATACCCAAATTAAAAATCAAATTTATAATCAAAAGAAGCAGTACCGATGGGTACGTCATCTAGTCCATTATTGGCCAACCTTCTGTTATTTTGGTATGAGAGGGAATTCTTCTCTCTTAACAAAGTTAACTGGTGGTTGTTCCGATACGTAGATGACATTCTTATATTCAATAATAACAACTTTCCAAAATTAATAGAAAAATTAATCAAAAAGTCAACTTCCTCGATTTATACATAAATCTAAAATAAAAAAGTATAGAAGTATATGACAAAAGATCAAATTTCGATTTCAATATTATAAAATATAATAGACAAGATTCAAATATATCAAAAAATTGCCCCAAAAGTATCTATTTTGGACAATTTTTAAGATTCTACAGAATTACCAACAAATTAAACAACTTTATAAGTAAAATTAAAAACTTAAAGGATGAATTTAAAATAAATGGATTCAGCTAAAATACAATTTAAAAAAATATCATTTTAGCAATCAGAAAATGTCTTCACAAAAACAAATTTTCTTACAATTTCAACTTCAATGACTTTAAAAATTCACTATGAGATTTTAATTAACTTTTGACCGGATATTCAAACTTGTTTTCTCCAGTAACTTTAAAATTAAAAAAATATTTATAAAAATTAACCGTCTCCCTCTGAGTGAGTAGAATTTGCTTGTGATATTAATTCTAACATACATATATTGAATTTTAAGTTGATAACATGAACCGCAATTCAATACATATAAATGAATGATCTATAATAATGTTAACAGCAATACTGACTTCAAGTGGAAGGCGCAATCGAAATACTGCTTTCGCTTGATGACAATGACGCAACTAACCTGAGTTACATCATCTATCTCTCTGGATTCACTAATATTAACTGCACTTCCACTAATCTAGATAATAAAACTTTTATTATAGGTAAATATTGTTATAGGTAAATTGTTTTACTATTTTCACCGATCATTGCGCCTTACAGTGGCTGAAAAACATCAAAAATCTGACAGGAAGACTCCTTCGATGGAGTTTGAGATTGTCAGTCTACGACTATCAGGTGAAGTTCATCAAAGGCACCAAACAAATAGAGGCCTACCTAGTTATCCCGAAATCCGTTTTGTGGCCTACTTCACGCAACGCAATTAAAAATGTATCAAAGTGAGCTTCGGGATAATTCCAAGTATGTTCACCAAACCTCAGGCCTGACTACCGTCACCAGACGTGGTGTGATCAAAATAGTTGTTCCGCCATCCTTACGACCCACCACACTTAGAGGAGCCCACCAGAAATTTAACCATCCAGGAATTTCTCAATTGACTAGGATCATCTCCGCCCAATACCTTTGGAGCGGAATGTCGATGCACATTCGCGCCTTCGTTAAGAATTGTAATATCTGTCAAATGAGCAAATGACCGAAGTATGGAGAGTTGGGCGAATTGTCAGAATCCCCACTGCCATTCGATCTGGTCTCAATGGACACTATAGCCGGGTTTGCTAGATATGGGGATGCAAAATATTACCTGCATGTAGTAGTAGACCACGCGACTCGATTCGCATGGACATTTCCATCTCGTTCCACCAGTACGACCACATATATTTAAGTAATAAAAAGGTTGCCACAAAGTGGTTGTCAGAAACGTCTCCTCCATCTTCAATATCCTAGAGCAAGTTAGACTATGCTCCAATCCAAAGTAGTTAAGGCATATAACGATACCCCTCATTCCGTCACAGGATTTCCCCCATCATAACTCATGAACGGCTCCTTGTCGAAAGAACTGTCACAACATATATATTATTCGAAGTTAGGATCAGACATGACGTAGCCACGCAATAATATTTGAAATGAAGGCGATAAAAACGTGGTGATTTTCTTTTAATAGTAAAAAACGAGCTTTCAGGCAAGAAGGGCATTCTTGCCTGAAAGCTTGTTTTTTACTATTAAAAGAAAATCACCACGTTTTTATCGCCTTCATTTCAAATATATATTATTATCCATCGGTCACTGAATCTAGATGCCTAGCGTTACAGAGAACGAAAGAACGTCATAAGCTAGATAAGATCAGATATGGTAAAAATCACAGGTCCCCTGACTTTAAGCTAGGTCATCTAGTCCTTACCAAAATTTACAAAGACCCCAATACGGGCAAATTAGTGCCTTACTTCAGTGGACCATATGAGATAATTGAAGTGATATCCCCCTATACAGTTAGAATCAATAGACCTGATCAAGCTCAAACCTTAGACACAGAAATTATCCACTTAAACAAATTGAAACACTATTCCGAAGACACTAAGTACATCATTCACACCTCACTCAACGAACAACAATAGCGCGCCAAAATCACATTTTACTTACCATCATTTCCCCCCTGAAATATTTCATAATGCTTATAAGAATTATGCATCTACATTAAGTAACCCATTTAATCACATGAACCCCGATATTTTCTTAGATAATGACGAACCAACATTAGCAGCCAGATACATTTCTACTCCTGACACCATCCCGAAGACTGATATCCAGTTAGAACCTTCCCCTACAACGAAGATAATGCTCCCATCCTCATCAACACGTATTCATATTATGCAAATTAGCCCTCAATTAAGTGCTCTCCTTAGTAAATGTGACAATGCGAAATTGGAAAATAGGTCTTTTATAAGCAAATATACGTTAGTACTGTTGCCCATAGTTAAATATTTTAATAAGATTAAACAATTCCCAATATTTTTTCTATCCCTCCTTAAAATGGCGTGTATTAACCCGAAGGTATCCATGAAGATTATACATTTGCTGATTTATTTATCGCCGTCGTCCCGATTAAGACAAATTCAATCAATCTTGAATCATTGTTTTGAAGAGCTTTCGATGGTCCTTTGGAACACCTTCAAGGACTTCATTAATCACTCAGAAAAGGATGGTGACCACGACATTAAGATTGATGACCCCCCATATGATTCTATCGTCAGAGAATTCCTATATAGAATGGCGGAAATTTATTTCGAATTAGGATAACACCACCTGCGTTGCCCATTGACCACCCCGAACTGATAGTGTTTTTGCAAATTCATTTTCTTTTAAGGTGTCAGCAGGATTACTGATAGTCACAGACCCGTTTGAAACGATCCGTTCAGGATGTACGTCACAGAATTCAGTACGTTGCCCTCTGACCATTTGCAATAAACCATTATGTTCACACATCAACATCAAGATATATTATCCTTGCGCTACTTCATTGACATGACCACCGTCCCCTTTTCTCTCCATCCCAAACGAGAAACCTTCCGAGGACTCCAATGGCCCAAATTGGGTCATCCTACCATATTTTTCGCCACGACCAAGTCTTCATTCCTCAAACGTACCCTTTCATATCAGACATTCATTCCTTTTCATCCCTGAGCACCTTTTTAACACCCCTTTTCTTACGTTTCCTATGGAGAGTACGGTACAGAGGAGGATACTTAGCCCATCACCAATCCATCAACACTTCAGCGCAGGAGATCTACTCACGCACATAACACTCCCACAAACAGATACACAGTGGTAGCCACATCACACAGGTTCGTATACTGCTGCATTTAAAACATTTAAAACCTTATTATCTTAAGTATTATATACCATATTTAATTACGATGCGTTAGCATTCATTAATGTTGTTTTTATCTATACTTGTATATATTCTTAGTAAAATATCACGCAAATTTTTAATTTTTGTACCATAGTATCAGAATTCAATTTTTAAAATTGCCTTCCAAATCTCAACTAAATAATTTTAAAATCATTATAAATTTATTTATCTCACACAGGTTCCATCTGTCATAATTTGCCTAATGCCCAATATGTATAATTTATTTTTTTCATTAGAATGTTAAAACGTACATACAAATTAATCCATCTATAAATCTGTAGAAAATAATCGTGGGAGCCAGCGCGCGCGCGCTCACGAGAGTGGAACAAATTCTTTTTCGAAGCATACACGTACAACGGTTGCGCCCTTCCATTCGACCACGACACATACGACATATATATATATATTTAAAATAAAGAAGGCATCTCGTGACCACGAGCACATGTGCTTTTTAGATGGCAGAGCGCCATCTAGTGGAGCAAAAATAAACTAAACTTTTATATAGCTTGATCCGAGATATTTGGCCAACCCAATTTCTTGATAAATCAAGAAAAGCCATCCACGAACGCGTTTCGCGCTGTTGGCGCTCGTCAGCGTGGAGAAGGCTGTAACCACTGCGACCAAAACGATTTTTGGTCCCAATTGCTTCCCGAAAAATCAAGAAATGGGTTTTAATGCCAAATTTGCGTAAATACGCTTAACACATGAAAAAACAATAGAAGAAAATGAAAGATAAGTGGGTCAGGTGTTGATACCTTTTGAAATCTTTTTGGTCGCAGTGGTTACAGCCTTCTCCACGCTGACGAGCGCCAACACCGCGAAACGCGTTCGTGGATGGCCTTTCTAGATTTATCAAGAAATTGGGTTATCCAAATATCTCGGAGCAAGCTAAATAAACGTTTAGTTTATTTTTGCTCCACTAGATGGCGCTCTGCCATCTAAAAAGCACATGTGCTCGTGGTCAGGAGATGCCTTCTTTATTTTTAATATCAACACCTGGCCCACTTATCTTTTATTTTTTTCTATTGTTTTTTCATATATATATATAGATAGAAAATCTGCCGGTAGGAAATGGCGTCAGCTTTTGACGTTTATTTTGACGGGAGAGGCGCCCTATGCTTCTATATATATATATTGAAATTAGAGCAATCCATACTTAATTCATTAGATAAAAAAGGCATATATTGGATTTAATAAAATAATCTTTTCCCCAATATTTCGGCTGGCCGAACGCCAACCTTTATCGAGGCATTACATTGTATCTTTTATCTAATATATATATATATATATTTTAATGCATATTTTGATTCAATGAATTTTTAAATTTCAATATTTCGACGAGGCTGTTCGCCTATCTTCTTCTCGGAAAAAATCAAAAACCTTGTAAGCTTTTTATCTGCGTGATGCGCGCACGAGAAGTGTTGTTTTCTATAGCATATGTTGGTGTGACCAGACCATTTAATTTGAATTATTGTATCTTGAGGAATAAAATGCTAAATATATATTTGGTAATTTAAACCAACAACCCTATATTGTATAATACTTATAACAAGATTTTCATGTTGTATAATAGAAACACATCTGTAAATGATTATACGCATGATTGACATGTGTCATTACATCATCATATGTAATGTACTTTATAGAAACTGAGGATAAATAAATAAAACTCTGTAATAGATTAAGAGTTGAGCCAAAGCAAAAGGACGAAAACCTCTAAAATCGAGATAGATCTAGAATTCCCACAACAAGGATCTGCGCTCTTGTCGCAGCTGCTGAAATGCAATACTTCCTTTCTCGGAAACGATATAAAAGGCCTCCGTCCTAGCCAAAAATATAGTCACTTCACTATCAGCGTGAGCCTTCGTCGGTTGTCACCAAGGTCCTCCTCATCCACCATGTAAACCAATAAGAACTATTTTATCTCCATCTTTCGCTCCTAGTTCAACTTTTATCTGTTCACGGAACTCTTTTAGTGCAACTGTGTCTTCGTTTTTTGTGTGGACATTCCCAAGCTTTCCACTTTGCCTCGTCCACGACTGCCTGTACTCTGTGAGAACTGTTAAATGTCTTACAAGGTGCAGAGAGGTACTGGAAAACTCCCCATCCTGACTGTTTCTCTCGGTCAACACAGTATAGCGAGAGTTTACAGGGACTCACACCATAGAGGAACAAATCGACCATTCCAACGATACGACTGAGGAATCTACCCCAAACAAGAAACGACATTGGAGGAACGAACCGGCCATTCCAACGAAACGACCAAGCAATCTCTTCCCAACAAGAGATATTTACGGAAGACGCGACGTCCCAAGGGACCTCCGCAGATCCGCTAACACACATGGCCAACGCCAGGAGCAAGCTGTCTGACTACCCCAACGACACAGCCGAAATTCCCGCAAGTCATGGAAATCGAGGAGTAAACCCGGTGATAAGTTTCCCACCTTCGGCCTGACATCGATGCAATGCTCAAGGCGACGAGCTGCAATCAACTTTACAGAAGTTACAAGCTTCTACAAGCCCTACATGGAACGCTTTCCACGTCAGCAGGAAAACAACCAGAGACCAAGTTTCCTGACTGAACAATCATCACACAATTGTAAGTTTTTAAAAACCTACATAAATTATCCTCAATATTTTGAATTTATATTTTCGCTTTAATCATTTAAAAATCAATTTTTACCTTTTTTATATCATTTTTTATTCAATTTTCAAAACTTTCACACTCTCATTTATCAAATTCACTTTAATTTTTAATCAGATTATAAATTTCAATTTATTACTCTCTATTTTACTTTTAAAAAAATTTCGCCCATCTGGCATTTTTACCAATTTACCAATCTTACATGTCGTTCCTAAATTTACTTAAAATTGCATTATCCAAATCAACAACTTGAAAAAAAATCATTATTATTATTATTATTTTAATCTCATTTTATCATAATTCTAGACTTATCTTTGTTTTTCTTACTAGTTATCTTTATACCAAAATACCAATTATTCAATCAATTCTTAATATTTCACAAAAATCATTGTCATATTCAATATTTTATGACGCCCCAATATACACAATATAAATGTCCCAATTCAAAATATTTTTCTCAATATCACGACATTGCCCTTTTAAAAGAATCATTTTAACTACCATAATCAACGATTTAAAAAATATATTCAAATTTTAAGTATAAATTAACATAGGTGAAACGCATTTTTTTAAATTGAAAAAATTCGGAAGATACAATATCTTCAAAATCACAACTAGAGAAATAACTGGCGCTCCCCAAAACAATTTAAAAATCCAACATAGTTAACTCCCTCATCCTTTCCTTTTACATGCATATTTAATCATTAACAAATCTCTCTCAACAAACTTTACAACACCCTCACATCACTTTCTCCAATTGGCAACAGTAATTAGCGCGCGACTTAGCAACACAATCGTTGCCCCAATGAAAATTTAACATTAAGCGTGCCATATCCACTAACAATATAAATTCTCGATATGTGTTCTTCTCACCACCCATGACTCTAGTAAATTTGTTATTCATGGTGAAACAGGATAGATTCTTTACCAAACAACGACTTCACGTGACACCTTTTCATTCACAATTTTCACTTGTGTCACAGCGCCACACCACAAAACCTTTTTCACTTCTCAGGCCAAAGACGCCTTCATGCCTGTGGCACATCTCACCCCAAAGCGTGTCCACGTCGAAAGTCGCACTTTAATTCACATCTAGCCTGAAATCATCGAATAACATTTTCACTAAGTCTAAACTAACTTCGAAACACAACAACTACGAACACTGAGAAAACCATATATTTCAATTATAATAGAAAATTGCCAACCTCAACAAAAGAAGAAAGAGAAAATCAGTTTCAAGTAAATGACAAAAATAACAAACACCCCACACGAGTGACCATGACAGAAATAGAACCCCCGACGATACCGAGAAAGACAGAAAGTGGACACCCTTTATGACCTAACTCCCCCAAGTCACTACTATCTTTGGGCAATGTCCTCTCTCCCCTCAGAGCTATCATCCTGACCGCTATCTTCATGATCGACATTTTTTAAACACATTTTTCACACTAATCATTTCGATTTTCTTACAATTCTCACCAACGCCTTAATCACAACACACACACAACATACAGTAAACATTTTACATGTTAATTGATAGCACCAAATAAAACAACTTGGTTAAGTCTGATATAGACTTTATAACGGAAAAGGGGTGTAATTATCTACATATCACCTTTTTGTATAAACGAGAATATTGTTCAATTTTCCACTACTTAACATTTATCTAATCATTAATAACCTTTAATTATATTATATTTTTTTCATAAAATCATGGATAATTATTTTTATTTCTTACTTTTCAATTATATAATCAAATTTTTAATCCAACATTATTAAAATAAAAAAAAACTTTAATCAAATTTACTTTTATTTTCATGATATTATATCAGTACGACAAAACATTTAATTATAAAACAACACTTAAAGTTTCACCGCATAAATTTCTTTTCTGTGAAAAATTAATATTTATTTCAAAGAGAAATATTTACTATTTCTAACTTTTTTGGATGAAGTATGAAAGGGTGAAAATATGAAGAGTAATGGCGAACGGAAAAATAAAACATTTAATTGTTTCAATAATCATTTTTAATTCTTAATTATTATATCTTTTATATATTACATGTTTGATTTTGTCCACTTACACTTTTTTTACCCGCAATCATATTTCTATCTTTTTATTCACTATATTTTATATTTGTTTAAATACCTTCATTATATAACAATTTTTATCATCAACTATCGGGCATCAACAACAATCGTTTTCAACAATTATATTCTCTAACCATTTCCCTATACTTTTCATCACTATCTTTTCGGCCATTGCTTTACATCAACGTAGAAAAACGACAGTACTGCTTAACAATTTTTTTTTCATTTCGTAATTTCAACAAACTCTTTGAACACAGTTGCCCAGATTTAAAAATCCCAACTTCTGGCCTGAACACGCTTCAAGAGTTCATTTAATCCATCCACAGAGCACAATCACCAACGCATGCACAAAGCGTTCACTTTTTTCAACTCGCAACTTTTTTATCAGCTCTAGCGGACCACAATCAACCTTTAATTTCGAGTCAAGTCAGACCACCTACTCTCGCTACAACAATTCTACTTATCGCATTGGCTCCATATTTCACTCCTTTCCCAATCATATTAATGAAAAACATTTAAGTTAAATTATTTGATCCTTTGTGACATGACTATTAAAGAAAAGAAATTGAATTTTTTAATCAATCAAATCAGTGTTATAGTTATTTATAAATAGATCTAATTGTGATTGATGAAAAACTGAAATTTGTATAATGTTGTTATTATTGTTTTTGTTCGATCGTCCAATGTAGTAATATTATAGTGATCTTGATAATTACATGGGTTTTTGGGTGTACTCATGGTTTAATTTTAGAAAAAAGGAGACATATTGGTGGGTTTTTTCGGAAATATACACCTTGTTAATATTCGTTTATTATAATTCGAACTGCTTGAAACTTGTAATTGAACATATATACTAATGTTTAAGAGTAAACATGAAATATTCACACATAATTACTCCTTTTAGGAAAAACCCTCGGTTGTAACTACAATGGGGAAAAGTCACAAACACAAGAATATATACACACACTTAATCTTTAAAAAATATACATAAACACACACACAAACTAATACACATGCGGCACACACATATAGTTCCAAACACACAACAAGGGCAAAATTTATAAATTTTAAAATCTTTTTCAACTCTTTCTTCTATTTTAATCCAGATATTCATTGATCGAAGAGATTGATAGGTGAGTGAATCCAATCGGTGCTTTTTCTTTGATCACAAAGATTATGGTGAACAATACACACACAGGTGCATAGGGACATAAACACAATCTGTCCCACATGCCTCCTCCCATGACAACAACGGAAATTTTTTTTTAAATTTTCTTTGTTCTTTCTCCCAATCTCACTTTTAGTTTTAATCCACTTCATATTTAACCCTAGAGATAAATATTTTGATATGAATGTACTGACAATTTGTCAACCAACTAAAATATTTCGATCTTCGCCTTAGTCTATCGGCGCTGGCGCCAAAAAGTCACACACGGGTATTTTAATTGGATTGATCCATACTGCCTTGTAATTCAAATCTGTGATCCAATTCATACCTTTTCTATAATCACAAGTACTGTAATGAACAATAAAAACACATGCGCATAAGTGCATAAACACACTTTGTCTCCCACATGCCTCCTAGCACAACAGGGACAACAAACAATTTTTGAATTTTCTTTATTCTTTCTCCCAATCTCACTTATAGTCTTGATTCATTTCATGCTTAACCCTGTGAATAAGTATTTTGATATGAATTTTCTATAACAAATTAACTACCATCTTCTATCAACCAATTAAAGTACAGGGTGATCCAAAAGTCCCGCACAACTTTAAAAATTAATAACTCCGCGAATATATGCGCTAGAGTAATGCGGTAAACACCATTGTGTTCAGGATGCAATGGGACTTTTTATGGCAAATAATGAAAAATTCGAAATTGATTTTAGTTACAACTTTATTCACTAGATGGCGCCCTACCAGAATCAGCGATTCAGCGGCCAAATTGTTTGATAAATTGAAAAATATAACTGAACGACACGTATTTTTACTTTTTGAATACCAGGAAAGAACCCTAATAATATCAAATGATAAATTAATAAAACACCATTTCGCCAAAAGTTAGAAGAAATGGTTAACGATTTTTAAATACAATCTGAGATATGTAAAATAGGTATATGCAAATTAAAACATGTAGCAAAAAAAAAAAACCTGATATTTTAGATGCGGTTTGCTGGAATCCTCTCAGCTATTTATATTTCGAAAATAATAATTTTCTATTTTTTAAAATTCAACTCTCTCTCAGTATCGATTATATTTATTTTAATTCATTAGAAAAATATTTATCAATCTCTGATGATTTATTTTACTCTGGAATGCCGTTGTTGTTTTTGTCGTGTCCAATAAAGAGCCTCAGATTCTTTTCGTTTGGCCAACAAAAATGTCCAATTTATATACACATATATTCTTACATAATGAGACTTTAAAGAATGCAAATAATCTTCATCTATTTACATACACAACACATCTCCCCCCTTAATAATACTCCAGTCGGTCTAGGGGTTTCCTGGCTCTCTGAGGTCTAGGACTGCGGACGGGCACTTGCACAGCGGCAGCCTCCGGTTTAGGAGTGCAAGAGGGCACGTGCACAGCAGCAGGCCAGGGTATAGGAGTGCAAGAGGGTACGTGCACAGAAGCAGTCTCCTCCTTGTTTCCTGATGTAACCTCTGGAACCCCCTCTTCACTTTATTTCTGACTTCCACCTACAGGCTTCTCTCCTGATGTTCGAGGAAGTATCAAATTTCTTGTCTCCACTTGTTTCTTTCTCACAGGTCGCAATTGATTGATATGCCTTTTATACACGACGCCCTCGCAACTTATAAGGTAGTGACGGTAGCTCAATAATTCCAAAATGGTACCTTTTTACCGTTTAGGTCCAGTTGCTAAGTTGCGGAAATAAACCTCGCAATCTGTAGTAAACTGCTCCTGCCTTCTCAGGGCCTCATTAAATACCTCTCGCGGATTTCTCATCTTGGTATTAAATTCGAGAATCTTGATCTTAAACTTCTCTTCATTAGCAGTTCCGCCGGGGAATTCCTTTATAACAGTTTGGGGGAATGCTCTATGAGCAAATAGGAAACTTTGTAGATTCGTCTCTAAATCATCCTTCCCATTATTCTTTCTCAAAAGGTTTTTAAACTCTCTTACATATCTCTCAGCTAAACCATTTGTACTAGGATTATACGGACTGGTCTTAGTGTGCCGTATACCATTCATTTTGGTAAATTGCTCGAATTCACCGGAGACAAACTGTCTTCCGTTATCTGTAACAAAATATTAGAGCAATCCAATTCTGGCGAGAATTTCTCTAAGATGACTTATAATCGTTTTTTCTGGTAATATCTTTGATGATAAAAATTTCTATCCACTTTGAGTATGCGTCCACGAGAACCAAAAACATTCTTCCCATGAACGGACCCGCTAGATCAAGATGAAGTCGATGCCACGGTTTTTCGGGCCAAGTCCATTCCGAGATGGTAGCCGGGGGCATGCTTGCCGATTCTTGGCATACTCTACATTCTCTAGTTAACTCCTCGATGTTACTGTCTATGCCTGGCCACCAGAAAATACCGTCTGGCAATCATCTTCATTTGAACAATCCCCATGTGTATTTCATGCAAGTCATTTAAAATTAAAGATATTAATTTTTGGGGAATTACCACTCTTTCACGCCATTGAAAACAATCAAACTCCAAACTTAATTCCTCATTGATCTTATAATAAGTAGCTAGTGGGTTTTCCCTCAGTACCCTTGTGAATTTTCACACAGTTGCCTTCTCTAACATTCCTTAATACTATAGACAGTATTTTATCTCGGGACGTCTCATATGCCACCTCCCTAAAAGAGAACGGTACCTCATTCAACTTCCTGAGAAGAAGTACCTGGTCTTCATCAAGAAACTCCCTGACACTCGATTCTAAAGGAAGACGTGACAATGCGTCAACATTGGAATTATCACTACTTTTTCGAAACTCCTCAGTATAATTAAATGCAGCTAATTTTAAGGACCATCTTTTAATTCTGGATGCTGCACATATGGTAATTGGTTTCTGAGGAGAAAATATATGAATTAAGGGTCGGTTGTCTGTGACTAATACGAATTTTCGTCCCAGTAAGAATTGTCTTGATTTCTCATCGCCATAAGTTATGCTCAACGCTTCCTTTTCTAGTTGATAGTACCGTTTTTACGCTTCAGTTAATGTTCTAGAAGCAAAAGCTATAGGGCATTCTTCCTTTCTATCATTTCTATGACTCAGAATTACGCCTAGTCCATAGTCCTTTAATAATGATTTACATTTTAAAAATAACATTCGATATTTTTCGTCCAATTCCATCTACAATTTTTATTCAAAAGTTGATAGAATAGCGCAAAAATGTTTGCTATATTATTTATGAATCTATAATAATAAATTAAGAGTCCTATGAAAGATCTCAATTGCGAAACATTCTTTAGGTTCAGGCGCCTCTATCACTGCTTTAATTTTATTTTCTAAGGGATGCAGTCCATATTTATCCATTTTAAACCCTAAAAATTCCACCGATTTCTTTTTAAATTTACATTTATATCTGTTTAACTTTAAACCTTTTTCTAGCAATCATCTAAACACCAGATCCAACTTTTGTTCATGATCTTTAAAGTCTTTTCCTGCAACCAAAATATCATCTATATAGCAGGCCACACCTGGCAAATCAGAAAATAGGCCTTCCATAATCCTCTGAAATTTATTTGGTGCTACCGCTACATCATATGGTAGTCTTTTATAAGAAAACAACCTCTTTGTTGTGTTTATATAAACAACAGCTTTGGCTTCTTCCGCTAACATTACTTGTAAGTAAGCCTGTGATAGGTCTAGAGTCGAAAGTACGGTGCTTGTAGATAATTTTGAAAGATCTCATCGATCGATGGAATGGGATACCTATCTAATTCTATTGCTTTATTAGCTGTACATCTAAAATCACCACATATCCTTACACTACCATCCTTTTTTGATGCCGGTACTATTGGAGCGGTCCAATATGCATGAACTATAGGTTATAAAATGCAAGAATTCACTAAACGATCAATTTCATTCTCTACTTTGTTTTTTGGAGATAAAGGTAAACATCTGGCCTTACAAAACACAGGAGTCACATCCTTTTTTAAATTAAAAATTATTCTAACGTCCTTCAGATAGCCCAAATCTTTGTTAAACAAATCTGCATACCTATCCATCAAATTTTTATATATTTAAATATTTTTCTATTATATTCATTATTTAAAATTTTAATGCTAAATAATATAGAATAATCAAGTTTCAACTGTTTAAGCCATTCTCTTCCTAATAAAATTACCTGGATTTTTTCATTTACAACTATTAATCGTAAATATTGGTTGGCTTCTTTTACAAAAACATTTCTTTGATCTAAAATCTCTATTGATTTACCACAAAAGGATTTTTCTCTTAAATTTGTTGGAAATATTATTTTACCTTGCCAATAATTCTTAAAAATATACTTAGGTATTAACGTAACTGGACTTCCTGTATCTATTGTAAAGCACAAATAATAATCATCTACTGTTAAATTTATTGTGGCATCAGTTTCGCCCTGTACAGAATATATAGAGTCCTCTTGTACAAATTTACATCCCCACATTCTTTTACTAGCTTTGCAGACCCTACTTAAATGACCCAGTTTATTACATTTTAAAACAAGTCTTTGTTCTATGAGATAAAACAGATGCCACGTGTGAATGTCTTTCACCACATCTATAACACACTATTTTGCCTTTGCCACTTTGCCTGAAAGGCCTATACTGCGCCGTACTATTATTGTAGTCGCCCTTTTTATCCTTTCAAATCACAGGGGATATCTTGACTACTAATTTATCTTGTAATTCTCTTGTATTTATCTCCGCCAATTCGAAAGAGATCGCCACTGCAAAAACTTTATCCAGGGTGACATCGTCGTCCTCTTGTAGTAGCTTCTTTTGCAGGATTTCCGACTTAATTCCAGCCACAAAACGGTCTCGCATCATGGTTCCCAACATATCGACGAAATTACAATTTATTGCCAAATGTTTCAATTCTCTAAGATATTCCGAAATTGATTCTCCTTTCTGTTGAATTCTCTTTAAAAATCTGCATAGCTGTGGTATCACTTTCTTCTTTGGATCCAAATGCAGCTTAATTCTTTGAAAGATAGTATCATAGGGTTGATCATTCATTGGACCAGAAGAAAATGTTGTTTCCCTGCTTCAAAGTTTCAGAATCTGGTAGCGAGGTAAAGATCAGCACTTTAATCTACTTCTTCAGATGCCAAAAAGAAAGCCTCAAATTTTTGTACAAAAAGATCGAAGTGTCCTCCACTGGGCTATAGCATCTAAAAGGTATTATTAACTTTGAACTTGTCATGCTGATATTTTCTACTCCTTTGTTTTCTTGATTCAGATAGTTTAAAAGATGTAATCTTAACCCATTTTCTTATTTTTACTCTCCATAATCCGAGAGTCAGATTTGTTTAAAGGTTGTAGTTGTTATACTTGCATAGACGCCGTTTTCCTCAGCTTTTTACTGGCTTTGTAGATCGCGCATCCTCGTCGCCACTTTTGTTGTGTCGTAATTAGACGTACAAGAGCTCAAACTTGACCATGGCCAACAACAAATGTCCAATTTATATATACATATATTTTTACATAATGAGGCTTTAAATAATACAAATAATATTCATCTATTTACATAAACAACAGTTAATATATAGCGAGAAGAGTAGAGGACTGAGCACAGATCCCTGAGGTACACCAGCCCATGTTCTTCGGTCCTTGGAAAATGTTCCATTGACCCGAACCTTTATCCTTTTTCCCCTTAAGAAGTCTGCAATTCAGATTGAGTTTTTCCTCTTACTCCGATGTTGTGCAGCCTTTCAAATAATTTCTACACTCGAACAAAATCTGAGGTCATATCCAGGAATACGGCCGTTGTCTTCTTTGGCGGGTTTTCCTAGAAATCTATTATTGATTGACAGAAGTAGAACAGTTTATCAGTTGTACAGTGTCTGGATCTTTAGGCAGTTTGGTAGAAGTTTATTTTATTATTGTTAGTGAGCCAGACTATAAGCCTAGAGTGGATAATTCATTCTGTTATTTTACAAAGTATGCTTGTAAGAGCAATTGGCCGATAGTTCTTGCATTCCTTAGCATCTTTGTTTGGTTTCAGTATTGGCACTATAATTGATATCTTCCAATTCTTTGGTAGTTTACGAGTTTGCCATGAAATGTTCAGTATTCGTAGGAGTTGATTTTTAGCTTCGTCTCCAAAGTGCCTAATCATTTAACCAAAGATTAGAGCATCTCTAGGTGACATCTTGGATTTAACTTTCCTATTGATGAGTATAGCTCATTCAGTGTGAAGTCTCTCGAGTAAATATCTTGTTGATGGTAATTTCTTGCTTGTGTTTAACTAACTTGTTTATATTATTTTTTAGAGTCCTGCCTTCATTCGTATAGCTGAGTCTGGAAGTGCTTGAAAGATATTCATAAATTATGTCAGCCATCTGTTTGTTCGTTCTCACTGTTCATATCGGTTAGAGTATTGGATATTAGTGTTGGTTTTGAGTTTTATAACACTAATTATATTCCAGTGATGGCTTTCCTTTTTGGATCCATTTTCTTTGCAGAATTCTGCCCATTTTTCTTGTTTGAATATCCAAATTTCTTGTTCTTATTTTGTGACTAATTTCAATGAGTTCCTTTATGATTTCGTCTGTTTTATTTGTTTTAAGAAGTTAATTTTTATTGTCTCTCTCAGCAATCATTGCCTCGATATTGTGGTCCTTCCAGTAAAGTATTCACAGGTCTTTACGTCTACCTATAGGTATCGATACTCTTGCATCAATATGTTCAAAGAGAATTTTACCAAGTTTTTGTCAATCGTTCTGTGATTTATTTCTTCGTTGCACAGTTCTTCAAGCTTTTCTGTAATTTTTTTTCCAGTGTTCTTTTATTCTGTTGAAACATCTCAATTTTGAATTTTAGGGTTGTTAAAATTGGTCTGTGGTCACTGATTGCACTTTTCAGAATTTTCCATTGTGTTGTGGGTGTGATGTTGTAATTTATCGCTGTGATGTCTATTGCGGATTCTGTGCCTGTGGACTTGGATATATAGGTGTTCTTTTCGTTATTTAAAGGCGTAAGGTCGAGGTCGGTTAGCATGTCCTCAACCTGCTGACCTTTGTTATCCTGGACAGGTGATCCCCAAGTTGGTCTTTCGGCGTTAAAATCACCAAGTATGATTGCGATATCCGAAGACGCTTCACTTAATGTCTCTATCAGGCCTGCATTGATGCTAGTATTATCGTGGTGATTATGATTGGAATTGTTTTATCTGTAAGATAGATTTCTATTGCCTGAGCTTCTGTCGTGCTTTCTCTAGGCTTACTCTGATTATAGGCGATTTCCTTAAATTTGATTTCTAGAGTTTTAATCAAAACGGCAAGTCCTCCTCCGAATTTTTCCGGTCTGTCCATTCGTAGTGTTGTATAATCTTTAATATTGAATCTCAGATTCTGATTCAATTTTGTCTCCTGGGGACAATTAATATGTACATTGTTGTCACAGAGAAGACAAGTCAGCTCTTTATTTTCCTCTTGGTACCATTTATATTGAGTTGTAGTAGATTGAATTGTGTCCTCGTAATAGATTTCTCATCATGAGCTCGAGCTGCAGCTCCTGACGCGGCGGTTACCCCGGACGCGGTAGCATTACTGGAGATATCAGTTTTGCTCTTCATTTGAAAATGGGTGCCGTTGCAACGTTAGTCATCTTGGAAACGAACCAGAATTTGGTCAAATATTCCAAGGGTCCAGGGGAGACCGCAAGGAGGTGTGGTCGAACTTCTCCCCTTCGCCCTGGAATGCCGTCACCAAGCACTCTTGGTGAATTGTTTTAATTGTGATTCAAAATCTGCCACTGAAGCTTTACGAGCGTTTCGTTCCTTTAAATATATTCGAAGCGGTAAAGGACCAATGAGATGCTACTCTCTAAAGCGATTGATTAAAAGTTTTGAGGAAACTGGATCTCTGGAAGCAAAACCTCGGAGTGGAAGACCATCGACATGCAAGTCAGTGGCTGTTACGGTTTTGCAGAATGCTGAAGCTATTGAAACGTTATCCACGTATGGAGAAGTAAGTGCTAGACAAGTTTCTCGACAAACGGGAATTTCGTATGGAACAGTTTGGAGAGAACACACATTTAGAATTTTTCTATAAAAATATCCTAACAAAATTCAAAGTTTTCACGAGTTGAAAGTCAGCGATTTTGAGAAGCGTCAAGAATTCGCTGCATGGGTTTTCCGGCAAATTGATATTGATGAAAACTGGCTGTCAAATGTTCTAAGAACAGATGATGCTCACTTTTATCTAATGGGAGAATTTAACATTCAAAACTGCCTCATTTTGGCAACAGAAAACCCTAGGATTTTTACAGAAATACCACTTCATCAGCACAGAGTTACAGTTTTGTGTGGGTTACTTCTTCTTTTATTATTGGGCCATTTTTCTTTGAAAAAATCAATGGAAGAACTTTTAAAACCGTTTTTGTAACTGGTGAACGTTATGTTCAACTTTTGAGAGAAAAGGTTATTCCCATATTGCAGGACAGACAAGTACTAAGCGAAATAACATTCTTGCAAGATGGAGGACCTCCTCATATCTCCCGCGGTGCCAAACAATTGCTGAAGGATACGTTCGGTGGAATTCGTTGATAAGTCGCCACTTTATATACCAGTGGCCCCCAATATCACCAGACTTGACGCCTTACAATTTCGGTTATAGGGGTACATTAAGTCGCGTTTTTATCGATGCCGGCCTACCACATTGGCCATGTTGAATGCTTCTATCAGATGGCACGTTTTATAAATTTCAACTATTTAATTGTGACCATTCTGTCATCTATCGTCTGCAGGCGGTGTTTGAGAATGAAGGGCGCCACATTGAGCAAGGATTGTGACCTAATACAAGAGAGAAGGCAGTTACCTCATGTGTTATATTTTGCAGCTCTTTGTTTTGGGTTATGGGAATAATAAATGCTGTCCTCACATCTTGACTCTTTTTTTTCTGTAAACAGTAATTTTTTGTTTGTCATTTGCCCACATTTTATATTATGTCGTGCAGGCCAAAGTGTTATAACTTCTCGAATAACACTGGTATACACAATTTTACCCCTTATGTTTAGTTTATCGCGTTTCGCTCATTAGAAGAAATAGCATAAGGAATAATTTCTGTACCCCCCTCCCCAAATTTAGATGTTTTGCGCAAAAAATTATACAAAATGATTTTACTACCACGTTTTTCAACGTAAAAGGTCGATTTAAAAATGATTTTTTTGAGGGGATACATTTTCAAAATTATGTACAGTATAATAAACAATGATAACATTTGACAAACCCATAGGATATTTGGAATAAACTACGACAAATATATTTTGCCACTCCCCTCTATATTTCATTTTTGGATCATGACAAATATCCAGTTAAATAGTCAAGTGTCGACAATTAGTCAAGAAACTATACATTCCTTATAGTACGAAATCCTATTTGTAGTGCCATCATAATTTTTGGTACTATATTAACATTTCAAAAATCGTGTATTGATATCAGTAGTTATTTTCAAACCTTCAATTTATTTCACAAAACTCCATCTAAAATATAAATATTTTTTGCTACATGTTTTATTTTGCATATACCTATTTTACATATCTCAGATTGTATTTAAAAATCGTCAACCAATTCTTCTAACTTTTGGCGAAATGGTGTTTTATTAATTTATCATTTGATATTATTAGGGTTCTTTCCTGGTATTCAAAAAGGAAAAATACGTGTCGTTCAGTTATATCCCCCCAGTCCCCCCCCCCCCTTTTTTTTCCTTAAAAAAATTGAGCTTTTTAGATTTTCATTAAGTTAAATTATTTGATCCTAAAGGACATGACTATGAAAGGAAAGAAAGAAATTTAATTTTTTAATCAATCAACCCAATGTTATATTTGTTTATAAATAGATCTAAAGGTAATTGATGAAAAACTGAAATTTGGATAACATTGTTATTATTGGTTTTGTTCGATCGTCCAATGTAGTAATATTATAATAGTCTTGATAATTACATAGGTTTTTAAATGTACTTATAATTTAATTTAAAAAAATAAAAAAAGACATATTGATAGGTTTTATTAAAAATATACACCTTGTTAATTTTTGTTGATTATAATTCGAACTGCTTGAAACTTGTCATTGAACATATATACTAAGGTTTAAAAGTAAACATGAAATATTCCCACATAATTACTCCTTTTAAAAAAAGTTACAAACACAAGAATGTATACACACACTTAATCTTTAGAAAATACACATTAACACACACACAAACTAATACACATACAATACACACATATAATTTCAACCACACAACAAAAGCAAAAATCTTCAATTCTTCCTCTTTTTTTTTTATATGTTCTGCTTCAATGACGAGTAAAGTCAGATGCAATAAACGTGAACTTGTTATAGCCCTATATTGTTACATAAAGAATTAAAACCTTTTTGATACCCAAATAATAATATTTAATAATTTGTTTTAATCATCATTAATTTACAGCTACTTTTCATATAAATTATATTTAATTCTACTTATATATATATATATATATATATATATAAGATAAAAGTTGATAATTATTTTTGTGTTAGAGTGTTAAGTTAATAGATTTGAAATTTTATTTGATAAACTTTATTATTTACATTTCATATATATATATATATATAGTGTAAAACTATATAATAAAAATATAATAGTGATTCTAAATCTAAAACTCAAGGAGCAAACTGATAAGAATGATAAATCATATCAAGTAGATTTGGTTAGATTAGCAAGCTAAATCTAAATTAATTATAACAATAAATAGTTGTATAGTTTTATAGTTAAGTTTTCTATTAAAATTATCTTCATTATATTGATTATTTAAATTCAAATTATAAAATTTGTAAATTGTTATTATTTAGTATAGATAGAGAGAAAAAAAAATCCTTTACTTCTAACACATCATCTAGTTAATTATATATTTATAATTAATAACAATAAAATTTAACAACGTAACGTCTTTTGCATCGGCTTTTACACGTCATTTAGACATACTCTAATCCTATATATAGAATAATAGAAGTGAGAATATATATAATATTATATATTTTAGTAGTTAGAGAAAAGAGAGAAAGACAGAACCATGCACTTTTAATCAAACTAATAATAAGAAAATAAAAAGTTTTGTAAAGAAGGTAGATAAGATTGTTAGTATATATTGTGGCGAAGAAATATTTTATTATTTAATTTAATATTATTCAATGAAAATATATTCAACAGATTATAAAAATATATATTAATCTGTATTTGTGAAATCATCTTTAAAATATTTCTTTGCTTGCTTGCTTAAGATTCTCTAGCTGTAGATAGTTTTGGGGGCTGACCTGTTAATAATTGTCGACTCGTCGCTGTGACGTCATCAATAAATACTTTTACATCTTAGAATATTTCAAGGCTTGATTTCCACGCTACAACTGGTGAAGAAGCTGGACCGATACCCATTAAGAAATAAAAGAAAAATTGATTCTGTTGAACCAGAAGAAACTTCTATGAATGTAAAGACGGAAGCAGGTACCCAGGTAAGCAACTACGTTGTTCAACATCTGCCAAGGAACCCTTCCATTTTCTCCGGGGAGGATGGTGAAGATCTCCAAAAATGGTTAAAAGGGTATGCACGTGTGGCAAAGTACAACCATTGGGACGAAACCCTTTGTCTTACTAAAGTTTATTTTTATCTGTCTGGAACTGCTCTCAAATGGTTTGAGAACAACGAAGAAAGCATCCAGACTTGGAAGGAATTCACATCTCAATTAGAGAATGTGTTCGGAAAAAAAGAAAATTCAAAATTGCAAGCGGAGAAGAAACTCAAAACACGGGCACAATTAAAAGGTGAAAGTACCGAATTTTACATCCAGGATGTCCTGTGCTTGTGCAAAGAGGTTGATCCTCAAATGAGCGTAAAAGATAAAATCTCCCATCTCATGAAGGGGATAGCTGAGGAGCTTTATCAAGCACTCCTACCGAGGGATGTACAGAGCACCGAGCAATTCATTACAGAATGTCGCCGTGTCGAAGCGCTCCGTTGTAAGCGAGTTACCCCAACCAAGTACGAACGTCTACCAAATGTAGCCTCTCTCTGTTACCAGGATGACGGAGAAGATCTGTCATCGCTGATCCGAAAAATTGTTCGTGAAGAGATAAAGCAAGCATTGGACTCTTCTCAAGAGGAGCCTAAAATCGCTGTCATTGAAGATTTAGTGAGGGAAGAGATTGTAAAGACCTTCGCACCTAGATCAAAACCTACAATAAGTCCCCCTCAAGCATCCAGGCCGGAATCAAATACTAGATACGAGGCCCAAACGATACGACCGCATCCTGAACCTCATTACCGAAAGCAAGGAAGAAGATGTGACACCAATGAATGGCGGACAACTGAGGGAAAGTCAATCTGTTTCTACTGCGGACGCCCAGGTCACGTCATCCGCTATTGCCGCGACAGGAAGAGACACAATGAGGAGAGGAGAAATGAATATTTCCAAAGAAAGCAACTGAATTCTACAACTCTCAAACCCAATCTCAGGAAAACAAAAAACCTATTTCTTTCAGAACAATCACATCTGGTATAAATTCAGTTATAAAAAACATTGATATAAAATTAGCTTCAACACTACAATTTATTATAAATAAATTAACTAATAAATATAATTATAAATTTATCGACTCAAATAAAAAAACCATTAACTATTTAATGAACAATTGGACAAACATTGAAACAGTACACACATTTGACTTTGAGGACCTATATTCTAAAATAAATTTAAGAGATCTAAATAATAAAATAACCAATTTATTTAACGAAATCATCAATGACAAAACTTCCCACATTAAAATTATTCATAACAGATATAAAACAATTGAATTAGATCTTAAAACAGCAAAAACTCTACTGGAAACATTTTTAAATTTTAACTATATAGAATTTAAAAATAAAATATATATTCAATCAGAAGGCGTACCCATGGGAACATCCTCAAGTCCTTTATTAGCAAATTTAATATTATTCTGGTACGAAAGAGAATACTTTCTACAAAATAATGCTAACTGGCAAATGTTCCGTTATGTAGATGACATCATAATATTTAATAATCCACAGTTCAAAAACCTAATACCTAAAATTTATCCTAAATACTTGAAACTTAAGAACAATGAAAATAGAAACAAAAAAGTTAACTTTTTAGACCTAAATATAGACCTTACAAACAATGCTATTAAAATTTATAATAAAAAAAGTAATTATAATTTCAATATTATATAAAATACTGTAATATGAATTCTAATATATCATTAAATTGTTGTAAAGGTATATACTTTGGACAGTTTCTAAGATTTTATAGAATAAATACACTGCGTGACATTGAAAATGGAACACCAAGAAATAGTGGCCAGAAAGTGATGAAACTCGGCAGACAGAGAAAGACAGGGACGAACAATAAGTGATTTTTATTTCAAAATGATAGTCATAATACAGAGCGAGAACGGCGTCGGCTTAGTAGCAAGTAGGACCACCGCGGACGGCGATGCACGCAGCAACACGTCTAGGTAGAGAGTCAATCAGAGTACGGATGGCGTCCTGAGGGATGGTCTCCATTCCCTCTCAACCATTTGCCACAGTTCGTCTTCTGAACGCGGCTGTGGCAAGGCATGCAAACGGCGTACAATGATGTCCCAGAGGTGCTCGATTGGTGAGAGATCAGGAGAGTACGGTGGCCAGGGAAGCATCTGTACATCTTGAAGAGCTTGTTGGCTAATGCGAGCAGTGTGCGGTCGGGCGTTATCCTGCTGATAAAGGGCATTGGGTACCCCCTGAGGGTAGGGGAGTGTCACCGGTCGCAGCACATCATCAACGTATCGTTGGGCCGTCATAGTGCCCTGAATACGAAGTAAAGGTGACCTGGAATCATACGCGATTGCGCCCAAAACCATGATTCCACGTTGTCGCACGGTGGGGCGTTCCACAATTGCTGCCGGATTGGACCTTTCTCCACGTCGACGCCACACGCGTACACGGCGACTATCACTGGACAAGCAGAAACGCGACTCATCTGAGAACACGACCCTGTGCCATTCCGTCATTCACGTCGATCTAGCCCGGCACCATTCCAAACGTTGGCGCCTATTCGGTGGGGTCAATGGCAGTCTTCTTAGCGGACGGCATGAGTGCAAGCGATTAGCAACCAATCGACGGGAAATGGTTCTGGTCGAGATGGAATGATCTAGGGTGTCTTTCACATGTTGCAGGATGGCGGTACAAGTGGCTTGTGGGGCCGCCACTGCTTGTCGAAGGATACGCCGATCCACACGTGCTGACGTCACTCTGGTTGCACCGACATTCCTATAAATTGCCACATTTCCTTGTTCCAACCATCTTCTCCACAGTCGGTGCACCGTGGACGCACCAAGGTGTGTATCAGCTGCGATTTGACGTATGGACCAACCTGCCCTTTTCAGTCCGATCACCATGCCCCTCGTAAAAGCGTCTGTCTGCTTGAACTGCCTCCGTTTACGATGACCTGGCATTCTCTGTTATTACACGTGTCTTTTGACACAAGAACAAAATTTCTACAATGATTTTCCTTGAAGAAATGACGACACGAATACTGTCCTTTCTGCAAGTTCCTTCCCTTATATCTTACTCCATGTGCGCACGAGAGCTGCGCATTTTACATCATTTGCATAACTCGGTTAGGCGCGTCTACCCTGACATTTGCATAATTTTCTGGCCGCTATTTCTTGGTGTTCCATTTTCAATGTCACGCAGTGTATTATATTAGAAAATTTCATAGAAGATGTTAAAAATTTAAACATGGAATTTATTAAAAACAAATTTAGTATCAGACAAGTAAAATATTTCAACAGTATATCTATTATAAAATACTTAAAAAAAAAATAAATGGAATTATCCATTTATTAAATCAACTTTCTATAATTTCTCTCAATAATAACTAATACAAATTTATAATCTTTAACAATTAGTTAAACTTAAATTAAATAGCTGATTTGAAGATTTTTTCACAAGATGTTTAAAGTAATATTGTATAGAATTCATTTTGTTTAATCTCCAATTTCTGGGGAGGAAAATGGAAATTAAATAAAAGTGAATTTTCACATTTAATAGCTTTATTAAACTATAATAATTTGCCTTTTTAAAGGAATATTGAAAGATGAATAAGTGTTGAATCAGTTATTTTAATATAACTAGCTGTAAAGATTATAAAGTTTGGTTTTCTTCCATTAACTATCTTTTCTCTCTTCTTTGAATATCTTGTTGTTCTAAAACTTTAGAACAAACGGTCTAATTTTGTCCCCCCCCCCCCCACAACATGTGTGTCATCCAGAAATAGATGTTTACAGTTGAAGGCGCCGCGGGCAAGGTAGGTTCACGGTTGGAACTTGTTAATGGAATTTGTTATATCTGTTCATATAAATGTTTCACTGAAGTAACTTTATATTAACACATAAAATCCGGTTGAAAAGAGATCTATGACGTAATAGAGAAGGGATGAAACGCCGCTGAACTTCTATTTGAGAATTCCGGTTCAGCAGATCTCTTTTTTCAATAATTACTCCAATTTAAATTTTTTTTCAATATTTTAACCTCTGTGAAATCTTTTTGACAAATGATAAAACTCCGAGGTTGCGTATCTTTTATAAAACGTTTAATTAGGCTCTAGCTTTCGGGTATGGTGGCCCTTCTACAGGAGCAACGCGAATGGTGGTGAATCGTTAGTAGCTGCTATATATTTATCTAATATATTTACATCTTTACGAATTTATTCATAAAAGAACTATTAATTTATTTATATATGTTAAGTATCAAGACTATTTACATCTTTCTAAACTAAGTGTTCCATAGCTAATTCAAATCTCATAAGTTAAATTATCATATAATAGTTTTCACCTTAGTTTAGAAAGATGTAAATAGTCTGGATATTTAACATATATAAATAAATTAATAGTTCTTTTATGAATAAATTCGTAAAGATGTAAATATATTAGATAAATATATAGCAGCTACTAACGATTCACCACCATTCGCGTTGCTCATGTAGAAGGGCCACCATACCCGAAAGCTAGAGCCTAATTAAACGTTTTATAAAAGATACGCAACCTCGGAGTTTTATCATTTGTCAAAAAAAATATTTTTTTTTGTATATGTCTGGTCTACCATTAGGGTTTCAAAACATAATAACCAAACTTATAACAAAAGTTAATTAATAGTATAGATATATTACTAAATACAACTATTTATATTCATATTTTAAAATAAAAAAATTTTAAAAAATCATTTAAAAAAAAAAAAAGGATAAAATATAAAATTATAAAAAAAATATATATATATACTAACAATCTTATCTACCTTCTTTACAAAACGTTTTGTTTTCTTATTATTAGTTTGATTAAAAGTGCATGGTTCTGTCTTTCTCTCTTTTCTCTAACTACTAAAATATATAATATTATATATATTCTCACTTCTATTATTCTATATATAGGATTAGAGTATGTCTAAATGACGTGTAAAAGCCGATGCAAAAGACGTTACGTTGTTAAATTTTATTGTTATTAATTATAAATATATAATTAACTAGATGATGTGTTAGAAGTAAAGGATTTTTTTTTCTCTCTATCTATACTAAATAATAACAATTTACAAATTTTATAATTTGAATTTAAATAATCAATATAATGAAGATAATTTTAATAGAAAACTTAACTATAAAACTATACAACTATTTATTGTTATAATTATATATATATATATATATATATATATATATATATATATATATATATATATGGAAGCAATGGTCGCCTCTCCCGTCAAAATAAACGTCAGAATCTGACGCCATCTATTGACCGTCGCCGCAACTAGCGGCATCGGGTCGGTGACAAAGCCACAACACCAACTTTGGCAAACTGATAAGCGTCCACCTAGAGACCATGGTTTCGGGCTAATGGCCCTCGTCAGTCTAGGGCGGACTTTATTCCATGAGATCCACACGGGATCTAATGGAATCCTCACAATCTGCCAAAGAGGTGTTTTGCTGGCAATGTGGCTGGGCCAAATCTATTGGCAAAACATAGATGGAAAATTTGCCGGGAGGAAATTAATCCATGGAAGCAATGGTCGCCTCTCCCGTCAAAATAAACGTCAGAATCTGACGCCATCTATTGACCGTCGCCGCAACTAGCGGCATCGGGTCGGTGACAAAGCCACAACACCAACTTTGGCAAACTGATAAGCGTCCACCTAGAGACCATGGTTTCGGGCTAATGGCCCTCGTCAGTCTAGGGCGGACTTTATTCCATGAGATCCACACGGGATCTAATGGAATCCTCACAATCTGCCAAAGAGGTGTTTTGCTGGCAATGTGGCTGGGCCAAATCTATTGGCAAAACATAGATGGAAAAATTTGCCGGGAGGAAATTAATCCATGGAAGCAATGGTCGCCTCTCCCGTCAAAATAAACGTCAGAATCTGACGCCATCTATTGACCGTCGCCGCAACTAGCGGCATCGGGTCGGTGACAAAGCCACAACACCAACTTTGGCAAACTGATAAGCGTCCACCTAGAGGCTTTGTCACCGACCCGATGCCGCTAGTTGCGGCGACGGTCAATAGATGGCGTCAGATTCTGACGTTTATTTTGACGGGAGAGGCGACCATTGCTTCCATGGATTAATTTCCTCCCGGCAAAATTTCCATCTATGTTTTGCCAATAGATTTGGCCCAGCCACATTGCCAGCAAAACACCTCTTTGGCAGATTGTGAGGATTCCATTAGATCCCGTGTGGATCTCATGGAATAAAGTCCGCCCTAGACTGACGAGGGCCATTAGCCCGAAACCATGGTCTCTAGGTGGACGCTTATCAGTTTGCCAAAGTTGGTGTTGTGGCTTTGTCACCGACCCGATGCCGCTAGTTGCGGCGACGGTCAATAGATGGCGTCAGATTCTGACGTTTATTTTGACGGGAGAGGCGACCATTGCTTCCATGGATTAATTTCCTCCCGGCAAATTTTCCATCTATGTTTTGCCAATAGATTTGGCCCAGCCACATTGCCAGCAAAACACCTCTTTGGCAGATTGTGAGGATTCCATTAGATCCCGTGTGGATCTCATGGAATAAAGTCCGCCCTAGACTGACGAGGGCCATTAGCCCGAAACCATGGTCTCTAGGTGGACGCTTATCAGTTTGCCAAAGTTGGTGTTGTGGCTTTGTCACCGACCCGATGCCGCTAGTTGCGGCGACGGTCAATAGATGGCGTCAGATTCTGACGTTTATTTTGACGGGAGAGGCGACCATTGCTTCCATGGATTAATTTCCTCCCGGCAAATTTTCCATCTATGTTTTGCCAATAGATTTGGCCCAGCCACATTGCCAGCAAAACACCTCTTTGGCAGATTGTGAGGATTCCATTAGATCCCGTGTGGATCTCATGGAATAAAGTCCGCCCTAGACTGACGAGGGCCATTAGCCCGAAACCATGGTCTCTAGGTGGACGCTTATCAGTTTGCCAAAGTTGGTGTTGTGGCTTTGTCACCGACCCGATGCCGCTAGTTGCGGCGACGGTCAATAGATGGCGTCAGATTCTGACGTTTATTTTGACGGGAGAGGCGACCATTGCTTCCATGGATTAATTTCCTCCCGGCAAATTTTCCATCTATATATATATATGTCGGCAATATGCACGTCCTCAATATGTAATTAATCTGGATGCAATTTTACATAACAGAATATATAGAGTTGTATCTGGAAGAACATATAGCAAATTTTAAGCTCTCTATTTTGAATATCCTTGGAATTATTCACAAATTTTCCAATATCACTTGTAAATTTTCCAATCACACGCAAACACCTGCGGCAACTGAGATAGGTTTTGGTTTTGGCAGGAAGCTTGCTGCACCTTCGAACAAGAGGAATTACTACTACAAAATACTCAAACATCGGTGTAAACTTCAATTTTTTATAAAATATTATCAATAATATTTGTTAGGCAAACTTTCACTCGGATAAAACCCGGACGAAGCCGGGTACACATCCGCTAGTATATATATATATATATATATATATATATATATATATATATAACAATAAATAGTTGTTTAGTTTTATGGTTTAGTTTTGTATTAAAATTATCTTCTTTATTTTGATTATTTCAATTCAAATTATAAAATTTTTAAATTGTTATTATTTAGTAGAGAGAGAGAGAGAAAAAAAATCCTTTACTTCTAATACATCATTCAGTTAATTATATATTTATAATTAATAACAATAAAATTTAACAACGTAACGTCTTTTGCATCGGCTTTTACACGTCATTTAGACATACTCTAATTTATATATAGAATAATAGAAGTGAGAAAATATTTAATATTATAAATTTTAGTAGTTGGAGAAAAGAGAGAAAGACAGAACCATGCACTTTTAATCAAACTAATAATAAGAAAAAAAAGTTTTTAAAGAAGGTAGATAAGATTGTTAGTATATATATATATATATATATATATTTTTATAATTTTATATTTTATCCTTTTTTTAATGATTTTTTAATTTTTCTTTATTTTAAAATATGAATATACATAGTTGTATTTAGTAATATATCTATAATATGAATTAACTTTGTTATAAATTTGGTTATTATGTTTTGAAACCCTAATGGTAGACCAGACATATACAAAAAAATTTTTATTGAAATAATTATTGGAAAAAGAGATCTGCTGAACCGGGGATTCTCAAATACAAGTTCAGCTGACATTTCACCCCTTCACTATTATGTCATAGACCTCTTTTCAAACGGATTTTATGTGTTAATATTAAGTTACTTCAGTGAAACATTTATATGAACATATATAACAAATATAAGTGTTAACAAATTCCAACTGTATACCTACCTCGTCCGCGACGCCCTCCTCTGTAAATAGCTATTTCTGGATGACACATATTGCGGGGGGGGGACGTGTGTCGTTCCTTCAAAATTAGCCCGCTTATTCTGAAATTTTAGAACAACAAGACAACCAAAGAAGAAAAAAAAAATAGTTAAGGGAAGAAAGCCAAACTTTATAATCTTTACAGCTAGTTATATTAATATAACTGATTCAACACTTATTCATCTTTCAATATTCCTTTAAAAAGGCAAATTATTAGAGTTTAATAAAGCTATTAATTGTGAAAATTCACTTTTATTTAATTTCCATTTTCCTCTCCAGAAATTGGAGATTAAACAAAATGAACTCTATACAATATTACTTTAAAAATCTGGTGAAAAAAATCTTCAAATCAGCTATTTAATTTGAGTTTAATTAACTGTTAAAGATTATAAATTTGTATTAATTATTATCGAGAGAAATTATAGAAAGTTGATTTAATAAATGGATACTTCCATTTATTTTTTTTTAAGTATTTTATAATTGATATACTGTTGATATATTTTACTTGTCTGATACTAAATTTGTTTTAATAAATTCCATGTTTAAATTTTTAACATCTTCTATGAAATTTTCTAATATATTATTTATTCTATAAAATCTTAGAAACGGACCAAAATATATACCTTTACAGCAATTTAATGATATATTAGAATTTATATTACAGTATTTTATAATATTGAAATTATAATTACTTTTTATTATAAATTTTAAAAGCATTATTTGTAAGGTCTATATTTAGGTCTAAAAAGTTAACTTTTTTGTTTCTATAATTTTTTTCATTGTTCTTAAGTTTCAAGTATTTAGGATATATTTCAGGTATTAAGTTTTTAAACTGTGGATTATTAAATATTATGATGTCATCTACATAGCGGAACATTTGCCAATTAACATTATTTTGTAGAAAGTATTCTCTTTCGTACCAGAATAATATTAGGTTGGCTAATAAAGGATTTGAAGAAGTTCCAATGGGAACGCCTTCTGATTGAATATATATTTTATTTTTAAACTATATATAGTTAAAATTTAAAAATGTTTCCAGTAGAGTTTTTGCTGTTTAAGATCTAATTTAATTGTTTTATATCTGTTATGAATAATTTTAATGTAGAAAGTCTTGTCATTAATGAATTCGTTAAATAAATTGGTTATTTTATTATTTAGATCTCTTAAATTTATTTTAGAATATAGGTCCTCAAAGTCAAATGTGTGTACTGTTAAATGTTTGTCCAATTGTTCATTAAATAGTTAATGATTTTTTTATTTGAGTCGATAAATTTATAATTATATTTATTAGTTAATTTATTTATAATAAATTGTAGTGTTGAAGCTAATTGTATATCAATGTTTTTTATAACTGAATTTATTCCAGATGTGATTGTTCTGAAAGAAAAAGGTTTTTTGTTTAGTTTAGGAATTATATAGAACTATATATATTATATAATTCCTAAACTACACAAAAAAACTATTTCTTTCAGAACAATCACATCTGGTATAAATTCAGTTATAAAAAACATTGATATACAATTAGCTTCAACACTACAATTTATTATAAATAAATTAACTAATAAATATAATTATAAATTTATCGACTCAAATAAAAAAATCATTAACTATTTAATGAACAATTGGACAAACATTGAAACAGTACACACATTTGACTTTGAGGACCTATATTCTAAAATAAATTTAAGAGATCTAAATAATAAAATAACCAATTTATTTAACGAATTCATTAATGACAAAATTTCTACATTAAAATTATTCATAACAGATATAAAACAATTAAATTAGATCTTAAAACAGCAAAAACTCTACTGGAAACATTTTTAAATTTTAACTATATAGAGTTTAAAAATAAAATATATATTCAATCAGAAGGCGTTCCCATGGGAACTTCTTCAAGTCCTTTATTAGCCAACCTAATATTATTCTGGTACGAAAGAGAATACTTTCTACAAAATAATGTTAATTGACAAAGGTTCTGTTATGTAGATGACATCATAATATTTAATAATCCACAGTTTAAAAACTTAATACCTGAAATATATCCTAAATACTTGAAACTTAAGAACAATGAAAAAATTTATATAAACAAAAAAGTTAACTTTTTAGACCTAAATATAGACCTTACAAATAATGCTATTAAAATTTATAATGAAAAAGTAATTATAATTTCAATATTATAAAATACTGTAATATAAATTCTAATATATCATTAAATTGCTGTAAAGGTATATATTTTGGTCAGTTTCTAAGATTTTATAGAATAAATAATATATTAGAAAATTTCATAGAAGATGTTAAAAATTTAAACATGGAATTTATTAAAAACAAATTTAGTATCAGACAAGTAAAATATTTCAACAGTATATCAATTATAAAATACTTAAAAAAAATTAAATGGAAGTATCCATTTATTAAATCAACTTTCTATAATTTCTCTCAATAATAACTAATACAAATTTATAATCTTTAACAGTTAATTAAACTCAAATTAAATAGCTGATTTGAAGATTTTTTCACAAGATTTTTAAAGTAATATTGTATAGAGTTCATTTTTTTTAATCTCCAATTTCTGGGGAGGAAAATGTGGAAATTAAATAAAAGTGAATTTTCACAATTAATAGCTTTATTAAACTCTAATAATTTGCCTTTTTAAAGGAATATTGAAAGATGAATAAGTGTTGAATCAGTTATATTAATAAAATTAGCTGAAAAGATTATAAAGTTTGGCTTTCTTCCCTTAACTATTTTTTCTTTCTTCTTTGGTTGTCTTGTTGTTCTAAAATTTCAGAATAAGCGGGCTAATTTTGAAGGAACGACACACGTCCCCCCCGCAACATGTGTCCTCCAGAAATAGCTATTTACAGAGGAGGGCGTCGCGGACGAGGTAGGTTTACAGTTGGAATTTTTTAACACTTGTATTTGTTATATATGTTCATATAAATGTTTCACTGAAGTAACTTAATATTAATACATAAAATCCGGTTGAAAAGAGGTCTATGACATAATAGAGAAGGGGTGAAATGTCAGCTGAACTTCTATTTGTGAATCCCCGGTCCAGCAGATCTCTTTTTCCAATAATTATTTCAATTTAAATTTCTTTGTATATGTCTGGTCTACCATTAGGGTTTCAAAACATAATAACCAAACTTATAACAAAAGTTAATTCATATTATAGATATATTACTAAATACAACTATTTATATTCATATTTTAAAATAATAAAAAAAATAAAAAATCATTAAAAAAAAGGATAAAATATAAAATTATAAAAATATATATATATATATATACTAACAATCTTATCTACCTTCTTTACAAAACTTTTTTTTTTCTTATTATTAGTTTGATTAAAAGTGCATGGTTCTGTCTTTCTCTCTTTTCTCTAACTACTAAAATTTATAATATTAAATATATTCTCACTTCTATTATTCTATATATAAATTAGAGTATGTCTAAATGACGTGTAAAAGCCGATGCAAAAGACGTTACGTTGTTAAATTTTATTGTTATTAATTATAAATATATAATTAACTGAATGATGTATTAGAAGTAAAGGATTTTTTTCTCTCTCTCTCTACTAAATAATAACAATTTAAAAATTTTATAATTTGAATTTAAATAATCAAAATAATTAAGATAATTTTAATACAAAACTAAACCATAAAACTAAACAACTATTTATTGTTATAATTAATTTAGATTTAGCTTGCTAATCTAATCAAATCTTCTTGATATGAGTTATCATTCTTATCAGTTTGCTCTTTGAGTTTTAAATGTGGAATCACTGTTATATTTTTGTTTTATAGTTTTTACACTATATATATATATATATATATATTTTAAAAATAAGGCCTATTTTGGATTTAAATACGATTATTTATTTACCGATATTTCGATGGATCAATCTTCCATCTTTTACGAGGTGTTTTGCAGTGAAGCACGCAGCAGGTCGCGCGCCCCAGGTGAGCCACTAGACGTCTTCTAAGCTTATTGGGCGATGAACCATCTAAAATATGCAATCTAAACAGAGTAAATATAATCAAAATAAAAAGTGATATATGTAAATGACTATTGAAAATTAAGAGATATCAAATTAATTAAAGAAAAAGTGATATATGTAAATGACTAAGTGATATATGTAAATGACTAATGAAAATTAAGAGATATCGAATTAATTAAACAAATAAAATATCATGAAAATTGAAATAACTGTGAAATAAATATACAAATAGTAGTAATAGATATCCGATTAAAAATGGAATTTAATCGGATATCTATTACTACTATTTGTATATTTATTTCACAGTTATTTCAATTTTCATGATATTTTATTTGTTTAATTAATTCGATATCTCTTAATTTTCATTAGTCATTTACATATATCACTTAGTCATTTACATATATCACTTTTTCTTTAATTAATTTGATATCTCTTAATTTTCAATAGTCATTTACATATATCACTTTTTATTTTGATTATATTTACTCTGTTTAGATTGCATATTTTAGATGGTTCATCGCCCAATAAGCTTAGAAGACGTCTAGTGGCTCACCTGGGGCGCGCGACCTGCTGCGTGCTTCACTGCAAAACACCTCGTAAAAGATGGAAGATTGATCCATCGAAATATCGGTAAATAAATAATCGTATTTAAATCCAAAATAGGCCTTATTTTTAAAATATAAATGTATTATGGATTGCTCTATATTCAGAATATATATATATGTCGGCAATAGGCACGTCCTCAATATGTAACTAATCTGGATGAAATTTTACATAACAGAATATATAGAGTTGTATCTGGTAGAACATATAGCAAATTCTAAGCTCTCTATTTCGAATATTCTTGGAATTATTCACAAATTTTCCAATTTCACTTGCAAATTTTCCAATCACACGCAAACACCTGCGGTAACTGAGATAGGTTTTGGTTTTGGCAGGAAGCTTGCTGCACCTTCGAACAAGAGGATTTACTACTACAAAATACTCAAAAATCGGTGTAAACTTTTCTTTTTTTTTAATTTTAAGGCAGCACCCTTCCTTGGGACCAGACTCCAAGAACACAAATCTTCTTGGAAGTATGCAAAGGAAAGGTTCGCCATGGTGGAGCATGGTCTCCGATCGGGACATCAGCCAGATTGGGAAAATACTTCCACTATTTACAGGGGCTTCCAGAACTCGCACCAGAGGAAGTTCCTGGAGGACATAGCATCAATGAAGGACCCTGCTAGTGTAAATCGATACGAAGAAATCCCCGAACCTTATTTGTCTCTTTTAACTTAATTTTTGTTTCTAATAATCGCAGTCAACTTAATTTGTTTCTTATTTTTATTTCCTTAAATTTTGTTTCAAAAACATTAAAAAATACTGCATTACTAAAAACCCTTTAATTTTCAAAATATTTTATTATATTATTTTTTTTATCATTATCAATAATTATTTTTGACCAATGACAAATTTGTTTCCCTATGATGTACAATAAATTGTAAATTAAATTCACTGTGCAATAAATTGATAAAGAGGGAGCAATTTCTCGAAATATTTTAAGAAAAAAATTGTTTTTTTCTTTACAGATCCGGGTACGCCCTTTTATATAACCTTAAAGTTTATTAAAGGTTTTTATGGTACCTGGTGTAAGAGTTTACCATATAGATAATTTTATATAATTTTATATTTATGCTATTTTCTAATTTCGTTGTCAAATTCTAAATTGTATTACTATATTTTAAAATGCTTGACATCTATTTTCCTTTTGTATCATATACCATAAAATGTTTTATTTCAAGCATTATTCGTAGGGCAAACATTCGCACACATTTGGGAAGATCCTTGGTGAACATTTATTATACATAATTTTATACATACGCACTCGGGGAGAAATGCTCTCGGGTAAAACTCGGGCGTTGCCCGAGTCATTTGGCTAGTTGGTAATAAAATAAATGATTTCAGGGCCTCTCAAATTACTTTTGATTTTATTTTGTATTATTAAAAAGTGTTGAACGCCAGTTGTAAGGCCAATGCTGCCACAGGGACATCCACCTGTGCAACAACGCCATCCAGGCCCGCTACCTCAGGTCCAACACGCGACAGTCCAACCTGCCTGAGGGCAACATGCTCACCAAGGATGACTTCAAGGAATACCTCTCATCTCAGGGCTACTTCGAGGCCTGGGACGCCCTTATCTACCCGGCCATCAAGGACTGTATCGTCAAGGTCCTACAGTGCAATGAAGACAAGACCTACGAGAGGAAGGTACGTCTACGCTCTCACAGCTTCATAATTCCTGCATAATAACTACAGGAAATTAATAGTTGCAATATACCAATCATTTCCTTTTTAAAAAGCTTTTATTTAACTTGCTTCCCTGTCTGTCCATCTGTACACAAATATTGTAATCAATTTTTAATATACTTCTAGTGCATGTAAGAATCTGAAATTTGGTAGACTTTCCAGAACCCGATTACATTGCAAGTTGACAAATTTACAGACTTCAGGGTGGCCAGAAATTGCAAAATTTCCTAATTGCCTTTCAAATTTGTAAATTAATTTCAATATACTTCCAGATAACATAGAAGTATGAACCTTTTAAGACTCATTCAGTCCAATTAACAAGGCAAATGTACAAATTTTCATACTTCTGGGTGGACGGAGTGACCAGAAATGAACAAAATTCTATATTTCTCTTTAGTTTTATGTTACGCGCCCCCCTTACAAGGAATGGACCAATCCGCCGCGAGCAGGCCTCCCTTCTATTTAAGGCTTAATCATCCCCATTGAACTTTTGAATTTAGGTTTTGTTAAATTATGACTAAAAATTAACAAAATAATTAATAAGTAAAAAAATTTTTAAAAAAGCTTTTATTTAAATGCACTAAAAAGTGGAAAAAAATTATCTTCTGTTATTAAGAAATTAGATGTATCTAAGTGAAAATAAAAGCGGCGGGGGACGGTGAAAATATAGCAAACACTTATAAATATCGCTAATCAGTTGCTACATATTAAATCACATTAGGTTCAAAATATATGATAATCGTCCCCCGCCGCTTTTATTTTCACTCAAATACATCTAATTGCTTAATGACAGAAGATAAAATATTTTATTTTTTCTTTAAAGAACTTTATAAAAAGAGCATAAGACGCCGCAACTTTTTTAACATACTTTATTAAAGAAGCTTTCGGGAAAGCCCTCTTTCATCTAACTAAAACGTTTTAATGTGGAAAAAAAAATAGTACAAATGTGATCTTGTACTGGGATAAAAAAAATCATAATTTAAAAAAGAAAAAAAAAAAAAGGCATCTCCCTATCGGGAAACTAAAAGTTGCTGATGGCTTGCGCCATCTATCGGAATAAATATCAACTATTCGTTGATTTTTAATTATTCCAGAATTGGCCGAATACCATCTCCGATATTTATTCCGAAAGATGGCGCAAGCCATCAGCAACTTTAAGTTGCCCGATAAAGAGATGCCTTTTTTTTTCTTTTTTTTTTTTTTTGTTGAACGTTTTGGTTTGCTGTAGAAAGGCTTAACGAAAGCTTCCTTTAATCAAGTAAATAAAAAGATTTGCGGCGTCTTATGCTTTTTTTTTTTAATTTGTCGCAAAATCTGCAATCCTGTGATAATAAACCCCTTTCTTTAGCTCACAAATTCAGACAAGCTAATACAGGCTATAAATAATAGACAAAGATTAAAATTCAAGCTTATTTTTACTTAAGTTTACTAAGTAAAAATAAAAATTATATTCACCTCTCCATTTGTAACTATATTGTCTCTTTCTTTTAAAAATAGTTAATATTTCTCATCCTCATGTTTAATGTTTAGGTCTTTTATGTGAATCAAATTATATATTTTTATTTGCATTTAAAAGCTTGGTATATAAGAAAACCAATCCAATACAATAGTAGAGAGGTCTGGAGATTAATTAGGCGAAACCGCTTAGAGTAGAGGGTTCATCACTGATGAGCCAAAACTTCTCATTTAATAACTTATATCATTACACACACATTAAGGTTTGTAGATATAATATTTTATATGTGAAAAGAAAAACATTGCCGAAAATAAGTATTACGAAAATTAAATCGAATATATTTGCTGTTTTTGTAAATGTGTTCAAATAAATAAATTACATTTATTTCTCTAACCAGATTGTCGAAAATGCCATCTTAATGGCTCATAATTCTGTTGTGCGTAAATAGATTTTAGAAAGAATCTATCAGCCTCGTCTGATGCTGGTTAGCTCGAAAGCTTATGTTTTATTTGGCGAAATGGATTTAATAAAATAATATAGTTGTGCTGTGCAAGTCAAATGTCGATATATATGTTCTACTGCAGGGGACATAGGGCTTTGATATTGGAATAGATAAATAAAATCGGAATTAAAATCAAACTTTGACAAATTTAGTTTACTTTATATCATCATCAATTTTAGCGCAATCGATCGCAGAAAAATAAATATATATTTTTAAAGCTACTTTTTTTTAAATACATGTAATTCAAGCTATATCGACAAACCTTTCACTGCAATGAATAAAGATTGAATGAGGCAGGGCATGGCTCGTCAGTGATGAAGTCTCCCAGCGGGTTCGCTATTTTATTCTACACACCGCTCTACAATTGAAAAAGACTGAATTTCTTATATAACCTGCATTGTTTATGAAACACTAGTAAAAGTAAATTTAAGAAAACTATGTAAAATGATCATTTTTCTCTAGTTTATGTTATCGAGGTTTTTTTTTTTAACTTGAATCCTGATTTTGTTGATCCTCGAATTCGGTTAAAAAGAAATTTCGGAGGTGGCAACTGTTGTTTAAGGATGGCTAGTATCATCTTCCAACTTGACACTTTACTTTGAAGTACAAACTGTATTAACCAAATAGAACCATACGAATATACGAGTTTAACACTTCTTGACATTTCCTATCGCTATTGTGATAACGTTTGGATCTTCTTACCATAAATACCATAATCTATTTTTACATACACACGTTTGTTTCGTAATTTTATATATCAATAATATATTTTTAAAATCTAATTGCCTGGCTTTGTTCTGTTCTAACAGTCACCGTTAAATGTTGGAATGCCATTTTAATTGCTCCATCTCTAAAACTATTTCTCTGGTATTTTTCAAATGTCTATGGATGGTAGGGTGATGCGCAGAACTCCTTCGAGCTCTACGGCGCAGACTTCATGTTGGACAAGAGCCTACGCCCCTGGCTGCTGGAGATCAACTCCAGCCCCTGCCTGGCGGCCACCACTCCGGTCACTACCAAGCTCTGTGCTAATGTCATCGACGACACGCTTAGAGGTCGGTGTCTGATGCTACAATTTTCCAAAACGTATCATCGTATTTACGGATCGTTAGACACTAGATAGAATAAGTCGGTCGCGTCACACATTCAAAGGTGTAAATTTCAAATCTATAAGCCAAAGCTTGTTTATATCGTTAACTTATTAATTGATATAGCGGTAACTAGAGTATTTATTATCGACACTTGGCTAGAGGTAGAGTTATATATACTCGTATACTTAATTTATTTAACCATTAAACCATGATCTCCAAATATTCGCATTTTGCCAAAGCTGGTGTTGTGGATATGTCACTGACCCGAGTCTGCTTATTTGCGGTGACGGTCAATAGATTGTGCTTAATTTTAGCATCCATTTTGAATGGGAGAGGCAACCTTCATTTTTATAGTTGATTACCCTCACGGGGGGGGGGGGAATTATTTGCCTATATATATATATACAAGGTATGATCATTAAGTTCCAGGACTTGCTCATTAAAAAAAAAAACTGAACGAGTTTAAATAAAATTGACCGTTTTCATAAAATATTAGAAGATCGAGATACCCGGGAAAAAAGGAATTATACACGTACTATTTTTATTGTTTGAGAAAATTATATTCAAAACAAACGTAGCTTCAGCCGTTCGGCGAATTTGGCGATGGAATTTTTAATCGAACAACGGGTATGTTTGAAATTTTGTTTAAAATTGGGTTAATAGGTTTCTTAAAGTTTGATAATGATTGAAAAGGTGTTCAGAGAAGAGGATATTAAAAGAACGACAGCTTTTAAATGGTTTAAAAAATTGAAGAAGGTGTGACGTCATGAGCAAAGGTGTGGGAGACGAAAGATGGTTCACACCTCTGATAATGTTGAAAAGATAAATGTTTTGATCATGAAAAATCGTCGTATAACAATCAGAGAGCTTTCAGAAGCGAACAACATATCATTTGGACTATACCAGGAAATAATTCACAAAGATCTGGGTCTGAAAAGAACAGCAAGCAAGTTTGTGCCTCGTGTGTTAACATCAGAGCAGAGGGAGATACGTTTGGAGATCAATCAAAGTATGCTCCATATGGTTGGAAACAACCGGAATTGGCAAGATAAGGTGATAACAAGAGACGAGACATGAGTGTATGGGTTCGACCCGAAACCAAACGCCAGACTAGTCAATGAATAGCACAGAATGAACCAAAACCGAAAAAAGCTTAAAAATTAAAATCGAAAACGAAGGTACTGCTTGTAACATTCTTCAACAACAGATAACTTTTGCACCATGAATTTATGACATATGGAGTTACAATAAATCAAAGCACTTATCTTTCCATATTGCGGGCGCCTGAGGGAATCATTAAGAAAGAAAAGACCGGACAAGTAATCTTGTCAAGATTGGTTCATCCATCATAACAACGCACACCCGCACACAGCCCATTCAGTACTCGCTTTTTTTTTGGCCCAAAATAGTACACTTCAAACCCCTTATTCTCCATTTTAGCTCTTAATGAATTTTTCCCTTTGTTCTAAATTGAAAATGATCATGAAAGGGAAGAGGGTTGACACGAAAGAATATATAAAAATAAAACGGCTGGATGACTTGAGAAGCCTTTCAAATGACGATTTTGTAACATGCTTCGCTAGTTGAAAGAAAATATTAAGGCAATGCATTGATGCATTATTAACAACTAGACGAATGGCCCGGGCAACGCCCGGGTTTTACCCGAGTGCGAATATATTTTAAAAACGTTGTCTTGGGTGGTCGCTATAGACAGGGTGGTCTGTATAGACAGGTGTATGTATCACACAGCTGATAACAGGGTTGTCTAGATTGCCGCTATAGACAGGGTGGTCTGTATAGACAGGTGTATGTATCACACTGCTGATAACAGGGTTGCCTAAAGTGACCGCTATAGACAGGGTGGTCTGTATAGACAGGTGAATGTAACACACTGATGATAACAGGGTTGCCTAAAGTGACCGCTATAGACAGGGTGGACTGTATAGACAGGTGGATGTATCACACAGCTGATAACAGGGTTGTCTAGAGTGGCCGCTATAGACAGGTGTATGTATCACACAGCTGATAACAGGGTTATCTAGAATGGCCGCTATATACAGGGTGGTCTGTAAAGACAGGTGGATGTATCACACAGCTGATAACAGGGTTGTCTAGAGTGGTCGCTATAGGCAGGGTGGTCAGTGGTCGCTATAGACAGGGTGGTCTGTATAGACAGGTGGATGTAACACACTGCTGATAACAGGGTTGTCTATAATGGCCGCTATAGACAGGTGTATGTATCACACAGCTGATAACAGGGTTGTCTAGAGGGGGGCAGGGAGGACACGTGTTCGCCGGCAGCCAATGGGCGCGCATTCTATCCGCGAGCTTCAGACAGAATAAGGCAATTATATATATATATTATTTGTGATATTACTGGTAGAATAAAGTTATACTACCAGTTCCCGGTAACTGAAAAATCATATCTTGTATTAATGTACATTACCATTGTGATTACATCTTAGAATTCCTTAAATATCTCTTTTGGCTATTATTCAATCTACAGTCGATTATATCATATATTTAATCTCGGACTATGTCGTAGACAACGCGTTTTGGGTTTAGGATGCCATTGTTTCTGCAATTTGAGATTTCTTTAGATTCCTCCCTATTTAATTTGTAACATCACACCTTCAACATATTTTGAGCAACTGTCCTAGATAAAATTTTCACACAAGTTGGGCTACCTTCACTGATACAAGGCCGTGGAATTCTTCAGATTAATTTCTCTATAGATGCTAGACTATAATGTGGACGACGTCCTAAGGCTGCAACTCTCTAAACTAAATCAGAACTTAAGGTAGTAGCGCCATCTATAAATAAGAAATGAAATCAAGTTTTTATGTGTATTTATACTGTTCTCAAAACTTATGTCTATATATAGTGTGCTTAAATTCATCAAATAGGCATTTCACAGAGTAATGGGTATATAAACAGAGTTACTCAATACAATTTTAGAGTGGCTTATGGAGTAAACTGGCAAAACTGCTGGGCAGATGAACTAATTTTATTTAGGTTCAATATTTGATTTAAGCCTAATTTTTATGACTCTACATTTTATAACCAGATGCCTTTTAGTCATCCCTTGCTTTCTTGTATATAGGGTTTTGAAAAGTTTGCGCAATCAAAGAATTTAAGTCAATTATCGCTAATGAGGGCGAACATATTGTGGACTAAAAATATGCGTAATTTCCTTTGAGGAATTGATTCAAATATCAGATATACATATATATATATATATATATGAGAGACAAAATGATAAATCGCCTATATACACAACTCATGGACAAAACTTAAGAAAGTTGTACCTTTTAGCACGTATATCGGGATTCAGACAATAACGCTGAAATATATTTGATACACAGTGACCTTTATTGAAGACACACGAGAAGAAAAAAAGTTTCTAAACAAAATTTCCTGTCTCCTTAAAAAAAAAACAGACGACCGATGACATCAAAGACATTCCACTTCCTTAAGTTTTGTCCATGAGTGTATATACGTTTTTGCGTGAACCGAGGGGGAGGGGTGAATTTTCGAGTCTCTAGAGATTTTCATTTCATTTTATTTTAATCGATTTTATAGCCTTTCTATCGCATCATCGCTTTGGCTTCTAAAGTTTTAATTAATTGCATTCTACCAGGCCGAGGGAGAGTCGAGAAACTAACCGATTTACACCAGTTAAAAAACGTATTGCATAAGGTATTTCATTTTGTTTTTTGCGTAATTTCATTCGAAAAAATAAATGGTTCTATCAGAGACTTTTGTAAACACCTAACTGCCCAATTCGAAATTTGTATGCCTGTAGACGAAGCTACACTCTGCAACCCAAATTCTCCAGCCTGTGAGAACTGGTAGACGCTCGTGCACCAAAGAACTTATACTAAGTCTTTAAACCCTTGCCTTGAAGCTCAGGTTTCGGTGGGGTTGACCAGACAGCCAACCCACGAGCGTCTCGGGAGTATCGGCCTGGTTAGTGTATCGACCTTCCTGTCTGAACTCCGTTCTACGCTCCTCCTCCCACGTTCGCTCCCACCCCCTCGTATCTTTCACCATTCCACCCTAAGTTTTTCGATAGGGTAGTGTCCTCTGAGGAACGTAGAAATCCCAGGGAACCAATTAGAATAACAGAAGGGACCCTAATATGCTCACTGCTTAGTTTAAATGACGCGCTAGCCAAGAACGCTTGCAATGGCGCATACACAGAGCGAATATTCAAGAGTTTTATATATTGGATTGGCTCTCCCGTCGATGGACTACAACGGCGCGGATATACTTGCAAGTAGTCTCCCTAATTCCCGAGAGTTGGTGTGAGAGGTTGGGAGAAGGGAAGGGGGCGGACTCACTAACCATCTATCCTTACCAACCTCCTTTTGGCTGGTCTGTCCAAGGGGGAAATCTTCTTTCCTTGAAAATCAGTTTATACAAATATAAATTTTATTTTATTTAATTAAACTCCTTTATAAAAATACATATTTAATGCCATTATTTGATGGTGGTTCTCTGTGTACAGTTGTTCTGGACCTGAAAGAAAATCCCCACTGCTACACGGGAGAGTTTGAAATGGCCTATCGAAGATCGCCCATCTCTCTTCCAGCCTTCAGCGGACTTAAGATGATGCTGGATGGCTTCAGCATCAAGAGGCCTTCCAACCACGCTATTCAACCAATCAATTCTGGAAACGCTAAGTCGACAATTTCCAAAAGGCGTCTACGCCCCAATCGACCGCGGAGCAATATGGTAGATGCTGTCCACTACGTGGCAAATAGATTAAAATCTGGAGACCAGGTAGCTCCGGGACGTCGCATCCCTCCACCGGATCTTTCACTTATGGAGCTTGGAATACCTACCCGACCAGTCATAAAGAAATTCCCAAACAAACCTAAAGAGAAGCACACCGATGATCTTATTGGACGATTGAAGAAGCAGGTAGTTCGACGACTAAACAAAGAATACGGTATAACCCAATGTCGTATCATCAAACAGGGTCAAGCTAATGCTGCCAGCAAGACTCCTGATCTTCTTGAATCCAAGAAAAGAATTCCTCAACTAAAACTTAAGGAGGATTTTAAGATGGTGACCACGGGTCCAGAACCGGAATCCTAAACTGGGATTCCCTTCCTTAGAACATTGTATTATATTGAGAATGCGTATTTTTCTAACTGTTCTCTCTTTAGAGATTCTCTAGACCTTTAGTGATAAATTAAAATGGTTAGAAGCAAACTAGCGTCGCTTCGTTAATGTCAAACTCAATTAGTAATTCATTTAGCCATAAAAACTAAATAAGGCATGGGAAATATAGCCAAGATCGAAAAATATATCATCAAATCATAGATTTCGAGTTTATATAAAATACAGGGAGAATCTACTGAATATTTTAGATATCATGTGACTATATTCAGAAGCCAGGTCTAAAGGTTGGCGTTGAAGCGAACAAGCTGGTGTCGTGATATTTTACCGACTTTTTTCTTTCTCTCTAAGCGAAATTGGTGAAAATAATAGTAATAACTAAAAGAGTCAGATTGGTTCCTTTGGAGTGCATATAAAATGTAGCGCTTAATTCCCAAGGCTGACATTTAAGCTTAATAATTTTGGGCTTTATTCACAATGACAGTAGAAGTCCTAATAATAGCTGACTAAAGGTTGATGATTTTTGGAAAAAAAATCAACGATATCAGCTTGAGTAGGCGGTTCCTATTTGTATTGGAAATTGGAAGGGTAAAGAAGATGCTGATCCACGCTTTGGTCTTCTTTCTGGCAGTAGGGGCAAGTCAGCTTCAATTAAATATTTTGGGTAATTTTCGTGGACGTAGACACGGACACTGAGAATAAGTGGTGAAATATTGTTTAATAGTGTTTGAATATTCAGGGTAAAAGGAAACAGATCTTTTAATTTAAGAATTAACGATCTATTTTTATTAAGATCTTGTGAAAATGACGAAAACAACAAAATATTACTGTATGTTCTCTACAGAGTTTCCAAACTTTTCAAGACTGAAACGCAATATCTCTCAAAGGATAAGAAGGCAAATAAATTAACCAGTCCCATCATGTGACACAACTGCAGCAGTCTTGGCTTATGCAGAGGGGTTGTCATCACAACTGCAATCTGTTGTTCTTTATATATTCGCCGAAAAGAACCTGTCCTTATAAAACCTTTTCTTTGATGAAAAAGTACTTAAGCTATTTTTTAAAATGGATTACAGGATTAAATGCCGACCTTAATGCAGCACTATTATCAATTAATATAAAACAATAATGCGCCTTCTATATAGAAAATGAAAACATTAAGACGTGAATGCTTCTTTCACACATAAATCAAACTCCTACTGTCCTTATTGCATTGAAAAAATATTGAGAGGACTTGGCTCATCGGTGGTGAACCCTACCAGCGGTTTCGCCAATTTAATCTACCAGACCGCTTCTATAGAACTCTAATAAGGTATTGGGAGGGTTCACCACTGATGAGCCAAGCTCTTCCAATATTATTTCATCGCAGTAAGGGCAGTAGAAGTTTGATTTTAATTTATTACTTTCAATTTAACTGTTGCCAATTTAGCTACAGGCTTAATATTGGATTATCGTCCATAACGCTGCTTAAAACCCTTTATGACAAGTCTAGCTTTATATCTGTCTTTGGAGCCCCATCTGGGTTATTCCTAACCGCGTATACCTATTTGCAAGGGATATATTTGCAACCTTGTGGAAAATGTTCCAATTCACAAGTCATATTTTCTTTCAAAGAAGCTATCTCGGAATATCCATAGCGTCCTTTAAGAAATTTTCATCTTCATCTGTTCACGGATCTTTCCTAGTACAACTTTGTCCCTTTGTTTTTGTGTGGACAATTCAAAGTCTTCCATTCTACCTCAAACACCACTGCCTGTACTCTGTGAGAACTGTTAAAGGTCTTCCAAGGTGCAGAGAGGTACTTGAAAACCCTCCAAACCCATATTGTCCCTCTCAGTTACCACAGAAACGGAGATAGGTCCATAATTTACATATATGCTTTTAATTGTATCTAAAAAAAGTGGATTTTCTACTACTTCTAATTCTAACTCTTTAACTGGAAGGATGATTTTTCTTACATTACTATACGGGTTGGGTTGATTCAACCCACTTAAGAAATTTTATACAATAAGCGCTATATAATGAATGGTATCAATATAACAACAACAAAAAGGGTTTTATTAGGGCCCATTGCCCTGTATGGATTCTCCACACAACAACAAAACAATGCAGCAATTCTTCTCTCTTTCCCCTAGTGCACGGGAGTCTTTGTTTGATAAAGGAATTTTTTACACATATTTTCTAAAACTTTCCTCACTACCTCTTTTGTGTATGAATCTATTTACAATTGATCTGTATAAATTATAGAGTTCTATTGCTATATTTTTTCTTTTCTGAAATAGTTCTCAGCGTCTTCAGTGGGTTGTTAAGTCTCCCGAAGGTGTTTTTAAGAGTTTTTTCTCTTTCTTCACCTAAATATTTGCATTCTGTGATATAGTGGGAGTTTTCATTAGATATCATATTTCGACAAATCCTGCAGTGAATATTTTCCTTTTTGATGATGAGAACATGAGTTTATCTATCTAGAGTTGCAGTAATTCTAGTCCGTGCAATGAAGGCTATTATCTTCGTTGACAGATTCCATGACAAGTATCGTTCTGGCATAAATGAATTACAGAGAAGTTTATAGTTCGAATTGTCGAGTCTAGCGAAATCTTGTTGAATAAGCTGTTCTATTTTTATTTTCATAATCTTGGGAAGTTCTTTTTTAATTGTATCATGGTTCGGTGTGAGGTTCAGCCATGACTGACCACAACAGTTGATTATATCATTAACGGTTTTGTATAATCCTATGGAGTTTTTTGACATTTGATGTACTTCTTTCAGTCCGTTCCAGCATAATTTTGGCAGTCTGTACTCGTTCATTTCCAGTATTCTCATGCATTATTTCAATGTTAATTTTGTGGCGGTAGCAGTAAGTGAGATTCTTCCAGTTTCCAATCTTAGTATGTGCCCCGGGATATATCTAGGTAAATCAAGAAAGTTTTTATAAATGAGGTTTGAAGTTGCTCTATAATTTCCCCATTATTCCAGGCCCACACTGGGGCCGCGTAAAGAACAATTCATTTTATCGAAGATTCAAATAGTTTGAATGCAACCTCTATCGAATCGATGTTTTCTCTTTTTAGAAAACCAATGGTTGAGTTTAGTGCGGTATATGCCTTTGCTTTGAAAACTAGCGCAGCTTGTCTGGTACTGTGTGTGTTTGTATAGGGAAATCTCAGATATGTTATACTAGGGGTCTCAGTCAACGGAGTGCCTCCCCAGAACCAGTTTTTATTTCTTGCTGGTCTTCCACCATTTCTGAACACCATTATTTTTGACCTTTTTTCATTTAAAACTAATTTGTTTTCCTTCAGATAAGTTCTAAGTAAATTGATTTTGTTTTGCAAATTGATTTTTGATTCTCCTATTATTACTATGTCATCTGCATACATGAGAAAATGAAGGGAGCCGAAGCCGGAAAATAGAATCCTGTAAGTAAAGAATTATTAAAATATTCAATTAGATCAGATATATAAGTTATAAATAGAAGAGGTGACAGTGGCTCTCCTTGTAAAACTCCGGAATCAATTTTTAGGGTGTTTGAGTATTCACCTTTCCATCTAACTGAGAATTTTGCTGCCTCATAATAACCTTTTATTATTGATATAAACCTTGGGCTGATTTTCCATTTTTTTAAATTTATTCCAGAGAATTTCGTGAGGAACTCTGTCGAATGCCTTGGACAAATCAACAAAGAAAACGTATAGTTTACCTCGTTTCTTTCTTAAAGATAGTTGGATAAGGGTATTCAGGGTAAAAATATGGTCTAGACATGAGCGTTTTTTTTTTTTTTTTGAATCCTGCTCGATTTTTTATATATTGTCTTTTCTCAATCCAATTGTTGAGTCTGTTTCTTAGAATTGAGGTAAATAATTTGGACATATTGCTGCATAGTGCAATTCCTCTGTAGTTAGATGGGTTATATCTGTCCCCGTTTTTGAAAATCGGATGTATAGTTGAATTCGTCCAAATCTCTGGATATTTCTCTGTTATCATTATCTTGTTGAATATAGTTCTTAGTTTCTCTAGAATAGGTATTGGTAATTTCTTTAAAAGTTCGTTGGGAATATTATCCGATCCTGCTGCTTTTCAATCTTCTAAACTTTTAATTTCAGCTTTGATCTCTTCAAGCGTTATTTATTTATCTAGTTCTATATTTTCCCACCTGATCATCAGGTTTTCTTAATGGAAGGGTTCAATGTCGCCTTCGTTTAGCAGTTTTTTGTAGAAGATAAACCAGTCCTTTATATCTATATCATCTGATAGGGTTAATTTTTTTCTGAGAATAGATAGAGCGCTCCAGAAAGATTTGGGATCTCTAGCATTTTTTATTTTGTCTATTTTGTCTTTATTGAAATCATCTATTTTTGTTTTTAGTAATTTTAAGTATTTCTTCCGATCTTCTATGTATTTTTTCCGGTCCTGCTCTACGGCTTAATTAGTATGTTTCTTTAAACTTGATTTAGTTGTGTTTTTCATTTGATAGTATTCCCTATCGTACCAGGGCTTGGATATTGTGTTACATTTGTTTACTGTTTTGGTGTAATATTTGATAGTTCCATTCCCTTGAAAATTTGCTCGGTGAAATCTGCAGTCATTGTATCAATATCTGTAGTGATGTCATATATTTCTTCTAGTGCATCCAGATTTCGTTTTAGTAGTTCTTCATTTTGAGACCAGTCGTATTTTCTGAATGGTATCACGTTTTTTTTGTGTGTTGAGTGCTTCTGTTTATGATCTGTATTTAGTACTAAGATTATTGGTAGATGGTCAGAATAGGGGAGTTCTTCTATCCACATATTAGATATGTTCTCTATTAGACTTTGTGTGAACATAAAGTAGTCGGAGACTGATGAACCTCTGTCTTACACAAAGGCAAAGAATGGTATCATTATTTAAGAAAATATTTGATGAATACAAATGTTAATATTGTTACACTGTGTTGCAACTATGTAGGGTCATCTACCTCAATTTATTCCTTCTTGGTATTATACACATTTCCCGAATGGGTTTCCATAATAAAACAAACAAGATTAAAATAAAAGTAAATAAAAAGTAAATTTCCTTTTGAAGTTATTATGTTTATTTTTTCTTTGTCTTTCTCGTAGTTTGTTATCTTCAGTTTTCGCGTCCGTCCCTCCTCTCTTCTCACCATAAATATAAAGATATATACAATAACAATGTTACAAAAGGAATGACATCATAAAAAGAAATTATACTATAGTACCTAATGTGTTAAAATATTTTAATAAATGTATTCATTGAGTATTTTGAATAAATGGATGGGCGCATCAAACATGATGTTACCTCCAAAGGTTGTCACGTCTTCGTGAATGACTTCTTCAATTCTTTCATAATAAGGTTTGTGTCTCGAAACAATAACTATCAGCGGATCTTGGCCAGAATTATCTTTCGGTTCTATTATATAATTGACGCTAGACATCTTCAATATTCTATATGGACCAAAATATTTTCTGAATAGTTTTTCACACTTATCTATTTTTCTAATAGGTGTCCAAACAGCCACTAATTATCCTGGTTCATAGTTTCTCTCCTTGTGTTTCTTTTCATAATTCTTTTTCATTCTTTCTTGGGTTTTTCTCGTTGATAACTACTTTTCTCGTCCTGCAAATTTTATCCAATTAATTTTTTATGTATTCATCATAATCATCTATGCTGGGGTTCACCGTGATATTCCTATCGCCCAAAAGGGACATGAATTTCTTTTCAAACAACAATAAACATGGAGAGTAGCCCGTTGCTTCTTGGATCGCCGTGTTGTACACATGGGTAATAAATGGGAGCACTTCATCCCAATTCTTCTGATCGTTGCTCCATACATGCTAATCATGTTATTTAGTGTTATACTTAATCATTCTTTCAATCCATTAGTCTGGGGGTGGTAGTTCATTGTAAAGCAGCGTTTAATCTTGCACCTTTTCATCACCTCATTAATTAAATTGCTAGTGAATGTGAACCTCTGTCGCTAATAAGAAACTTTGGAGCCCCATGACGTAGAAAAAATATCTTAGAAAAAATATTTGGAAACTTCTTTTGCAGTTGCTTCCGAGACTGCCTTTGTTTTTGCATACCTGGTGTTATAGTCTTTCAGCACAATTATCTATTTTTTTCTTATTTCTCGTAGATGGCAAGGGACCAACGAAGTCAATCCCGATTCTCAAAAGGGTACTTGGCAGGGGGTATAGGCTATAGAAGCCCGGAAGCCAACTGATTTGAACCTTTACTACTTTGGCAATAATTGGCACGTCTTTACAAATTCGAAAACATCTCACAGCATGAAAGCTAAAAGTATTTATTCTTCATTCGGTATGTGGTTCTGGCGACGCCCAGATGGCCATTCAGCATATGGTTGTGGTATTCACTGATGATTTCTCTCTTTCTCTTTTTTGGCACTACCAGAAACCACGCTCTACTTTCAGGATTAGGATTTTTCTTGTAGAGACACCGATTTCCATCTATAAAGTTCTGTGTAATTGAACGTTGGTTTCTACTGAGGATTTTCTTAACATTTTCAATAAAGTTATCCTCTTCGTTGATTCAGAAAAGGTCTTTCATTATCTTCGTCCCATTTGGTTTCTGGTAAGGGTCCTCTAGATAAACCATCGGCGTCCTAATGCTTTTGCCAGATTTGTGTATTATGTCAAAATCATATTTCTGGATCTTCAATTCCCGTTTTGCCAAGTGACATGTTGGATCTTTCAAATTTTTGAGCCAGAATAGTGCGTGATGATCTGTTATTATCTTGAAATTTCTCCCATATAGGTAAGGCCGCAATTTTGACATTGACCATACAACGGCTAGACATTATTTTTCGATAGTGGAGTAGTTCTGTTCAGGTTTACTTAGGGTTCGACTTAAATAGTATATTACCTTCTCTTCCCCACCTATATCTTGAACTAGGGTTGCACCTAGGCCGATGTTAATGGCATCTGTGTGAATGCAATTAGATGCATATGAATCAAAGTGGCCCAAAATGTGTGGATTTATTAATCCTTTTTTCAGGGTTTGAAACGATTTCTCTTGATTTACTGTCCAGGTAAATGATACATCCTTTTTAATCAGACTGGAAAGGATCAGCAATTTTCGAAAAATATTTTATAAATTTTCTGTAATAAGAACACATACCCAAGAATGATTGTACTTCTTTGACATTTTCGGACAGAGGAAAATCTCTAAAAGCTTTGATGTTGCGTTCCACTGGTTTTATCCCCTGTTAGCTCGTTAAATGGCCGAAAATCTCCAGTTATTCAAAAGCAAAATGCCATTCTTATCGCTCAATTTTAAGTTAGATTTTGAAAACATCTGAGGACAGTATCAAGTGTTTTGAAGTGTTTTGGATAATCTAAATTAAATATGATTACGTCATCTAAATAACATTAACAAATTTGCCACCTCAAATTACCAAGCATATTTTCCATGTTTCTTTTAAAGGTAGCAGGGGCGTTGCATAGTCCGAAAGGCATTACATTGAATTCATATAACCCGTGGGCTGTTGTAAAGGCTGTCTTTTGTCTTTCTCTTTAACTTCCACTTGCCAGTATCCAGATCTAAGATATATTGATGAAAAATACCTGGATCCCTGGAGTGTATCCATTACTTTGTCTATTATAGGGATTGGATAGACATTTTTGCTGTCACATTGTTCAATTTTCTGTAGTCTGGACAAATTCTAAACTTACCATCTCGCCTCTTGACCAATATTGCGGGAAAGACCAGGGACTTGAAGATGGTCTAATTATGCCTTCTCTGAGCATTTCAACAATTTGATCCTTTATAAAATCCAGCTCTATGGCGCTCACCCTGTACGGCTTGTGTTTAATAGGTTTCGCACCTAATGTATTAATTTTATGTTTTGCCAAGTGGCGCTACCTAATCCCGGCGAAAGAAAATCTCCGTACTTTTCCAAAACTTGTTAAACTTCCCTTGTTCCTCTGATGAAAATTTTTCGCTTATTTGGAATCGAGGATCCTGGCTCTCAGCTTGTTCACTTTCCCTTATGAAATTATTTTTTGCCTGAATACTTCCAAAAGCCAAAGTTTAATTTTTCATTATTTTTAAAAGTCGAAGGTAAGAATTTGTTAACTAGATATTCGTTTTTTTATTTTTAACATTGACCAAGCTTCTTGCTAGACGAAGACCATTTGTTTTATACATCTTGCTGTTCTCGATAATATATTCGCCATTATCTGTTTCTTCCTAATCCCGTAATGAATTTGATGGAAAGTTCCGGTATGATGGTATCTTTGGCACTTTTTATTTTGTTATGTTGATATTTGATTTCGTCTTGATTATTTGTCAAGTCATATTTTATTGTTTCCTACTGACAATCAATTTTTTGAGAAAATTTCTTCCAAGTATAAATGTCTTTAAAGGCGTTCTCATTATTATAAATTGATGCATATTTGAATTGTTACCAAATTTTATCTTCAATTTAGCACATTTTTTCAGGAATTTTATTTCAAAGCCTATATTAAGAGCTGTTTTAAGGTCGACCAGCGCCTGTATTAATCAAAGCTTCGCTATCCACGTTAATGTTCATTTTGTGTATCTGAGATCTATTTTTTTTTAATTTCATTTATGGTCGACTTGCTTTGCTTGACGGACTCAGGCGCGATGCTTAGTTTGAATATTTCAGCACGGAATATCTATTCCGTGTAGGAATACTCGAGTTTGTACAATTACTTAAGTCAGCGTAGAGCAGAGGTTTCGACTTGATGGCTCCCTTATTCATTTATAAAATTTTTTCTTCGACCATGTCTTGTCTAATTAAGGGATCCTCTTCCACAATTCTTACAAACCTTACTCTGCAATAGCGCGCTACGCGCCCTGGCTTATTACCCTTAAAACATATTGCTCTTCCGTATTCCGTTCTATTTTAATTTGATTCTAAACTCTTATTGTAGGTTTTATTCTGATAGTTTGCTTTTGGTACAAAATTTGGATTGTAAGATCGTCTAGGGGTAGAGACCTGGGGCAGTGGGGTTTTCTGGTAGTGTCTCGGAACGGGGACCTGGGGCTTGGCATAGTCCTGGTAGTTTCTTGTGACGGTCGGAGAAGTCCTTTGTTGCACTTGTTGATTGGGTCGAGCATAGCTTGGATTTTTTTCTGGAAGTTTGGATTTTTACACATGTTCACGATGAACCTTTTCAAATGAGTCCATCTTCTTATAAACATCAAGGAGTTCATTAGTAATTTTCGAAGGATTTAAATGAAGTACAAAAGAATGCTCTTTTTAATCCCTGAATAACCCAATTTATTCTTTTCTCTTCTAATGAATTTTTTTTATTATAGGGTCAAGCTTATTGTACAAAACAAGGATATCTTCTGCAAAACTGATTGCAGGTTCATTCCATTGCTGAATCCTGTTGAGCCTCATTTTAAATTCTTCTTCGTTGGCATCTGAGATAAAATCCTGAATTAGCCACCTCTTGAAATTTTCCCAGCTAGTAAAGCTAGTCCTATGTAAGTTCAGCCAGGGTTTTGAGCTTCCAGTTATGTTCATAGCCGCATAACGCAAGATTATGTATCCTGTCCAATGATATAGAAAACAAATTTATTCTACAGATTCAATCCAAGTGCGAGGGTCTTCTGTACTTGCATCTCCACCAACGTGTTGCAACGGTGTAGGGTCAACTACCTTGATTTCCTTCTTCTTGGTATTATACACATTTCCCGAGCGGGTTTCCATAATTAAAACAAAAAAGATGAAAATAAAAGTGAATTACCTTTTGAAGTTATTGTGTTTGTTTATTCTTTGTCTTCCTCGTAGTTCGTGATCTTCAGCCCTCGTGTCCGTTCCTCCTCGCTTCTCTTCATAAATATAAATATATTTACAATAAGAATAGTACAAAATAAATAATAATATGGTACATAATCTGTTCAAAATAAATTTAAAATATCATAGAGTATTTTGAATAAATGGATGGGCGCATCAAACATGATGTAACAATATACAGATTTTGACTTTTAAAAATATATAATAAATAATCTATTTACAGTTTTCACAAATTAAGACATTTTTTGCAAACGTTTATTTGGCATTCAGAGCAAAAGGTTTTTATTTTCTGCATTTTTAATGGACATTTGTAGCTCCTTTTAGAGTATCAGATTCTTGTGGCATCGTAGATTTTCTTGATGTACTTGAACCATCATTCTTCTTTATTTTTTTATTGTCATATGTATTTTCAGCGGGAGAGAGCAATGAAATTACCTTTTTTCTTTTTGATCCTTTTTATAAATCTAATAGTTGAAGATGATGTAAGAATTCAGAGCTGTGATATCTAAGAGGACATAAAAAGTGCTAATGGCCATCTTTCGGATCGTCAAGAGGTAGAAAATTATATACCATTTGTACAATGGTATCTACACCTCTTTTTTTACATTATAGTCCATTATAATGTCAGGTTTTCCTGTTTTTCATCACAATCATTGTAATGATGCATTGGAGATATAAGGATTACAGCATTTATTTTTTGGAAACATATGAGACTAAAGTGGTTGTTTCAGAGAAACAAAAATATATGTTATTGATTTTCTTTTAGGATGCAGTTGAAATTGTGGTGGAATCTGAGAGTTATTCTTTCTCATCGTTCCTAAATATGTAAGGCTATTTCAAGGCTATTTAAGGATAATTCAACTTATCAACTAATTCTAGAGAAGTGAACTAATTGTCTGCTGTAATATTTCTATTACTCTTCCAAAGTGGTCGACTGATCCCTAAAACTATTCGAGTTGGCATGGATAGTTCTGTTGACTTTGGAGTTCTAGATTTCCTTGTATATACCATTGAATTATATATATAATGTTTTCCTGAGTCTGCTATTGTTACTATTTTCATCCAATATTTATATTAGGTTTTAGGGTAAATAAATTTTGAATGGACATTTTCCCGGAAACCCTACAAGTATTTCTTCAATAGTAAGGTATTCAGAAGGCGTATAGCAATTTTTTCCTAATAATTTCGAAGTTAAGTTATAAAAATTTTAACTGATTTGGAGTTTTATTGGGTTTTTGTATCGTCAAAAAACCTGAGTTCTATGTCCGGTTAATGTAAGTCTGCAAGTTAAGAACACGAGGTTTTTCGGACTGGAGAAATAAATATTGCTTCGATGAAAATTGTGCCGGGAGTAGATGGTTGAGATTGTTAAAAATATCTACAAATCCATGAAATCAATATGTTATTTTTCGACCAAGTATTTGTTTATTTTTAAAAGAAATGGCTCGAAGTATATAGGCTAAAATCTTTTTCGCATTTTTAGTTAATTTAAACCTTCTTTTGTATTTGAATAATAAATTTGTTCGAATTTACAAAGCTGCATTTGTGTGAAATTGAAATTTCCATGCAGCAACTGGTAGCAGAGCGTGAATACTTGGTATTGCGTCGCAAGAAAACAAGCCTTTTTATTGGAAAACTCTCAAGTACGATTTTATTTCAAAAATGGCGAAAAATTTTGCAATGAATAAAATAGAACCATTGACTTCGTCAAATAATCACGTATAGGTGCTTAAAATCTCAGTGATTCTAAGAAGCAAAAATTATTTCAAAAAGCGAAAGCCATCTGACCGTGGAATGGCAGATTCGAAGATAGAGGAATTGTTCAATAGAATGGGAAGAAAAAAATGATGAAGGATTTAGAAGGATAATAGTAAATTTGTCGCCTGAGCAGGCTGGAATCTTTATAGGAGAGAAAAATGCTAGAGTAGTGTGGGATGAATTAAAACGCACCCATACTGGAAATGTGGCAGATAAAAGCATCGACATTGATCTTGATTTAAAAAGTATTCTCCGCTAGGTGGCCAAGTTGAGCAGACGTGAAATCCTTCGGCTTCCGAAAAAAAAAAAACAGTCGACTCTCGATAATTTGAAACTCAAGGGACCAGAGAAAATTTTAATTTATCAAGAGTTCTAAATGACAAGAGTTTAAACAACCAAGATAGAGGGAAGAGAAAAAAACAATTAAACAAGAGTTTGAAGTTTCGGCAGTTTTGGGATATTGTTGACTTTGCTCAGAATTATTAATGAAACTGATTCCAATAATTATTAATTAAACATTATATTTATTGATTTACAAAAGAGAGATTTATAATATAAAAGGGAAACTTATATTGAAACAAAGGAACTATTTTTTCTTGTTTTTTTAGCGCCTATTTACCCGTGAGCTTACACACACTCTGTGGTAACAAATAATTAAAATATGTACAACACACGCTCCCCTGTGTGTAAGCCCTAATCAGCAAGTCCAAGGCTATCTGCACATTTCCGTAGTTTGTCCTTAGGTAGACTCTTCGTTAGTATATCCGCCTCCATGTCTTCACTTTTAGTGTATTCCAGCTTGATTCCATTTTGAATTTCCTCTTTCACAAAATAAAACTTTCGGTTTATGTGCTTTGTTCGTGAAGTAATTTTGTCAGATTGTATCCAGTTTATTGCAGCCTGGCTGTCACTTTTCAAGGTAATTGGGAAAGTTAAATTTTCACAAAGTTCTTCTAGAAATCCCTTTAACCATAATACTTCTGAAATGCCTTCACATATTGAAATAAGTTCTGCTTCACATGTAGACAAGGCTACTAAATTTTTCTTTCTACTTCTCTAGTTTATTAAGTTGTTGCCAAGTTTGACTGTATAGCCTGAATAGGATTTAGCGTCTCGGGTTGTGCACCAGCTTGCATCAGTACTTATTGTGATATTGTTGTCTTTTGACTTATATGCCAACATGTTATCTCTTGTTCCCTTCAGATATCTATAAATCCTTTTAACTCCAGTTAAGTGTATTTCTCTTGGATCATTACTATACTGTGATAAATTGCTGACGTTGAAGGATATGTCCGGTCGAGTACCTGTAGAGAGGTACATTAGTGATCCAATCATTTCCTGGTATACAGTTTTATCTACTGGCTTAGAGTCCAAATATTCATCCAAATTTTGATTTTGATCTCCAGGTGTCTGCACACTGTTGCATTCTTCCAGCCCAAATCTGTGAAGAATTGTATCAATATAATGAGTCTGAGATAGATAAAATCCATCTTCTTCCCTTTTTATTTAAATTCCAATAAATGGTACGCTATCTTTCTTTTCTGTTAGAGTAACATATTTTTCTATTTCTGAGGCTAGGTTGTCATTAATTTCCTTACTAGTTCCAGCAATGATGAGATCATCTACATATAGACCCAGTATTGCATACTTTTCTCCTCTCTGGATTTTATAGACACATGGATCATATTTGGTTCTAATCATTCCCAACTGGTATAAAATTTCATTGATCTTTATGTTCCAACATTTTCCTGATTGTGGTAGACCATACAGGGTTTTTTTCCAATTTACACGCTTTGTTTTCTTCTCCTTTTTGAATAAAACCATCTGGTTGTCTCATGTATACTGTCTCTTTTAACTCACCATAGAGATAAGCTGGCTTCACATCATAAGTCTTTATGATTAAATTCTGTTGTGTTGCAAGAGCTACTATTGTTCGCAAGCTTTCCTTTTTGAGTACAGGTGAAAAAGATTCCTTATAGTCCACACCATATCTTTGATTGCATCCAACAGCAACCAGACTGGCCTTTCGTTTATATATGCCGTCACTTGGTGTTTTCTTCGTACTGTAGACCCATTTACTATTGATGACTTTCATACCATTTTACCTTGGTACTAGTGTCCATACTTTATGTTTCTCTATCTCACTGAGCTCTTCTTCCATTGCTTTGTGCCATTCATTTCTTTCTCCACTATCCATTGCTTCTTTAAAGTTCTCCGGAATATAATGATCAATTTCCATAATTAAGTTTCGAGATTCACTCACGCTATGCAGGACCAAAGAAAAATACCATCTAATTGTTTACAAACATTTCTATTTAAAATTCAAAATTTAATTTGAAATTACTTCTTATATTCTTGAAGAAGGGCTATTTACGCCCGAAAGCTCGAAGTACTAATATTTTTGAAATAAAAGAAACTTATCCTCGGAATTTATTTATGTTTGCTGCTTATTATACACCAGAGGATTCCACCTTATGATAATTAAGTTTGCATCATTCCTATCCTTTATTCTTTGTGAGCGTCGAACTCCTTCTTCAATCAATTTCCTTTCTTGTTCTTCAAGTCTTGCTTTGTGCCGTTCTTCTAAGATGCTCTTTGTTTCTCCTTTCTTTCTTCCTCCTTTTGCGCATCTTTCCTCTATTGGTTCAGTTTGTGTTGAGTCATTTTCAGTGTCACCACCTGGTTTTACTGAAGTATCCTCCTGAGACTTCATTTCACTCTCTGCGACAGGATTGTCTTCTTTCAAGATAAGAAAGTCTTCAACTATTTCTTCACAATTTCCTTTATATATCAAATTATCACAATTAGTATCTTCCAGAATATAATTTGCATAATCAATTCCTCTCTTATCTTCACTAAATTTTACTGATCTGACTTCATGGATTCTCTTTGTCATTATATCATATATTCTGTAGGCTTTTCTTTTAATGGAATAACCAATAAATATTCCCTTTCTACCCTTTGGTGAAAACTTGTTTCTTCTTGGTTTGCTCTCAAGCCAATGTGTCAAACATCCAAATATTCGAATGTGTTTGGCGATGGTTTCCTGCCATTCCATCTCTGCATAGGTGTATTTTGCTTGATAGACCTGTGGGGTGTACAATTCTTAATGTATGTAGCTGTAGCAATTGCCTCTGCCCAAAACATCATGGGTAATTTTGAGTCAATTAGTAAGGTTCTCGCTGTATCTATAAAAGTCCTATTCACTCTCTCTGCGACTCCATTACTTTGTGGTGAGTATGTGGTGGTAAGTTGGTGATGGATCCCACTTCTCTTGAAAAGTCCTTCAAATCTAGAGTTACAAAATTCAGTTCCATTGTCCGTTCTTACATCTTTTATTCTAAGACTTCAGCAACTAAATCATTCCCTTCATTATAAATTTTTGCTCCATCCTTATTGAAAATCACTAAATTTCCCTTGTTGACTAATTCGTATACTGACAAGAAATTATTCCTTAAACTTGGTACATGTAAGATATCTTTGATGTGAATATTTTCTTGGCCTTCACTTGTGCATGTAGTAAGTCTCATATCTCCTTTGGCTATGGCTTGGGTAGTTTTGCCCTTCTTCAGCTAGGTTGATTTCACTTTTATAATCTACCTCATTTTCCATCAAAGTTAGGTTTGGGGTTAAATGTGCGGTGCATCCTGAATCTATACACCATATTTGTCTATCATTTCTCTCATCTGGTGAATCTTCAAATTCTTTTACATATGTTTCAAATGCTTGCTCATTAATTCCACTTTTCATAGTATCCACTAGGTTATTTGAATGTTCCCTACTGTATTTGTGATTTCTATCACCAGGAGTCCATTTCTTTTGGTATCCTTGTTTCTGTTTATCTCGAAACCAGCAATCATTAGCTAGATGTCCCTTTTTATTACAAACAAAACATCTTTTTGGCTGAAATTGTTGGACTTTTCTATTTTTAATTCTGTATTCTTGTTCATGCCCATTCTCAACCGATTGATTTAATCTCATATTTCTTCTTGACTCCTCTTCTCTTAGAGTTTGTTGAATCTCTTCAATTGTTGCCTCTCTCTTTTATCGTAAGACAATAGCAATATTTTCATACCTTGGATGTATGCCTCTGACAATATGAAATGAAAGTTCTCTTGAGGGAAATTGATGCCCTAATGATGAACTTCTAGCAGCAATATTTTTGCCCTTGTTATATATTTATCTACAGTTTCATTATCTTTCATTCTAATGTTCTTTAATTCTAAGCCTATATCGATAATTTTATCTTCCAAATTGTCTGTGTATGTTTTTCTCAGTGAGTCCCATACATTCTTAGCATTTGTTTCTCCTATGAACATTCCAGCTTGTTCATTTGTCAACGTAGTGATGATTATCCCAAAAGCTTCATCATTTTTATCACTCCAAATCTCCCAAGAACTTTTGTCTTCCATATCAGGTTCTGGATCTGAAATTACACATTTAAATAATTTTCTTCCTCTCAGAACTGCGCCGATTTTCAACGCCCATATTTGATAATTATTTCCTGTTAATGGCTCATTTTTGTTTGGGATAAAACATTATATTCAGCCATTTTCGTCTTTTGAGCTAATATAAACAAACCAATATATAATTTAAAACAAATATATATTTTAAATTTATTTAAATATTGGGTAGCTTTTGAACATGCAATATCTAGATATAATTTAACTTAATCTATATAAATACCTTTAATCTTCTTATAAGTGCTTCAGTTTACCGATCAGAATAAACTTCTTGCTTAATCTTCAGATTAAATATTTTCGTTTTTGAGCTTTATATCAATAAACCACGCTCTGCTACCAATTGTTGACTTTGCTCAGAATTATTAATGAAACTGATTCCAATAATTATTAATTAAACATTATATTTATTGATTTACAAGAGAGAGATTTATAATATAAAAGGGAAACTTATATTGAAACAAAGGAACTATTTTTTCTTGTTTTTTTAGCGCCTATTTACCCGTGAGCTTACATACACTCTGTGTTAACAAATAATTAAAATATGTACAACAGATATACCTACTATGTTGATACAAGAATAAAAAGGTGAATTACCGCAAGTTTTTAATGTAATAAATTTATTGGGAGCTTTCGGATCTTGCCTTTTCTCAAACAAGAGTTTGGAAATTCACCCTAGCGTGACCTCTTTCTACTCGCATTGTGAGGTAATGCGAACTTTGTTTTTCAAAATATTCGATAATGTCGATGGTAAAATGCTAAACTGTTTAGCAACATCTTTTTTCAATTGTCCATCCTCCACAGTTTGAATCATACGCTTTTTGTTCACTTATGGACAAACATTTGTTCTTTCTTTAATTTATTTTAATAACACAAATCATACATTATAAGAACTCACCTTTGGGTGCGGAACGCGACAGTAGTTGGTTCGAAGATTTTGTCGGTAGGTGCGAGAAGCTACTATAGTCCACGTGCTATAAAAAATGAATCCTTTCAGTATGGCCGCCTACGCTAGTCGCACAGTTGAAACGTAAAACTGCTGATTCATCTCGCTCGGGGTGGGAAATTTAGCTCTAACTGGTTCAGTTAGTTCGCAGTCTGGTCTGGCTTGAGAAAGTCGCCGGAAAAATTTTCCCTCATATTTTAATTTTCAGATAGAATCTTACATGTTAATAAAAAATCAAGTTAACAAGATATGACAAGGAGTTAACAAGTGATTTATTTTAGGCATTTGTACAGTTATTAACAAATGTTCATTTGTGGCAAGGTACTATTTCTTCAACTTCAAATTACCGAGGGGACCAATTAATATATATTTTATTCAACTTATCAAGTGTTTTTAAGGGACCAGGAAACAATTTCAAATTATCGAGAGTCAACTGTATTTTACACTTATTTTGCTTTTTTGTTCTTATACTTGGATTATGCCTTCTTGTGGGTATCTTATCGTTGGCCTATAATATATATATACTCTACGAAGATTATGAAGCTGATTTTATTCATTTATATAATTAATATCTTGTTTTTTCAAGAGAAGCTGCTGTGATCACTAGATATGTAAATTTTCGCGCTAAAACTTTTGTTATGCAAATAACTTCAAGGTTATCTCTTTTACACATGCTGGGGAGGAAACCCGTCGATGTATTATTTTAATGTTACTGCTCATTTCAGGTATTAAATCAAATCCTGGCCCCAGGCAGACAGAACAAACATTAAATACGCGCAAAGATAAAGATTTGCATGATCTGATTATAGCACTTTCAACTAAAATAGATGAAAATTCAAAACTACTTTAAAGGCGTAAGATTCTTTTTGATATTGAACAATTTCTACTGCCCTTACTGCAATGGAAAAATAAATGAGAGGGCCGGGCTCATCAGTGGTAAACCCTCTCAGCGGTTTCGCCAGTTTAATCTACCATACCGCTGTTATATTGCATTTTTGGAACTTCCTTTTATAGTGATACTGTTGGTAGACTCTTTGAATGGGTATTTTAGAAGAACTATGGACATATTATATCTACTGTCCTCAAAGCTTATGTCCATAGTTCTTCTAAAATACCCATTCAAAGAGTCTACCAACAGTATCACTATAAAAGGAAGTTCCAAGAATGCAATATAACAGCGGTATGGTAGATTAAACTGGTGAAACTGCTGAGAGGGTTCACCACTGATGAGCCAGGTCCTCTCATTATTTTTTTCCATTGCAGTAAGGGCAGTAGAAATTGTTTAATATCAAAAGAATCTTACCCCTTTAAAATAGTTTTGAATTTTGATAACAGATGGCGCGCTTGTGCATCATAAAATAGATGACTTGGGTCAAAAATGGAAATTAGATTTGCTTCGGGTTAAACAAGATTTAGACAAAATAAATCGGCGTTCACACGAGTGACTTTGGGGATTTCCATAACTTGCTGGACGCCCCGACTTTTACCTTCTCCTTCTCTGAACAGCCAATACTCACCCTTAAATATTTTACGATGGTTTCCCTCCAACCGTACCCCCTGCGATTCAGTTCTATCATCTCTTGCAAGAACTCTTGTTTTTTTACTTCGACTTGAGCACTATGTCGCCCTAGGGACACTTGCATTTTGAAGGTAAATAACACATTAAAAGAAAATAAAAGTTATTTGAAATATGTACAAAAATTAGTATGCAAATTGGTTAGATGAAAAAATAAAAATATTAACACAATTGAAATATGCACAAAGGGTTGGTATGCAAATTTAGTTAATTCAATTTAAATTGTAGAGTATTGTGTGCATTCAAGGAAAACAATTTACAGATTTAAGAAATATTTAAGGTATATTTTAGAATGAAATTATGCAAGATATTAGAAAAATATTCAATTGAAAATATGAAAAACAGAGTTAATTTCTAAATAAAAGCATTCCGAAAGAATTTAGTAGTTTTTATAAAATTCAAAATAAATATGCAAAATGAGTTGAATTCTATATATCTGTCTTTTGTTGAAATTAGATCAAACGGGTTTGATACATTTAGTCCATTGTTTATTATATACTCTTGGAAGACGGGGCAATTTAGCAAAAGATGAATAGAAGTTTGTTCCTCACAGAAGCATCTTGATTCTTGCAATGCTTTAATAAATTTTAAAAAGCTTCTAAATTTCCGTGATTTGTAATAAATTGAGAGTTGTGGAAATTTGCCCGAAAATAGTTCGGAATATTAGCGGGAAAGAAACTTTGAAATGTTTGGTTAGTATTTTTATTCAATAGTGTCATTCTATATTTTATAATATTTTCAAGTATGTCTGGAATATCCAACGCTGTTGGTCCTCAATCGATAAATTATTCAGATCATATTTTATATTTCTGGATTCCATATAGACCGTAATCAAAGGAATATTTGCCAGAATATTCACAAAACTATAGATAGTTTTTTTATGTACACCATAATAATATTTGATCTTGGAGCGAGTTAAATTTATGTATATAATTTTTACTTATATTGTGAAGAAAAGGTCTGGTAATCGTTTCACAAAACACTGATGCGAAATTCGGTAGAAGAATTCGCAGTGTTGATTATTTTGTGGGCTGTTGTAAGGATTTAAATCAGATCACTAAATAGCAGAAAGGAGTGGGTAAAAGTCTCCTTCAAACTAACTTTATTTAAAACATGTTGAGAGGACAGAGGAAAACACTCAACTGCTGGTCAGCAGATCAGGCCGTGCTCTCTATCTTTGTTGGCGGCTGGCGCCGCTAGCGAGTCTGTTTGTTTCTCTCACCCAATCCGTATGGCCGACGTCCCGAAGTGGATCTCCATTATTCCACATATATATAAGGTGATCCAAAAGTCCCGCACTATTTTAAAAATTAATAACTCAGCGAATATTTGCGCTAGAGCAATGCGGTAAACACCAGTTTAGTTACAATTTTATTCGCTAGGTGGCGCTCTACCAGAATCAGAGATTAAGCGGCCAAATTGTTTGATAAATTGAAAAATATAAATGGTCGTCGACACGTATTTTTCCTTTTTAATACCAGGAAATAACCCTTATAATATCAAATGATAAATTAATAAAACACCATTTCGCCAAAAGTATAATAATTGGATGACAATTTTTTAATGCAATCCGAGATATGGAAAATAGGTAAATGCAAATTAAAACATGTAGCAAAAATATTTATATTTTAGATGGGGTTTTGTGAAATAGATTGAATGTTTGAAAAACACTGTTGATATCAATACACGATTTTTTGAAATGTTAATATAGTACCAAAAATTATAATGGCACTACTAATAGGATTTCTTGCTATAAGGAATGTGTAGTTTATTGGTTAATTGGCGACCCTTGACTATTTAACTGGAAATTTGTTATGATCCAACAAATGAAATATAGAGGGGAGTGACAAAATATATTTGTCGTACTTTATTCCAAATATCCAATGTGCTTGTCAAATGTTATCATTGCTTATTATACTGTACACAATTTTTAAAATGTTCCCCTCAAATAAAAATCATTTTTAGATCGACCTTTTGCGTTGAAAAACGTGGTAATAAAATCATTTTGTATTATATTTTTGCACAAAATTTCTAAATTTATTGGTGTACAGAAAATATTTCTTATGCTATTTCTTCTAATGACCGAAAAGCGAAAAACTAAAAATAAGGGGTAAATTTGTGTGTTTATTAGCAGTAACACATAAAATTCCGAGGATAAGTTTATTTTATTTCAAAAATAATATCTTGAGCTTTCGGGCGTAAATAGCCCTTCTTCTGGAATATTGGAAACAATTTCAAGTAGAAATGTTTGTATACAAATAGATGGTATCTTTATTTGGTCTTGTATAGCGTGAGTGAATCTCATACCCACGTGATTTAGTTTAAATCTAAAAAAGCCTTTATAAAGAGAGGCGCCCCGCCCCCAGAAACATTGACCGATTACATTGAACATATTGAAAGGGTCACCTGTCTTAAAATGAATATTCCATGTCTGAATTGAATTTTATACACACAAATTAATCGGGAAATTGCTATTGTTTATCTAGAATGTAGTTTATGTATCAGGATTGTGTATTAAGCTATTGTATATTTCTGAGATATCTATATGTCTATTGATGCTCTGGTGTTTTTTGGATACTATTGCTTCTAGGATTATAGTCTTTTATGTTTATTTTTTATGTTGGTGTAGTAGGTTTTTGGTTCAGCTAAATTAAAAGTATGGCCTGTTGTTTTAATATGTTGAAAGATAAGTGATCTATTGTCTTTGTTTTTATATTTCTATTGTGTTCATTAATCCTGTCCTTGACTAACCTGCCTGTTTCTCCTACATATATATTATTACAATGGTTACATTTAACGGAATAGATGGCCTGTTTGTTGTGTATTGGTAGGATAGGGCTATTGTTTTTGGTGTTAGGATTTCTAACTATAGAACCAATGTTTGGAGTATTTTCATAAAAAAATCTGATTCCGTGTTTTTCAAGTTCTCGGGCTATTTTGATGTTATTGGGGGAATAAGGTATGATGCATGTTGATCTATATGTCTGGTTATTGTTGATTGCGGAAGGGTTATAAAAATGTCTTAGTATAAATTTTTTTGGGTATCCTGCTATGAGAAGGTTTTGCATTATATTTTGAGTTTCTATTGTTTTAAATGTTTGATTGGAACAATGGGTATGGATCCTTTTTGTGAGGGTTTTTATGGTGTTTATTTTATGATTTAAAAGGCAATATGAGGAGTAGTGTATATAGTTGGGTTGGAAAGTGGCCTTATAATATACTGTAGTGTTTAATTTCTGGCTTTGCCTGGTGATGAAAATATCTAAGAAAGGTAACATGCCATTGGTTTCTTTTTCTAGGGTGAAGTCTATTTCTTTATGAAAGTCTTTTAATTTGGTTAAAATGCTATCTATTGTTTCTGTGTGGCATAAGCAGAATATATCGTCTATATACCTGCTCCATATTTGAATTTCTGTTGGGAAGTGGCTAGTAATCTGTCGATCTATCTGTTGCATGACTATTTCTGCTAAAGGGGATGATAGTGGGCTTCCCATTGGGGAGCCTTTAGTTTGTTTGTAATAATTGCTATTGAATGAAAATATGTTGATATGTAAACATATGTCTATTAATTTAATTATTTTAGTGTATATATTGGAGGTTATATTGTGGTCTGAAAGGAAGTTTTTTGTACATTCCATGACGAATTGGTGTGGTAGGCTAGGGTAAAGGTTAACTACATCGAAGGATACCATACTATGGTTAGGTCTATAGGGAGTGCCTAAAATTTCGCTGATGAACTTTGGCGTGGATGTTATAGTTGTTTTAGGGGGATTATCTTTGAGTAAGGGGATGAGGAGATTGGCTATAAATTTGGCTAAAGGAGCTGCTGGGGATAGATAGTATGCTACTATAGGTCGTAATGGGTTACCAGGCTTGTGTAGTTTTGGGAGTCCATATATGTATGCATCGGAGTTTATATTTGATAGAAAGTCCTTGAGTTCATCCGCCGTGATGGTGTTATTTCTTTGAAGGCTTCTTAAATCTTTTTTGTATTGATTGCAGATTGCCACTTTGTCAGTTTCAGAGATTAATTCGAAGGTGTTCCGGTCTGTGAGAATATTGTTCATTTTGTTGATATATTCTGCTGTTTCCAAGATTACAGTTTGGCCTCCTTTGTCTGATCGGGTTATAAGAATTTCTTTTCTATTTCTTAAGTTTTGGCTATAATTTTGTTTTTGGGGATTATCTTTGGAAAGTTCGTGGTTTCAGTTAAAGCAGATGAGGTTATGTTTCTTATTTTGGCTATTGTTTAATGATCGAGTCCCTTGATAGCAGTCTCAATTCCTGCAATTGTTTTCTGGTGGTCAGTTTTATCGGCATACTTGTGCTTTAATCCTTTGGAAAGATATTTTATCTCTTCTATTGTGAGATCTGTTTTTTATAGATTGACTATATTGGTTTTTCTGGGTAAATGTATCAAGTTTTACTTTATATTTCTTCGACCAGAACTGTAGCTTTCTGTTGTGTTTTTCACCTATTTCAGCATTTAGGATTTTAATATCTTGGGTAGTTCTTGTGATGAGTTTCAGCATGGCATCAGGTTGTACTCTTTGTGAGGTAATGCAGATCAATTCTTTTAAGGTTTTTGAAATCAGCCGGATATTGGAGTAACAACCTCTTGTTCTGGATCTTAACAGTCTGATTTGAGCTTCTTTTATGAATTTGTGTGTACCAGTGTTATTCGAGAAGTTATAACACTTTGGTTTGCACGACATAATATGTGAGCAAATGTCAAACAAAAAATTACTGTTCACAAAAATAAATAAATAAAGAGAGTCAATATGTGAGGACAGCATTTATTTTCCCCATAACCCAACACAAAGAGCTGCAAAATATTAGTAGATGATATAATACATGGCAGCTTATATAACACATGAGGTAACCTGCCTTCTCTCTTGTATTAGGTCACATTACTTGCTCAATGTAGCGCCCTTCATTTTCAAACACCGCCTGCAGACGATAGATGACAGATTGGACAACATTAAATAACATATCTGTTGAAATTGATAAAACGTGCCATCTGATAGAAGCCTTCAACATGGCCAATGTGGTAGGCCAGCATCGATAAACACACAACTTAATGTAACCCCCATAACCAAATATCGCAAGGCGTCAAATCTGGTGATCTTTGAGGCCTCTGGTCTATAAAGTGGCGACTTATCACACGATTTTCATCGGACGTATCCCTCAGCAATTGGTTGGCACCTCGGGATATATGAGGAGGTCCTCCATCGTTCATGAATGTTATTTCGCTTAGTGCTTGTCTGTCCTTCAATATGGGAATACCCCTTTCTCTCAAAGGTTGAACATAACGTTCACCAGTTACAAAAACGGTTTTAAAAGTTCTTCCATTTATTTTTCAAAGAAAAATGGCCCAATAATAAAGCAGAAGTGAACCCACACAAAACTGCAACTCTAGGCTGATAAAGTGGCATTTCTGTAAAAATCCTAGGGTTTTCTGTTTCCCAAATGCGGCTGTTTTGGATGTTAAATTCTCCGTTTAGAGAAAAGTGAGCATCATCTGTCCACAGAACATTCGACTGCCAGTTTTCATCAATATCAATTTGCCGGAAAATCCATGCAGAAAATTCTTGACGCATCACAAAATCGCCACCTTTCAGCTAGTGAAATCTTTGAATAACGTATGGGTACACTCAATAGAGACATTATGTGAAGCGTCTTCGGATATCACAATCATACTCGGCGATTTTAACGCCAAAAGTTCAACTTGGGGATCACCTGTCCAGGATAACAAAGGTCAGCAGATTGAGGACATGCTAACCGACCTCGTCTTTACACCGTTAAATAAGGGAGAGAACACATATCTATCCAAGTCCACAGGCACAGAATCCACAATAGACATCACAGCGATAAATTATAACATCGCACCCACAACACAATGGAAAATCCTGAGAGGTGCAATCAGTGACCACTGACCAATTTTAACAATCTTAAACTTCAAAATTGAGAATGTCCAACGGAATAAAAGAACATGGAACTTTAGGAAAGCCGACTTGAAAAAAATTCACAGAAAAGCTTGAAGAACTGTGCAACGAAGAATTGAATTACAGAAAGCTTGAAAAAAACTTGGAAAAATTATCTTCGAACATATCCAAAGCTGCAAAAGCATCGATACCTAGAAGGAGGCATAAAGACCTGTGGATACCTTACTGGAAGAACCTCAGCATCAAGGCAATGATTTCAGAGAGATACAATATCAATGAATTTCTTAAAACAAATAAAACAGAAGAAAACAGAAAGGAACTCATTGAAATTAGTCACAAAATAGAACAAGAAATTTGGATATGCAAACAAGAAAAATGGCAGAATTCTGCGAAAAAATGGATCCAAGAAAGGACAGGCAACACTGGAATATGATTTGAGTGTTATAAAACAATCAAAACCAACACCAATCCTCCAATACTCTAACCGATATGAATAGAACAGCGAGAACGAGAACAAACAGATTGCTGATATAATTGCTGAATATCTTTCAGGCACTTCCATACTCAACTATACGAATGAGGACAGGACTCTAAAAATAATATAACAAGTTAGTTAAACAAGCAATTAACTACCATCAACAAGATATTTTCTCGAGAGACTTCACACTGAATGAGCTAAACTCATCAATAGAAAAATCCAAGAGGTCACCAGGAGATAATCTAATATTTGTTCAAATGATTAAACCCTTTGGAGACAAAGCTAAAATTCAACTCCTACGAATACTGAACATTTCATGGCAAATTGGTAAACTACCAAAGAATTGGAAGATATCAATTATAGTGCGAATACTGACACCGAACAAAGATGCCAAGGAATCCAAGAACTATCGGCCAATTGCTCTCACCAGCATACTTTGTAAAATAACAGAACTAATTATCCACTCTAGGCTCATAGTCTGGCTCACTAACAATAATAAAATAAACTTCTACCAAACTGCCTATAGATCTAGACACTGTTCACCTGATCAACTGTTCTTTTTCTGTCAATCAATAATAGATCCTTTCCAGGAAAAACCGCCGAAGAAGACAACGACCGTATTCCTGGATATGACCTCAGCTTTTGATCGAGTGTAGAGGGATAAATTACTTGAAAGGCTGCACAACATCGGAGTAAGAGGAAAAAGCTTAATCTGGATTGCAGACTTCTTAATGGGAAGAAGGATAAAGGTTCGGGTTAATGGAGCATTTTCCAAAGACCTAAGAACATGAGCTGATATACCTCAGAGATCTGTGCTCAGTCCTCTATTCTTTCTGCTATATATTAACGACATCCATCCTCACCTCACTGAAGACACAAAGGTTGCCTGCTATGCAGATGATATAGCCATATGGCACACAAGTAGCAGTATAGAAAAATCAGAAAAAATACTGAACACATCAATGAGAGGATTGGAGAAGTGGGCAATTGAACTCCAAATGACCATAAACCCAATAAAACCAAACCTATGCGTCTTCTCCACTGACAGGGAAAAAGGCATACATATAACCACAATATAAGCATAAACAACCAAATAATTGATAAAATTAGAAATACAAAATACCTAGGTGTTATACTGCAGTCCTGGATCATTCCAGTTGGTCTCGAGGACCACGCCATCACCATCTTCTCAGCGGCGAAGTACGCGATCTACGTATTCATCGTAGATCGCAAAATGCGTGGTGTCGCTGGAGACCCACTGGCGATTCTCCACCAAACTCTGCAGCGCTGGCCGAAGCGCCATATTCATTGTACATAGTGTATATAATGCATATTATATATTTTTAAATAGTGCAGACTGTGCACTTTGCATGTATCGACAAGATGTCAATAAAATTATTTTAATTGTCATTAATGAGGAATTGCGATTTTCAGAACACATAATTGGCACCTCAAATAGAGCTACCAGAAAACTAAACATTCTGAGAAGGCTATGCGGTACAAATTGGGGAGCAAAACCCAGAATTCTCAGAACAACATATACCACCTTAATAAGGCCGATAATTGAATATGCAACACTCGTCTCGGCTCCCTCAAGCTCATCACTAAAAGGAAGACTAGACAGTGTTCAAGCAAAAGAGGCCAAAATAATCATTCGTGCTGTTTCATCCACCAACAATGAGAAAATTCAGAGAGAATGTGTTCTAGACCTACTCGCTCGAAAGCATAAGACAAAATAAAAACAATAAAATTCACCAATAGCTTAAAAGTAAAGAAACGTAAAACATATCCCATAAAACCTATTTAAACTGGACACAAAAAGAAAGACTCGGAAGATCTTCAATACTTCAGTACGGCAACAATATTAGAAAGGGCATAAATATAAAACACAATGACTTTCAAATTCAAGAAGAACCAACATTTCCTACCCCAATGCCATCAAATGTAATCATCAATCTTAGCTTGAATGAACCCTGCACAAAAAGAAGAAAAAAAGAGAGAGAGAACAAAAACATACTTAAAAAGAAAAGACTTGACACAATTGGTTTAAACGATCAGAAAAAATATTTGTTGTTTCTTATCCCCTTGTGTAAAGTTTACACGAATTCCATGAGTTCATGCTCCTCTAGCTGTTTTTGATAAGCAGCGGCCTCACCCAAAGGTCCTGTTTAGCGCATCTAATGCAAGCCATAATGTCTTCTGGAGCTGCAGGTGCCAAGATACATTTGGGCAAGTGGGGTAGATTTTGTTGTTATTTTCTATCTTCAATGGCTTGAGATGGCTTATTCTAAATCTTGTAAGTGTCGTTTGATGCTGTCTATTTCTGATGTTCAGAGCTCCTCCTGGGTCCAATCCACTGTACCAACTGTGCGTGGGGAAATAATTATTCCCCCCCTCACCATTCACCCTTGAGGATAGGGGAGTGGAGAGGCGACTCTGCGTGTTTGCCTTGCGTCGGAGTGCCACTGGCTGATCGCCAGTGAAGCTGTAAGCTGGCCATCGGCCCTTTGTTAGCTGGCGCAAGGCGCACGAGTCTTGAAACTCTTGGGTCTTCGCTCTGTGTGTTCGCCATTGGGAGCGTCCTTGCCGTGCGCGCAATTGCTCTAGGGGTGTCCCTGTCTGCTGAAAAACCAAGGGGTGCACACAGTAGTACCACCCTCCCGCCTTCGCGTCGGTTCCCCGCGTAAACCTCAGAACCTCAGAGGTCCTTGATTCGTCGGCAGATTCAGGGAGTACTGTGACCAAAGGGTTCGGGGGCCCCCGGGGGGGGGGTTCTATTGGAACGTAGGACGGGTTCAACTAAGTCCGAACGGGAGGGCTCGGTCAGCAACCTTGCCATGAATTTTCGGAGACGCCTGTGGGTTTGATTGGTCGACCCCATGGAACCAGACCATAATGGCGGGCGCGAGGGGCCAAACAATGGCCGCTCGGTGCATGGAGAATACATCATTTCCTTTTGGCTGCGTGACCTGGATGTTAGCAATGGGTGTGCATTCGCGCGCCGGTTAATGGACCTTTGAGGTCTGGGAAACCTTTATTGCTCCAAGTCTGTACCAACTGTGCGTGGGGAGAGAATGCCCACCCCTCACCATTCACCCTTGAGGCTAGGGGAATGGAGAGGCGACTCTGCGTGTCCGTCCGCGTCGGGGTGCCACTTGCTGATGGACAGTGAAGCTGCAAGTTGGCCATCTTGCCCTTGGTTGGCTGACGCGAGGCGCACGTGTCATGAAACTCTTGGGTATTCGCTCTGTGTGTGCGCCATTGGGAGCGTCCTTGCCGTGCGCACCATGAAAAACCAAGGGGTGCACACAGTAGTAACACCCTCCCGCCGTCGCGTGGTTCCCTGCGTAAACCTCAGAACCTCAGAGGTCCTTGATTCGTCGGCAGATTCAGGGAGTACTGCGAACAAAGGGTTCGAGGGCCAAAGGGGGGGGGGGGGAGAGTCCTATTGGAGCGTAGGACGGGTTTAACAAAGTCCGAACGAGAGAGCTCGGTCAGCTACCTTGCCATGAACTCTCGGAGACGCCTGTGGGTTTGATTGGTCGACCCCATGGAGCCTGACCATAATGGCGGGCGCGAGGGGCCAAACATTGACCGCTCGGTGCATGGAGAATGCATCATTCCCTTTTGGCTAGGTGACCTAGATGGCAGCAATGGGTGTGCTATCGCGCGCCGGTTTTATGGACCTTTGAGGTCTGGGAAACCAATTTTGCTCCAAGTCTGTACCAACTGTGCTGAGTCCGGGCCCTAGTTCTGAGCATGGAGAGTGGGTAGGACTATGTGCCTGGCATCTGCAGCCCTCGGCACCCGACTCGCGGGTAGTAGCAGTCTGTACCTGGCTTCCTGAAAGAGGGTGGTAGGGGCTAACTGATCATGACAGACCATTGTGGAACACAGTGGAAGAGTTAGCGATGCTAATAGGGGTCTGTGATAGGAGTGAAGTCCAGTTGCAGAATACGCAAAGTGAGAAGGCTTGACAGCTACCTACATATGCTTATCAGCACCTTCCCGTGGTGCGTCCTGAGCACGTTTCTAACAAGAACGTGGCCAACGTTGACAGCTCGTTTGACAAGTCTGGAAAGACGGATATGCCCAGTTCAGCCTTGCGTGACATGGTGGCGTTCTGGTGTCCTGGTATAATTATAATACAGGTCACACCCCCCTTCCCCCCCCCCCCCCCCCCCAATAATGCCAATACAAAATATAAAGATTGGCATTACCAATGAGGCTCAGTTAGCGCCTGAGAACGGGTGGGAGGCAGATCCCTCTTGCCGTGGAGTGAACGACCTAGTCAGAGCTGATGGGCCAGCTCGACATATTGGGTCTAGTAACTTCTCATGCATCCCTCTTGAAAAAAACCCTGAAGATAAGGATAAGCCCGAGAACGCTCAAATTACCTCGGGCTCCGAGCGTATGCCCAATAATACCTCTTTTGATATTTCTAAAAAGTTCCCTGCCGCGCCCACTAATGGCCCAGGAAGGTCCCCTATGGAAGCAGGCACCCTCTGCACAGCGAGATTCGACACGACTCGAGAGGATAGGCAGGGTGCTCACTTGAGTCCGCGAAAAGCGAAGCGGCCTCCTGAGGATTTGAGCTCTGGATACCCAGAGCGAGAGGATAGGAAGGATCGTCCATCCCCCCCCCCCCTGATATCCGTTCAACAGGATCATCAACATGGAGATTCCTGTGTATCCTTTCCTGTTGATTGACCCTTCGTCTGAGGCGAGAATCGGGGGCTGAGATGGATGTCACCAAGGTAGGGTACCTCAATGACCTGAATGAAATTAATGAGTCTCTAAATCAGGCATAGACACCCCAGAAGAAGTGCACGGAGCTTAAGTAGCTTGCTGAAGCGTTCCAAGACTCCCTAGACACCATACGTCGAGGGAGAAAGATTGGAAATGTTCACCCGAAAATCCTCGAGCAATGCTTCGATAAGTTCCTCAAGAAACATAGGTCGGCTCTTGAAGAGCTCAAGCTCTTGCGGGTGGAGAAGCGGAACCTGGAGGAAAAGATCCTCAGTCAGACCACCCTGCAGTATGGAATAGAGAGGGGAGTGGCGGTGGCTCTTTTAGAGTCGCTGAAACTAGCTGAGGTCGAGGTATGTCCTCCCAATGACGCTTCCCAGTCCTCCCTAGACGAGAGACGCCCCGAAGCGAGAAGACGGAGGAGCCCTCAAGGGCAAGGGCCGGGAGTTACTTCCCTGAAGTAGAGGGAGACCCGGTCCAAATACCAACTAGAGACGAGAAAGCTGTTCCGCCATCTACCCCAAAACAACCTGTTCACACTAGGAACATCGAGATGGCGGAATAGTAGAGAAAGAAGAAGAAAAGGGTTAGGAAGCCTTCAGCAAAAGAGGAAGAGAGTAGGACTGAGGTGACAGCCGGATTAAAAGAAGACCCATCGAGAGCGACGCCTACAGAGGAGGTGAAAGAACCTCTTCCCCCGAAGAAGATCAGGGCTAAAGAGGTTAAAGATCCCCCAAAGGCGGCCAAGACTACCAAGACTATCAAGGGCACCCCTAGATGGCAGGAGGATCTGACCCTGGTAGTTGAGTGGAGTGAGGATGAGGGGTCCAGGTTAATGCTCGCGGTGCTGAAAAGCATCGCTGGTAGCATTCCTGGGCACCGCTATGACCTCAAAATGATTCGGGGTTGGGGAGCTGTGGCTCTCATATTGAAGAACCCCGAGGACAAGAAAATGGCCGTGGAGGCTATAGAGAGGGAGCCTGCACTGAGGCTAGGAGGCCTCAAGAGGGCCAGGAGGGAGCTGATTCTCTTGGGTGTCAACTCTGACATCAAAGAGGAGACGCTAAGAGAAATGGTGGTGCTCCAAAATTCGGAGTATGGGGACTTATTGGAAGGATACATGAGATTGTATCCAAAGAGTAAAAGGAGACCCTACGCAACGAATTGGGTCATTTCGGTCCTAAAGGAGGCCACCATGAAATCCCTCCTTGGCAAGAAGAGGTTGAAGATAGGTGCCAGGATGGTACCTATCAGGGTGAATGAGGCAGTGTCAACTTGCTTCAGGTGCCTCAGGCCAGTCATATCGCAAGGACCTGCGAACATCCTAAGAGGTGTGGGAGGTGCGAGGGCGTGCACTCCCAAGAGCAGGAATGCGATATGAAGCCGGGTTGTTGGCTCTGTTTAGAAGACAACAAGAGGTACGGCAGGAAATATAATCTAATCTTCGCCCCCGGAGTACGCAGTGCTAGGTGAAGGCCTGGTACGTGAACGGGAGGTGATGGTAGGGGCCAAACAAGGAGGTGTGGAGTTTCGTGCAGCTAAATTACGCTCGTTCGAGGAGGAGCTCCGAGGAGCTAGACCGGATCATTAAAAGTGATCGCCCTCATGTTATCCTGGTGCAAGAGATGTACCTGGAGGATGGTGGGAGGATGGGTTTAGATACTCGTTACAGTTTTTTCTCTAGAGAGTGCAACAAGGCCGCCTTACTGGTCCGGGGAGATCTTCCTTGTTTGGGTTGTGGGTCCTGGGAGGAGGCGGTGGCTGTACAGATCGAGGCGGCGGATCTAAAACTGGTCTGCCTCTCTACGTACATACCACCTTAGGACAACGACCTCGGTAAGCTGGGTTTCCTAAATGTTTTTTTGGTTGGGAAGGAAGGGCACGAGATCGTGATTGGCAGGGATTTTAACGCGCGCACCTAGCTGTTTGGGGACAGGGAGGAAAATTCTAAAGGAAAGGCGCTGGTTGATTATTATTGGCGCTTGTTATTGGTCAGAGCCTGGATATTTGGAACGTCTATGGTGAATCGACGTTTGCCACGACAAACGTTGAAAGCATCATAGACTTCTCCCTGGCAAGAACGAGCAGGATGCGGCGTTTGAGGTGGGACCCCACGGACGTAAGCGACCACAAACTCATCAGTTTTGAGGCCAGCTGTGAAGTGGAACCGCCATCAGTGGAGAGAGTTCCTCGGTACAGCATCAGGGAGCCTAACCTTGAAAGATTCAGACGCCGGTTTTCTTGCACACTTGGAGATAGATTGGCTGGAGAAGTTGACAGAATTGCTATTAATAGCATGGTCAATGAGCTTCACCAGGATACAACCAACACGTGCAAAACCTTGGGGCCTGGATCAGGAAAGGTTACCGAAGAGCTGGAGATCAAGAGGAAGAGAGTCAGGGCCACGAGGAAGCTATTCCAGAATAGTAAGGGCGAATAGAGAGTTAGGAGAAGAATAGCGTTCAAGAAAGTCTTAGAAGGGCACAAGAGACACACCAAAAAGACGAAGAGCAAACACTGGAGGGAGCAGTGCGAAACCGTACTGGAGATTTATCCATACGGTCTCCCTTACAGGGCTGTCTCTGGGAAGATAAGGTGCTCCGCTAACTTGAGGCTACTTGAAGGGGAAGATGGGTTCAAGACCCGGGACCTGAAGTAGACCCTGGACATCATCTTGGATCGGCACTTCGGAAACGAGGAACCAGAGGACGAGATCTCTCTGACCACTTGTGGTTTGGTGGATCCGCCCTTTTCTGAGAATGAGGTGAAACTGACGGCTTTCAATTTCAGGAAAAGGAAATCTCCTGGTCCCGACGGGATCGATAACACGGTCGTGAAAGCCCTGGTGAGGATGCACCCATCGCTTCTTGCCAGGTATTCCTGGGGGTAGTCATTGATGACAAGATGGGTTGGCAATACCAGGCGGAGGAGATGGTGGCGAGAGGCAGGGAGGCGTTGTGCAGGCCTGTCCTGGTTGGCTCTTAACAGGGGGAAAGGAGGGTACTATTTTAAGGAACTTCTACCCCTCCTGTGTCGAGCCAATCCTGCTATATGCTTCCAGGGCCAGGTGGCGCCGAAACAGGGATCATAAGGTGGCAACAACTATAGAGAGAGTGCAGAGGACAGCGGCACTCAGAATCACAGGGGGATATCGCACTACCAGCAGTGAGGCCTTATTGGTCCTCGCTGGGCTTATTCCCCTGGGATTGAAACTAGAGGAGGAGACCACCAGACAGAAGTTCTGGGAGAACAGGGAGAACAAGCAAGATACCCTGGGACTTGAATCGGGTGCCCTGGAATGGAAAAGGGACCCAGGGAAGCCTCCGCAGTGGTTGCCAAAGTAGAATTGGAGTCCTGGAGGGCCGACAGGGATTGGCACGGAGGTTTTCACTGATGGGAGTAAGTCTGGAACCAATACTGGAGCTGGGGTAGTGATTTTCACTAATAGAGACTGATCTTTCAAGAAAGCTTAACACTCAGAGTGGACGAATTGGTCTTTTCAGCCGAGCTGGTTGCGATCAGGTAAACCCTCAGAGTGTGTGCCGAGAAGAACTTCAGCCCGGAACGCCTCTATTCAGATTGTATGTCGGCCCTCGTCGCCCTTAATCTGGAAAAAGGGCAACTCGCGCATCAAATAATCGAGGAGCTGGAGATGATGACGCGGGCTCCGGAGCTGCCTTGGTTTAGGGGACACAGTCTCATCGAAGGTAATGGGTTTGCAGACATGCTCGCTATGGCAGGATGCTTTAGAGGTAGATCACGGACGACCCCGGTGACCAAGAAAGAAGTTTATAGGAGGATCAGGGGGCACGTCCAGGACTTATGGTTGGACAGATGGAGGAACAGTGTGAAGGGGAGAGAGTTATATATATATATATATATATATATATATATATTAAAATCTGTCTTTCTCTCTTTTTTCTAACTATTATATATATTATCTCTTCGATTATTCTATATATAGGATTAGAGTATGTCTGAATGACGTGTAAAAGCCGATGTAATAGACGTTACTTTGTTAATTTTTTTTATTGTTATTAATTATAAATATATAATTAACTTGAGGATGTAATAGAAGTAAAGAATTTTTTTTTTCTCTCTCTATCTACAAATTAATAACATTTTACAAATTTTATAATTTGTATTTAAATGATCATAATAGTGAAGATAATCTTAATACAAAACTGGACTATAAAATTAAATAACTATTTATTATTATATATATTAAAATAAATAGTTGTTTATTTTTATAATTTAGTTTTGTATTAAAATTATCTTTATTTCTTTGATTATTTAAATTCAAATTATAAAATTTGTAAATTGTTATTAATTAATAGAGAGAGAGAGTAAAAAAAACCTTTACGTCTTATACATCATCCATATATATTTATAATTAATAACAATAAAATTTAACAACGTAACGTCTTTTGCAGTCGGCTTTTACACGTCATTTAGACATACTCTAATTTGTATATAGAATAATAGAAGTGAGAATATATTTAATAGTATAATTTTTAGTATAGTTAGAGAAAAGAGAGAAAGACAGAACCATGCACTTTTATTCAAACTAATAATAAGAGAAAAAAAAATGTAAAGAAGGTAGATAAGATTGTTAGCATAGATATATATTTTTATATAATTTTATATTTTATCCTTTTTTTATATGATATTTTAATATTTTTTATATGATTTTTTAATTTTTTTTATATGATTTTTTATTTTTTTTTATTTTATAATATAAATATATCTAGTTGTATTTAGTAATAAATCTATAATATGAATTAACTTTTGTTATAAGTTTGGTTATTATGTTTTGAAACCCTAATGGTAGACCAGACATATACAAACAAATTTTAAATGAATTGATTAATGGAAAGAGAGATCTGCTTGACCGGAGATTTTCAAATAGAAATCAAGCGACATTTCACTCCTGCTCTATTATGTCATAGAACTCTCTTAAACCAGATTTTATGTGTTAATATTAAGTTGCTTCAGTGAAACATTTATATGAACAGGTCCAACGAATACAAGTGTTAAGGAACTTCCAACTGTAAACCTACCTCGTCCGCGACGCCCTCCTCTGTAAACAGCTATTTCTGGCTGACATCTGTTGCGGGGGGGACACATGTCGTTCCTTCAAAATTAGAGTGCTTATTCAGAAATTTTTAGAACAATAAGACAGCTAAAGAAGAAAGAAAATGGTTAAGGGAAGAAAGCCAAACTTTATAATCTTTACAGTTAGTTATATTAATATAACTGATTTAACCATTATTTATCTTTCAAAATTCCTTTAAAAAGGCAAATTATTAGATGATTAATAAAGCTATTATTTTTGAAAATTCATTTTTATTTAATTTCCATTTTCCTCCCCAGAAATTGGAGATTAAATAAAATGAATTCTTTACAATATTACTTTAAAAATCTTGTGAAAAATCTTCAAATTAGTTATATAATTTAAGTTTAATTAACTGATAAAGATTATAAATTTGTATTAGTTATTATTGAGGGAAATTATAGAAAGTTAATTTAATAAATGGATACTTCCATTTATTTTTTTTTTAATATTTTATAATTGATATACTGTTGAAATATTTTACTTGTCTAATACTAAATTTGTTTTTAATAAATTCCATGTTTTAATTTTTAATCTTCAATGAAATTTTCTAATATATTATTTATTCTATAAAATCTTAGAAACTGACCAAAATATATACCTTTACAGCAATTTTTAATGATATATTAGAATTTATATTACAGTATTTTATAATGTTGAAATTATAATTACTTTTTTTATTATAAATTTTAATAGCATTATTTGTAAGGTTTATATTTAGGTCTAAAAAGTTAACTTTTTTGTTTCTATTATTTTTTTCATTGTTCTTAAGTTTCAAGTATTTAGGATATATTTCAGGTATTATGTTTTTAAACTCTGGGTTAATAAATATAATAATGTCATCTACAAAACGGAATATTTGCCAATTAACATTATTTTGTAGAAAGTATTCTCTTTCGTACCAGAAGAGTATTAGATTAGCTAATAAATGACTTGATGAAGTTCCCATAGGAACACCTTCTGATTGAATATATATTTTATTTTTAAATTCTATATAGTTAAAATTTAAAAATGTTTCTAGTAGAGTTTTTCTGTTTTAAGATCTAATTTAATTGTTTTATATCTGTTATGAATAATTTTAATTTAGAAAGTTTTGTCATTAATGAATTCATTAAATAAATTGGTTATTTTGTTATTTAGATCTCTTAAATTTATTTTAGAATATAGGTCCTCAAAATCAAATGTGTGTACTGTTTCAATGTTTGTTCAATTGTTCATTAAATAGTTAATGATTTTTTTATTTGAGTCGATAAATTTATAATTATATTTATTAGTTAATTTATTTATAATAAATTGTAGTGTTGAAGCTAATTGTATATCAATGTTTTTTATAACTGAATTTATACCAGATGTGATTGTTCTGAAAGAAATTGGTTTTTTGTGTAGTATAGGAATTATATAGAACTTTGGTATGTTTGGATTTTTGTAGTAATTACAAAAAATTACAATTAATTACAATTTTTTTCTCTTATTATTAGTTTGAATAAAAGTACATGGTTCTGTCTTTATCTCTTTTCTCTATAACTATACTAAAAATTACACTATTAAATATATTCTCACTTCTATTATTCTATATACAAATTAGAGTATGTCTAAATGACGTGTAAAAGCCGACTGCAAAAGACGTTACGTTGTTAAATTTTATTGTTATTAATTATAAATATATATGGATGATGTATAAGAAGTAAAGGATTTTTTTCTCTCTCTCTATTAATTAATAACAATTTACAAATTTTATAATTTGAATTTAAATAATCAAAGAAATAAAGATAATTTTAATACAAAACTAAATTATAAAAATAAACAACTATTTATTTTAATAATTAATTTAGATTTAGCTGCTAATCTAATCAAATCTACTTGATATAAATTATCATTCTTATCAGTTTACTCTTTAAATTTTAAATATAGAATCACTATTATATTTTTATTATATAGTTTTACACTATATATATATATATATATACATATGCCATAATATATGCTCTTCCAGGATTAATAAAACAAACCAACAGCCAACGAGAGAGAGATGAGCAGCTAAAGCGAGACACTTTAGACAACTAACTTACGACCATTTTTGGCCACATTCCTGAGGGGGGGGGGGGGGGGCGTCACCACCTGGCGACTATTCTGGTTAGCCCCCGGTTGTGTACACAGGGAAAACAGTCGTTCAGCTGATAACCTCTCGCTCGCTCTCTCTCGGCTGGCTGCCTGGATTTTTGCTCTAACAACTCGTCGTGTGATTATTTCTCTCCTCACCACATTTACCACTATATTGCCACATCGAAAGTCGACAGGATCATATCACAGAAAAAGTCGACAGGATAAGACCTGGCCGGGAAGCGAATCCCTCATATACCGGAGTATGAAGAAACAAGAAGCCAAGCCACGATGATCGACCAAACCCAACTCAACTGTAACCACTCCTCTTCGAGCCCTCAACCCCTTCCTCGCCAACCTTTGAACCGTGATCCCGAAGAAGTATTCACCTACGACGGAGATGGAGCTGCCACGCACTTCTTCCAGCACTAGATCTACTCAAGAACGATCGCCGTGCCAGAGCAGGACACCTCCCGCCATCATGGACAAGACTCCGCCATCTCCCTACCGCTACTGTGATGTACAACACTGGTACGCACAGTGTCACAGACAGAACTCTCCCGAAGCTCAATGAACTTACCAGCGCCCTAAACCAACATAACTCGTGAGTGTAATTGTCTTAACTCCTACCATTCATTCTTTAAATAAGTCATTCCTTGTAGATTGTCCCAATATTTCCATAATTAATTCAATATGTGTGAATATGTAAAAATATTTAATATTTCCATTTATCTCTCCACCCCTATTAACAGTGATCTTATTATCCATATTATATCTAGCTATGTGAAACCCATTTAATTAGTTACCTTACCAGTAGATGTAACAATCGTCATTTTTTAATTAAATAATTTCCATTTTAACTTAACTCTTAAAAAAAAGGAATTCTACCTATTAACGCTTTACGATTTTTACTATTAACAATAGATTTTTCATAATAAAATTATTTATAAAAATATGCCTCCAGCACCTAAACTTTTGTATAGACCTCTCCTACTTGTAAGCACGGCTCACGAAAAATAATTTCTTTCCCTAATCGATTCAAAATTCACCCTGTAATTCAGGCGTCGAAGAATTCCAACCACCACGTGAGCCTTGCTTACAACTAACCCTTGGTGACTCTTATCTATCTTCCCCTTAATGCCCCTCTCATTCTTACAACTTTGTTAACTTTATACCTGCTCAGGACCTTTATAGAAAATTATTGATTAATCAATTATCGAACTTCTATATTGTCATTTCAAAATCCTAACCTTCGCCCTTCATTTATGATAATTTATTTCGTAGTTCATCTCTAGCCTATCCACCGACCCACACCATCTAGCCAATGGTGTGTTCGTCACAGGATGCAGATTGACTAACTGCTAGATATTTATCAACCCCTTTTTGTTCGCACTTGAACAATCTGCATCGAGCGACACAGTTCGCTTCTTCTTCTCGCGCCACACGGACCCTGTCTTCAAATCTATGTTTGTCCATTGTCCAAACCAGCACGATATAGCCTACCTCCGATATTTCCTACGGAGGTAGGTTAAACATCGTCGCTGATTCTCTCCGGTCCGTCATCATTTCGCGCAGACATGGGTCTTACTTTCAACCCACCGCGAAATCATCGCCTTGCACAAGCTCCCACGACGGTTCAAACACCTCGTGTCCGAGCAGCTTATCACTTGTAACGGACAACGCAGTCCTCGTCCCAATTTTTGGCACTGTGCGCGCAGACTTTCCGCAAATTAAATATAAGTCCGTTCGACTTCCTCACCTACACACGGGACTTTTCCCCTCGGACTCGCTACACAAGTAACTGCATAGATAAGTTAGATTGGCCCAAAGCAAGTTTCCCCTCGCTCTGTTCGCCGAAATTCTAACATTGTATGTAGTTTTATATTTACCTCAGTCCTGAGCTCACACAATTGTCAACCTCAATCTCATTTCTCGTACTCTACACTTATAGCATAGAAAGCCCATGACAAGTTTCCCCTTGCCATGTCCGCCTGAAAAATATCTTAAAGTGTAGAGTTCCCCAGTCTTAATGATCTTCAGAATTTCACCATATGTATGTGACTCTTCTTCTCGTTGTTCACACTCCTCCATATCACTTCCCTTATAGTACATTAGATTTTGTTGTATATAGCCTTTTATAAACTGGATATTTTCAAAGATTTCCTTAAATGTCAAACTCCCCGGTGTTGTAAAACTGCTTGTAAATAATATTTACTTGTGTACTATACAATATTTTATTTACATAAAACTATGTCACCATTACCTTAACTAATTTTAATTGTAAAATTATTTTCTCTATTCCTGGCTTCTCCAGCTTTAAATATACTTAAACCATGTTCAGCCTTTTTCAACGGGGGCCATATGTCATAATATATGCTCTTCCAGGATTAATAAAACAAACCAACAGCCAACGAGAGAGAGATGAGCAGCTAAAGCGAGACACTTTAGAAACTAACTTACGACCATTTTTTGGCCACATTCCTGAGGGGGGGGCCGTCACCACCTGGCGACTATTCTGGTTAGCCCCCGGTTGTGCACACAGGGAAAACAGTCGTTCAGCTGATAACCTCTCGCTCGCTCACTCTCGGCTGGCTGCCTGGATTTTTGCTCTAACAACTCGTCGTGTGATTATTTCTCTCCTCACCACATTTACCACTATATTGCCACATCGAAAGGCGACAGGATCATATCACATATATATATTCAATTGGGTAACATCACCCAAGTACCTCTGTAAGGTATTGTCCCACAAACTCATTAGGATAGTTCGGGACATGGGCCCTTCCCTAGGAGTCTCCACAGATTTAATTTTAAGAGTAATCCTGATTGCGTCTGTGGAGAAAGGGATGTGAATGCACGCCACTACGTCTTGAATTGTCCAAGGGTAGTGGGTGTGCAGGAAGAGAGAAGTAGGGCGAGGGGCGCGATCGAGAGTGAGCTGCTGAGAAATCACAGCAAGCTTCTTGAGAAAGCCCACGACGTGGCAGCTGAGGTTTTCTTCCGCTGTGAATGAACAGAGTCGATCGGTGGCCGCCTCCCTGCGGTCCCCGCTGGACACAGTAGATAGTTTCCTATTTTGCTGTGACTAAAGGCCACCGGTATAGAAATTCTTCCAGACACATTGTCTGGGAGGTGGTTTTTATTGGTACAATGTCCAAGCACTGGCTTGAATACCGTTACTTGGCTTATGAGTTGAACAGGATAGCAGCGAAGGGCATGCTTCGCATGCCGGCTTGTGGACCGGAAGGTCTGGGTGGCCATCTGCTTCTAGGGTGTACCAACTGTGCTTAGGTGGGATCCTCCAGTTCTTGTTTATTTTTGTTTTGGCTACTGTTTATATTTCTTCAAAAGTGAGCTTATATTTCTGTAGCAAGGGTTCTTTTGTGCCTTTTTTCGCTAGCGAATCAGCAGCTTCATTGCCTTCAATGCTAACATGTAAGGGTATCCATTGAAGGTGAAATTTTGAGGTTTTTGAGAGTTTTCGGAGATAACCAATTATGTTCCTGTTTACTTTGTCTCTATGTTCCCCTTTGTGACTCAGGTGTTGTATGGTACTTCTACTATCAGTAATAATCCATATATGGTGATGTTTATTGTTTCTGATGGATTTTATGGCTTCATAGATGGCTATAAGTTCTGATCTGGAGACTAAGTAAAAATCTGGGTTTCTTCTGTTTATTTTCTCAATGCCATTTGTGGTTTTAATGAGAGAGCCACTGCCAGTGTGTCCCAACTCGTCTCTGCTTCCATCGGTATAGATAGTTATTACATTTTTAGGAACTTTATTAATTATTTCTAATGATAATTGTTTTAAGTATTCTGAATTTTGGTATTGTTTGTTGGTGGGTTCATTTGAAGTGGCATTAAAAATAACATTTTGCTAGTGGCTCGCATGGAAATATTTTTTCTGCTAGATAATTTTTTCCCACTTTATATTTTGAAAATCCATTTCATTTGGCCAGGTGGAGAGAGCCTTCTTTTTTGAGTCTTATATTGGATTCCCAATTAAGTATGTAATTGGAAGTTCTGTGTTTGTTTCCATAGCTCTTGATTTTGTATATATATTTCGGCAGATTGTAGCTTATTCTATCCTTCAAGGGCATAATTTATGCCTCGTAAAGTACAATATCATTAGGGCAGGTATTTCGAAGACCTGTAATAATTCTAGCTGCACTGAGTTGTATCCTTTCCAGTGCTTTTAGATTTGTTTCAGATGCTGTACCATAGATTTGATATCCATATTCCAAGATAAGTCTTATTAGAGATGTGTAAGTTAATTTTAGTGTTGTTGCTTCAGTTCCCCACTCTCTTACTGATATATATTCCAAGATTTTTAGTCGGTCTCTTCCTTTTCTAACAACTCCTTCACTGGAGTTAATTTCTGGATCCAGGGTATAGCCGAGATGTTTAGGATGTTTATTATATTGCAATTGTTGTTCTTTCAGAATAAATTTAAGTCTTATTTTGTATAGTTTCTTATCGGTAGTAAAAAGACAGTTTTCAGATTTTTGGGAGTTAAATTCTAATTTATGTTTATTAAAAAAATTTTCTAGGAGTAAAGGAGTCTTGTTCAAATCCCTTTCAGCTTTTTCCTGTTAGCGTTGCTGCTCCATAGAATAATGTATTCAGCGAAAGTCCAATATTGGTTCTATGTGAATTTTTCTTCTATGCCTGCAATAAATAGGGTGAAGAGATTTGGGCTAAGGACTGATCCTTGTGGTAATCCTTGATGCAATTTGAAGGTTTTAGATAGAGTGCCATTCGATTTGACCCTGATGTATCTATTTTTAAAGGAATCATTTATCCAAGTGATAGCTTTTCCATCAATTTTTAAATGTTTGTATAATTTTGTAATTAACTTGTTTTACCTTACCTTAACAAAAACTTGTGTAAGGTCTAAAAAAGCAGCTCTGGTGTGGTTAGTTAATTTATGTTTTGTGCATCTTTTACCTTTTGTGTGAAAAATAAGAGTTGGTCTAATGCCCCATGTCCTTTCCTAAATCCATATTGTTCTTCTGGTAAGAGATTTCTTGTGTCGGGGTGGTAAGTGAGTCGTCTGAGTATAATTTTTTCCAATAATTTGCAGCAAATACTTGTGAGGGAGATAGGTCGGTAGTTTTTTGGGTCATCAGCTGATTTGTCAAGTTTTTTAATGGGAATTATTTTTGCACTTTTCCATTCTTGAGGAAATTTTCCAGTTTTCCAGGAGTTATTAAAAATATGAAGAAGTCTTTCTTTGCCAATTTTGCCCAAGTTTGATATCATTTGGCCATAGATTCCATCTGGCCCAGGATTCTTGTTTAGGTCTGTGTTTTCTAATGCATAAGCTAGCTCTTTCATATTGATTTTTTTCATGGAAAATATTATGAGTGCTGGTGATAATTTTACAGTCATGAATAATCTTTCGGGCCTTTTTTAAACTTTCAATTATTTTATATTAAATTTGATTTTACTACTTATTTTATATGAATTACCTAAAAGATTGGCAGCAATTTTGTCATTAGTTGCTGAAGTACCATCTGTATTCTTAATCATATTTGTTTTTCAGTTTGTGACTGGGATCTGTCAATTTGTTTTGCCAAATGCCAAAGTTTTGTATTTGGGTTTTTTGGGTTCAGGTTTTCACAAGTTTGTTTCAATTTTTCTTCTTTCATATTTACCTATAATTCATTTTTTTTTATTTTTGCATTCACAATGTTCAGTTCATTTCTACAATTTGTTTGGTTTTGAGTGCACCTTTTTGTAGTTCATTTCTTTTAGTTAAAAATGTTTGAATATTTTTTGCCTGGTGTGTATAATTTGGAATCCATTTCTTAATATTACCTCTTGGTATTGAAAGTTTGGCTGCTTTAATCATGGTGTTTTTGAAAGATATCCAATTAGCCTTTTTGAAGTTCCAGAATTTTTCTTGATTGAGCTGGTTTTGGTCTTAATGCTTATTTCTATCAAATTAGGCAAATGATCACTTCCAATACTTTTTAATATTTGCTTATTGCATTTGTGGAAAATGCCAGGATAGTAAAAATTTATATCAAGTGCTTGTTCAGTATTATAGCTGTAGGAATGATGGGTAGGATTCCAATCATTTAAGCACATGAATCCATTGTTGTTAAATATGTTTGATAGTATTCTGCCTCTTCGGTTTGGCGTGGAACATTCCCATAGTTGATGTTTGGCATTAAGGTCACCTACAATAATAGTGTTGTCTGTAAGAAATTGAGCCATTTTTCCATCGTCAATAAGTTTATTGTTTGGAGGGTGATACATATTGTATATGTTGATGGCTTTGTTTTAATTGAGGTAGACTTTGAAACCTTGGGCTTCGAGGTCTGATGTGTTTGGAATATTAACGACTATGTCCTCATAGTACAATATCTTGATTAAAAATGCTAGGCCACCCCCTTTAACAGCATATTCAGATGGATCTTCAGACCTCACCCTGAGTAATGGAGGGGCCGGAATTAACATAATACTACAAGATGGAACACACATCAAAATCAAAGAAGGAGCAGGGCAGATTTCGTCAAACTTCACTTGTGAACTGACAGCTATCTGGAAAGCTCTTGATGTATGCCTTAACCAACCATCCCTGCATCAAGCAAAAGGAATTTTAATATACAGCGAATCCATATCCGCTCTATAAGCAATTTAGAAAGGCAATACTAAAATCACACAGAAAATACACTCGTTACTTACCCAACTGGAACCATTGGAGTAGAACTGCATTATACAATGGATTCCTGCCCATGTTGGGATCGGAGGTAGTGAAATGGCATTTGAATTGGCAAAGGAAGCCAGAAATATGAGCCAAAGGAAAGAACAAATGTCATTATTTGACGCTAATGCTTTGTCAAAATACAAGATAATTAAACAAAAAATAAGAAAAGATCAAAATGCGAAATAACCTCTGAGAGAAAAATTACGAAAACTATAACAAGACTTAGAACAAAACACTATAAAGGAATGACAATACATCCAGATGGCACAAGAACCTATAGGACATGCAACAACTGTCCTGGTGTGTCATTAACACCTACCCACATATTCTCATACCCAGCAATGGCCGCAGCCTTGCAGAAATTTGGCATAGACCCAGAGCAGCAGCTTTACACGCCCAAGATAGTGGACATTGCTGCTGCTGTGATGGAGATGCATGGAGACATCTGAAGCTCTTTATTGGACACAACAACAACAAGGACATTCCAGAGTAAAATAAATTATCAGAGATAGCTACATATTTTTCAAATGAATTAAAATAAATATAATCGATACTGAGAGAGAGTTGAATTAAAAAAATTGAAAATTTAATATTTTCGAAAACAAACCGTATCTAAAATATCAATTTTTTTTTTGCTACATGTTTTAATTTGCATTTACCTATTACACATATCTCTGATTGTATTTAAAAATCGTCGATCAATTCTTCTACTTTTGGCGAAGTGGTCTTTTATTAATTTGTTATTTGATATTTTAGGGTTCTTTCGCGGTATTCAAAAAGGAAAAATACGTGTCGAGAGCAGTTATATTTTTCAATTTATCAAACAATTTGGCAGCTGAATCTCTGATTCTGGTAAAGCGCCATCTGGCGAATAAAATTGTAACTAAATTCGATTTCGAATTTTTCATTATTTGCCATATAAAATCCCATTGCATCCTGAACACAATGATTTTTACCGCATTGCTCTAGCGCAAATATTCGCGGAGTTATTAATTTTTAAAATAGTGCGGGATTTTGGATCACCCTGTGTTAAGAAAGGGGTAATTAAAAAAGCTCGTGGCGGAAAAGAAAAATTCGGAACGCTCCACAAACCCCCTTTTTAACAAATAAAAAACTTTAACCTAAAGTTTGATATTGTTTTGGGCTGCCTTGTGTGTTCAAGCAAGAAAAAAGGAAGACAACAAAAGGTTACACATATAAAATGAAGGAAAAAATATATGAAAAATTATTATTTTTGTGTATTCCAAAATTTTTGCATGTAACTTAAATGTTTTTTTTTTAACAAAAGAAAATATATAAAATGATGACATTGACGAAATAGAAAAAAACTGAGTAAAAATAAGAAAAGAAAAATACAAAAAAAATATGCTAGATTAACATAAAAAAATATAGCAATTTAGGAAATAAAAGCGTGTGAGAGAGTGCTCACCAAAAACAGTTCCTCTCAGTTGTTAGGTCGGCTTGCCCGAGCCTCCCTGCCTTGGAAGCACAATTCGTCGGTCTCGACGAACTTCCTGGTATCTTCAGATGAAGCACAATTCATCGCTCTCGACGTACTCCAACCACTATACGAATCTCTCAACGATTCGTCTCGGCTTCACCTTTCTTTGAGATGTCAGCCACCCAGTCCCTTCTCAGACCGCTTGTATGGTCGTTTATGGGAGATGGACGAAGTTCCCGCAGCTCTTCTTGGGCAAGCCGCCCGCGAGGCTTTTTTATTGTCTACTTGGCACAGCTGTGACACCAACTCTGGCCCCGCGCTCTGACCTTTTTTGACCCCTCTGCCCCTCCGATTGGTCGGTAGGTATTTGGAGTGTCCATCCGGCTGGTGGACGATTACATTCTCTCGACAGGGGGGGGGGGGGGGGGCGGTGTGTGAAAAGAGGAGAAGAAACAGCAAAAAATAGATTCCCCTTCGCTGAGGGGTCAGACACACAAAAAACAAATATGAAAATAGTTGTAATATTTACATATATACATACAATATTTAACGAGTTCTAACATACCTCCACCTTTTCTTTGTGTGAAAACACAAAAAAAAAGCCAGGAAATGTGCTCTCCCTTTCTTTTGTCACTGATTCAAAACATCAAGAGCAAACCTTATTGGTTTGCGGACTTCACGTCCGGATCTTGTTTTGATCTTTAGAGGTTTTTCAGGAGTTTCCTCAGAGGAAATCTCAAAGGGAAACAGTCTTTGTACAGGGCGTAGCCATTCGCCTGTTGATGTCTTATCTCTGGCAATCCTGTTCACCCCATCTTTCCCCAAGTAAAGTTTTATTATTTTTCCAACAGGCCAGATAATTCTTTTAGTGTTGTCCTGGCCTATAAGAACTAAATCCCCTTCTTTTATGCATCGCTCCCTTTTATTTCGGCCCGTTGCATCAGTACCCCTATATATTCCTTGCGGAATCTCTGTTTAAGTTCCTCATTTAGTTTACTCAAAATCTTGTATTTTCTGGTGAATGAATTCACTTTTATTTTTTCTAGCTCCGGAAACTCATTGTTTGCGTTAGTCTGCAGAAACATCTGAGGGGTCAAGGGAATGAGGTCTTGGTCATCTTCCGATATATATGAAAGAGCTCTATTGTTGATAATACTCTCTACCTCACATAAAGCAGTTTCAAGTTGTACATAATTCAATTTACTAAATCCGAGCATACGAACCAATAAACTCTTAACAACCCTTACCAATCTCTCCCAAAAACCTCCCCACCAAGGCGCTGAGGGAGGGATGAAAATCCATTGGATTCTTTTTATACTCGATTCCCTTTCAATCTCCCCCCTAATCCAAGCGTTTAAGTAATTCGTTTGTTTTTGAGAAATTTGCCCCGTTATCACTATATATATTTTCCGGGACGTCCACGCCGACAAATGAAACTTTTTAGAGCTAGCAAAAAAGTGTTTGCCTCTAATGTTCTCACAATCTCTAGGTGGACAGCTCTGTAAACAGCGCAAGTAAACAAGGCCACCCAAACCTTGCTGCCACCTTCAAGATGTAGCGGTCCCAACAGATCCACACCTGTCACCTCGAAGGGTTTGCCTAACCCTATTCTATTAGTCGGCAAAACCGCGCCAGGAGTCTGAATAGGTTTCTGATTATGCCTCCTACATATCACACATTTTCCAATTATTTGTTTAATCAATCTGCGACCACCAATGATCCAGAATTTCTCTCTCAATTGTGAAAGAATGAATTGGGCCCCTCCATGCCCATTTTGTTGGTGTATTTCACGAACCATCTGTTCCACCAAAGGATGATTACGAGGTAGTAAAATAGGTCGTTTAAACACTTCTGAATCTTGTCCATGTAGCAGTTTCGTCTCAACGCACCACAAACCTTCGACAGATTTAATAGTTTTTAATTCATTTTTCGGAGCCTGTTTTCCTGGGAAAGTCTCTTGTTGAACCAATTTCAACAGCTTCCTTTCGGCCCTTTCTAACTTTATTACTTTCAAATTTCCCCTTTCAATGGGTATTCGTCTCGCATTGTCCAAGAATCTTAAAACCCAAGCCATAATCCTAATGTTTAGGCTCTACTTGGATCTTCTATTTTGGAACCATCGATTTGTTTCGACAATGAGAGTGGTGTGGGCCTGTGAGGTTTTTCTTTTTTCTTTGATGATCTCTTCCTCATCAACAGTCGGTTCAAAACTAGGCCAACTCTCCTTTTACCCTTTGAGCCAATCAGGACCCTCCCACCAGTTTGTCGAGACAAATTGTATGATAGAGCACCCTCGAGTAGGCAAATCCGCTGGATTTAATTTTCCGTAAACAAACTTCCAGTTCTCATTATTGACAGTGTCTCGTATTTCCTGTACTCGGTTTCTTACAAACACATGGCTTCATAACGGTTGAGGAATCGGTCCATAAAGTAACAGGGCAACTATTTGTTAAGGCAGTCGAAATAGATTTAACAAGTCTAGCTCCTAAAACGCAGGCCAAAAGTTCTAACCAAGGAATGGTTACCCTCTTGGTTGGCGCAAGCCGAGATTTGCCCCAAAGCAGAGACAAATGTACTCCCGCCTGCCCTTCACTTCTCATATATGCCACTGCTGCATAGGCTGATTTACTGGCATCGCAGAAGACGTGTATTTCATTCTTATTAGTTTGATCAAACCAAATATTCCTGGGAATTTTGATTTCACTTAATAGCCCAATTTGGGAGTACCATGTTCTAAACTCCCGATCCATATATTCGGGTAATTGAGAATCCAATCCAATTTTCAACTGCCAGGACCTCTGTAATAATAGTTTAGGAGACAAAAATATAGGACTATAAACTCCCAAAGGATCAAAAACTTGCTGAATTTTATAAAGGACAATCCTCTTGGTTAGTCTTCGGGGGAGATCCTTTTCAATAGAAACATCACAATTAAGTACATCTTCTACTTTGTCCCAAACAAGTCCCAACACCTTGGTAGTAGTTCCCTTTTCCTCCTTTTAATTACTCACTGGTAAATTAAATTCCCACTCACACAAGTCCATTTTTGCCATTTCCATGATATTGACAGCTGTATTCTGAAATTGTTGGACATCCTCCTGAGAGGAGAGGGATGTTACCAAATTATCCATATAAAAGGATCTCGCCATAGTCTTTGCGATTTCAGCTGCCGGACCTTGCACAGAATTCAGATGATGATCAATAACTGCACCCAAGATGAATGGACTACAGTTAAGCCCAAATACCACACGTTTATGTCTAAAAACGGTTAACTTCATTGGGTCAGTTTGATCCCACCAAAGGAAGCGAAGAAAGTCCTGGTCTTGAAGCTGCACTGTAATCATCTGAAATGCCTTTCGAATATCGGCTAGAACACCAATACCCCCTTTTCTCTAAACCTAATTAATATTTCAGGTATTTTTCCAAAAGGTAAGGTCCCTTTTCTAGATAGTCATTTAGAGAAAGACCATTATACGACCTGCAGGAGGCATCGAAAACAGGACGAAGAGGCGTCGACCTACTTCCAGTCTTGAACACCGGCCTATGCGGTAAATAATGGCCCTTCTTTTGAGGCCTATTCTCCTCTATCCTCTCAATTAGGCCCTCTCTCTCCCATTCTTGAAGAATAGTAGAATAATCCTTAACCAACTTCTCCTTAACTTACTAGTGCATGCTTCCAATCTCCTCTGCGCTATTTCTGAATTCGAGGGTATATTATTTCTTTCGCATTTCCATGGTGGCGCGACTGAATATCGATGATCTTCATCCCTCTTTATATTTTTTATAAAATGTTCCCTTAGTTCAGTTTCCCTTTTCTTTTTTGAGACAACTTCGATGGGATCTTGGATTCCCAAGACATCCAGCTCCCAAAGATCCTTCAAGTTGTTTCTTGCAACCAACATACCCAATGCAATTTGGACCTTATCCTCCTTACACACCACCGGAGATTGCCCCATAAGCGTCCATCCTAATTTTGTCTCTACGGCAGTTAGGTCCTCTCCTAGATGGACGACCTTCCCGGTTAGTAATTGTCCAAAGTAGTCACTACCTATTGAAATATCTATTTCCTCATTTCTAAAATTTGACGGGTGAATGTAGATCTTTTTCCGTTTTAATTTGTATAACAAAGGTCTTCTTGGAATCGGCGGTATATTTGCACAAATTTCTGGTTGATCGAGGGCAACTATGTATACATCAATTTTATTGGTTTGACTTCCCAGTTTCAAAACATATTTTCCGTGCAACGCCTCCTTCATATTTTCTCCCCCGAAAAGAGATTTTTCCAAGCTTATCTCTCCTATTTTGTTAAAACCCAGTTTTTCTACAATATATCTCTTTATATAGGAGTAGTGACTTCCGGTGTCAAATAACACTTTGACTTCTTTAGTCTCATTAGCCCCTTTCAATTTCGCCACGGAAGTCATCAGTAAGATGTCATTGGCACATGTTCGCGCAGACATATTAACACCCGTGCATGTTGCATTTCCTTCATTAACAACCTTAATTTTTCGCCTTTGAAACTACTGTTTCCTCCTTGCCTCAAGGCAATTTTAGTGCAAAATATATTCAGATGATCTTTTCCGCAATTTCTACATTTTATGTCCGCTCGGCATTCCCTTTCAGATGGTTACCCTTTAGACATTTAAAGCAGACTCTAGCCTCCTTTATCTTTTGATCCCTCTCGCTAGGTGTAAGACGCGAGGCAACAAAACATTCACTACTCAGGGGATTATCTCTCTGGCAGAATATGCATTTTCTCTCAAATGCGCTGCCGAATAAATTGGAGACAGTGGGCGGTGTCTTCCGAGGAGTCTTTAGTTGAGAACCTGTGGCCCTCATTGAGCTATTACCCTCAAATTTCTCCTTAGCAAATGCCATTCGCTCAGCACCCTTCACCTCATCCCGAAGGAAGTCCATCAGAGCCTGTAGTCTACCGCTGGCATCGCTCTTATCTCCATTCTCCGATCCTTCTTCTTTTATCCCATAGCCCACAGCAGGATTCCTCTTCCACATCTGAATAATGTCCAATGGCAGACTCGACTCAACCAATAGGTAGAGAAACACGCCAGCCACACATCTCCGTGTTAACACACAGTAATTCTAGGTTCTTTAAGTGAGCCGTTAGATCATCTTAGATCTCGTCAAGAGGAATGTTTTCTTTCCTTGCATTAGAAACAACCAGTTTCAACAGTCTCCTTATATAGTGTTCTATGAGAAGGTTCTTATCTCCGAATCTATCTTTCAATGCTTGTAATACCTTGGGATAATTATCTTCAGTTATAGGGTAACTGCACACAAGACGTTGAGCTCTGGATCCCTCGACAACCGCTTGTAGCAGATAGTGAAATTTATCTACATCCCCAAGAGTTTCATCGTCACTATTTCACTAAATTGCCCCCACCATGAGAGCCAATCCTCAAGGTTGCCCTCAAATTTTGGTAACTCTACTTTTGGCAACCTAATAGTTATTTTAGATTCGGTATTTACAACCGAATTCGCCGCGGACTCCATCAATGAGCCGTCGACCCTAACCCTCGCGGTTTCACACCGAGACAAATATTTATTTTCTATGTCAAACATCCCTTGAACATAGTTTTCACAACCCTCGAATTCTTCTTCGATTTTGACCTCCGTTATGGTTTCATCCTCCAGAAGGAGCCCATGATCCCTTGAATAAATTTCACTTATTTCCTTAGAGAGAGCACAAATTCGGTTATATTTAGCTCTATATTTTTCTGCATCGAAATCAGGCTTTTATATTTCAGTCCAAAACTCGGTGGACAGCCGAGTAAAAATAGCTCTTTTGGGGGTTCTAGCCCTTTTTAATGTATCAATACTCTGCATTATTTAACGTATAATATATTTCTAGAAGCCTTTCTTTTGAAGAAAAAAATATATGAAAACTTATTATTTTTGTGTATTCCAAAATATTTGCATATAACTTAAATGTTTTTTTTTAACAAAAGAAAATATATAAAATGATGACATTGACGAAATAGAAAAAACTTAGTAAAAATAAGAAAAGAAAAATACAAAAAAATATGCTAGATTTACATAAAAAATATAGCAATTTAGGAAATAAAAGCGTGTGAGAGAGTGCTCACCAAAAAACAGTTCCTCTCAGTTGTTAGGTCGGCTTGCCCGAGCCTCCCTGCCTTGGAAGCACAATTCGTCGTTCTCGACGAACTTCCTGGTATCTTCAGATGAGGCACAATTCGTAGCTCTCGACGTACTCCAACCACTATACGAATCTCTCAACGATTCGTCTCGGCTTCACCTTTCTTTGAGATGTCAGCCACCCAGTCCCTTCTCAGACCGCTTGTATGGTCGTTTATGGGAGATGGACGAAGTTCCCGCAGCTCTTCTTGGGCAAGCCTCCCGCGAGGCTTTTTTCTTGTCTACTTGGCACAGCTGTGACACCAACTCTGGCCCCGCGCCCTGACCTTTTTTGACCCCTCTGCCCCTCCGATTGGTCGATGGGTACTTGGAGTGCCCATCCGGCTTGTGGACGATTACATTCTCTCGACAGGGGGGGTGTGAAAAGAGGAGAAGAAACAGCAAAAAATAGATTCCCTTTCGCTGAGGGGTCAGACACACAAAAAACCAAAAATATGAAAATAGGTGTTAAATATACATACAATATTCTATGAGTTCTAACAACCATGTATTTATACCAGACCACAGTTCCATAAATGAGTATCGGTATAAAAATTGTTATGTATTAAAAGTCCCCAAGATTTGCCACATATCCAAAAGTGTAATTTTTTTAGTCTTTGAGTTCTATTTAGTATATTGTCTAAATAAGGATTAAAATTTAATTTATTCTTCCTTCTATGGTTTGCAAAGGTAATTCCCAAAATTTATTATTTCTTGAACAGGCGTAATAATATTACTGTGACATCGTCGTCATAGCAAATATTTTCTGAGTTTAGTAGTTGTATTTTGTTCAACATATTGTTGCGTTGTTTTATTGACAAAGAATAAATTCCGTGAAAACAAAGGATCATCAGGACTTTATTCAAGCCTAATCGATAAAATAATTAGAGAATAATGCAAAAAATGAAACAACAATAGGGATAACAGCAGTTACCAACTCACCAACTGCAATACAGTGAAGGAAAGCAGGCGCAGAACAGGAGACAGAAGTTGGTAGAACCTTCTAGATTCTTCCAGGAAGTACACCGGCGTCGGCGTTAACAGCGGTCCGACCTCTTGAGACAGCAGCATTTGCTTGGAGTCCACAACGTAGCTTCGTTCTTTTTTTTTTCTTTTCTTCTATTTCTTCCCCCTGGCATGAGGTTCTCATTCCTATATATCCCGGAGTAGATCTTTCCAGAACGGTCATGGTTGGTCAGCCAATCAGAAAGCCGCCAGCACTAAGCCTTGCGCAATCGCTTTAGATTGGCCAATCAGTTGTCTTCCGCTTTTTCTACATTATTCTTGAACGTTCCAGAACATTCTTTCTCCATTCTGGAATGTGAATTTCTTTCTACGTAACAATATCATTCATAAATATCCAAAGCAATGGAGATAATGATCCACCTTGTGGGCAAACTTTTGAAAATATTTTAACGATTTTTCTGTTACTATAATTAAAATTATTTTTCTATTTTTCAAAAGGGATTGTAAAATTTTGATCAGATCAGTAGGCATATTATCTGCATAAATTATTTTGATCAAAGCTGGCCACCATGTATTGTCAAAGGCTCCTTCAATGTCTATTGCAATTAGTCATTATATATATATATAATTGTTTTTGCCTTAGTTTAAATAAAGTATCTGTTATTTTATCCATGCAAGTAGTCGTTGATTTTGATTTGACAAATCCATGTTGTCTTGAGATTAAAATATTATTGCTTTCATGAGATAGGCCGACAACTTTTTTTTAAAGTTCTAAATTAGATTTGTGTGGTTTGGGAATTATCTTTAGAGAGCTGCTATATTCTCCATTTCTCCGGATAATACCCCTTTTGAATACATTTAGTGAATAGTTTGCATATAACATAAGCTTTATTTTTGGGGAAGCACATTTGATCGTATTGTTACTTATGTTTTTCTGATCCTGGAGCTTTTTTGACATCAGAATTAGAAATTATATTCATTATTTATTCTTCTTCGATAATACAACAACAACAACAAAAAGCCTTTATTTAGGGTCACTGACCCTATACAGGATTCACCAGAGGTATGCATAAGAACAAAGCAGTGAGACAAAGGAATCAACGATATAGACAGAAGAAAAATACAAAAAAAAAACAAGAAAGAGAAAGAGGGAAGCAAGAAAAACAACACAAAAAGAGTAGCAGTAAGAAAGTGAGGAGTGAGTGTCACTTGGCCTTCTTCTGAGATATGGACTTGTGGAAACCATAAAACGCCATAGCAATATACTTAATCTGGGTCATATTGTCAATTATTGATGGAAGTGAAGCACAGAGTTGCCCAGTTTTAAGCATAAGGGTTCTTCTTTTTTCTTTCAGAGCAGAGCAATCAAAAATATAGTGAGTGATTTCATTTTTTAGTTTTGAATTACAGAAGGTACAAATCGGGTCCTCACCGCAGAGCATCTTGGTGTGGTTTTCTCTAAAAAAAACTTGAAAGTATTCTAACTTGTGCGAGTAGTCTTACAACCGGAAAAGGAAAATCCCCTAAAAGGTATCCCTCCGTCATGAAAGATATGTGAATGTCTTTGTAGTGAGAGTATAGCTTAGATTTATCCATTCTTGAAAGGTCGTTTTGTATAGATTGGTCTGCCGTTGTTTTTAAGAGCCCTGTAATCGCGCTCCTCAGCGTTTCAGGATCATCACAGGAAACAAGTGCAGGGGATCCATTATTGTTAAGCAGATTGGTGAGCTTTTTAATGAAACCGATGGGTGTGCCCGAAGCATTAGACAGTTCCCGTGTTCTATTAAAACATAAACGCGGCAATCTGTCACTGCTCATATTCAACACCCGCAGCCAATACTTCAGGGTTAATTTTGCAGCTGTTACACTCAATGAGATACGACCGGTTTCTAATCTGATTATGTAGCCTGGAGTGTATCTGGGCAGATTCAGGAACCTACGGATAAATATGTCTTGTATACTGTCCAGTAAGTATTTATGCTCTGTTGCCCACAATGGAGCGGCATACATCAGGACAGCTCTCACTAGTGTATCAAAGAGTTTGATTGATAAATTTATTGACTTTGCTTTTGATTTTATTAATATTGGGTGTGTGGCGTTAATTGCTGTAAGTGCTTTTCCTTTAAAGTAATTTGCCGGGTGAGTAGTTGTTATTGTTGGTGTCAGAGGGAATCCCAAGTATGTATATCTTGAAGTTATTGTTATGACTTCTTCGATAATAATTATACTTGAAGTGTTCATTCGTTGCCTAAAAATTCTAATTATTTTTTGTTGAAAATTGTTCAAATTGAGGTTGTCTTCAGGAATTAAATCGTCCATTACTTTGGTCATTGTTTGCTCTTTTAGATATTCTGGTGATTTTTCAATTATGGGAATTCCATTCTGTACATTTGATGATCTTAATTTATTGGAGAACTTATAGGCATTACCAAATGGATTATCTGTGTAATTTTCTTCAATAACGTATCGCCAGTTAGTTCTTTTAGTTTTTTTTTTTTTGCATTAGTGTATTTGTTTTTTGTCAACTTGAATGAATTATAATAGATTGTTTTATGACGGTAATACAAGTTTATAATATAATGAAAATGATTTTTCAATATTTTCAGTCCATTAGTCCACCAGTTAATTCTGGAAATACGTTTATTAATGGGGGATTTAACCTTCAAAGATTTATATGCTGCGCTTCTCTCAATATATTTCGAGTTTTGTATCTTGTGATGATATGTTATTAGGAAAGTTCCCCAATCTTTTCAAAGAATATCCACGTGGATATTTGATTATTGAAGAAAAAAACATACTTTAACTTGATATCAAATTCAATAGCAACATGGTCGGAAATATTAGTCAGATCAGAGGTATGCCAGTTATTTATTTAACAAAGTGAGTGTTTATTCGAGATTGTGAGATCGATTATACTTAACTCCGCGGCAGGTGGATATTTTCAGGTTATGTATAAAGAGATTATACTCGTCTATAATAGGTTTTAATCTATATCCATTAGAGTTCATAACATTGTGAAACCATATATTATGTCTTGAAGTAAAATCACCGCAAAGGATTACAGTTTAATTAAAATGCGTTCTGAGCAGATCTCCAATAAAATTTTGATAAACAATGGTAAATGTTTTGAAAATAGAGGAATCCATAGATACATCTTTAATTAAAAAGGCATATATTGGATCAAAATATCATTTTTTACCAATATTCCAGTTGGCTGAACGCCAACCTTTATCAAGGTGTTATAACATTTTAATGTGTGTCAACAACAACTCAGCGCCACATAGCGTGAACAGAATTAAGTTTTTAAAAATATTTTGTTATATTCAATGGGGAGAAAAAAATTGATATATATATAATTATATTATGGACAAAATAATTTCTGTAAAAAATAGGTGTGAATATTTTTAAAATTAACAATAATGCCTATTTTATATTTAAAAATTATTTGTTATATGTTTGAAAAGACTTTTCGTATAAAAATAAATAAAAATAACAAAATATATAAAAGAAATGTTAAACAAAAATTTTACTGAAAACACAAAGCGTAAAAAATGTTTGAAAAGTTGATTAAAATAAAATATTAAAAAAAAATAATGTAAAATTGTGAAATTTGAAATAGAATATAAGTGAAAATGGGAAAATATTTTTTAAAAATGATATCACACAAATAAAACATTGAAGACCTTGAACTATCAATATATATAATAACATAATACATATATATATATATATATATATATATATATATATATATAATAAGCGTGTGATTGTATTTGAAATAAACTTAAACGATGTTACATAAATTTAAAGAAATATATATAAAAGGAAAAATGCGTTTTGAGCATTAAAACATTTTACGTGCTTCTAAATGTGTACCTCTCCCTATAAAATTAATTAAAATATAGACACAAAATATTGGGAATTTGAAGTAATAAAATAAAAAAATTAAACTGTAAATATTTTATGACGATCTAAATTGCGAAAATATCTCTGATAGGGTTATTTTCCTATTAATACTATCTTTGTCTTCTGCGGAGGTCCAACTTTCCAAAAATAATCGGCAATGTTTTTCATTTGTGTTCTGGTATAAAATATCTGTTTTATCAAAGTCCTGTGTGTGATAGTTTTTCAAAGCGTGGTCTACAAGGAGTGATAATGGATTATAGTTTCTTAAACCAGATTTATGTTGATTGATTCGATCTTTTAGAGGCTTGCTTATTTCTCCTATATATTTGGCGGGGCAATCATTACATGGTAATTTGTAAATTACATTGTTTTTGTTTTCTAATTTGCTAATTACAGAGGGTGTTCACACTTATAGGAAACAAGTTTTATTATAAAATATTAAAAATTAACACCATATTTGAAAATTTTCAAATGTTCTATTTGAAAGCCTTTTTGTTTATTTTACAGAACGGCACCTGATTTTCCACGATAGCAGACACTTTCTGATAATGGTCATACTCAAAAGATCCCATTCTTTCTTTACCACTTTCCAGAGACCTTCAATTGTCCTAGGGTTTCTCTTTCCAAGTGCTCTTTTAAGGCATCCAAAAATGCAAAAATCCATCGGGGCTAAATCAGGAGATTTTACAAGGGTTCTGTTCTTTGGAATAGTGTTGATTCCTGTTTTTGCCTTAGATCTTCCAAATAAGCTTGGGTTAAAGATGAGGTAAGACTTGTGGCGTTATCATGGTGAAACCAGACTTTGTTGCTCTGTTTTCCATAGATAGAGGGAATATCATTTTTAAATATAGGTTCTAAAATGTTGTTTTGATAGTACTCCGTGTTTATTTTGGCATTTCTTTCAACTTTTATTATTTTTATTTTCCTTCATATGATATACAGCATGCCACCATAAATCCTTTGGGGTAACTTTCGGCACATTCCTTCAACCAAATTGGCCTAGATTTTTCCACCCTTTTTTGATAGTATATAGCTCTTTTTCTGTCGCATTCGGTTAAATATACCCATGCTCCGTCATATGTAACAATAAATTTCCATCTATCAGTAGCCAAGATATTTTCATAAAAATACCTGCTGATAGTGTGTCGCTGGCGAATATGGCTCTGAAACAATTTGTGAACCGCATGTTTTTTGAAGCTTTTATGCCTGCATCTTTATTTATTATTTTATTTATTGTTGACACTAATGTTCCTTTTAATTTGGCTATATCTCTTTGTGGCATAGGATTTTATTTTGTAATATATTTTTTTCACTTTTTTGACAGTTGCAGGAGTTCTCACAGATATAGGGTGATAATCTTTTGTCCATTTCTCCGTAGGTGCTTTGAATAAAAACTTGATATTTTTGTCGCGAATAATATTATGAATACCTTTTTTAGAAATGTTGATATGATCTTGTTTGCATATTTTAATTATATCCAAATAGGTAAGATTAGCTCTGGAAAATGGTAAAGGAAGGATGGGATCTTTTGTGTATGACCATGATCAGAAAGTGTCTGCTATCGTGGAAAATCAGGTGCCGTTCTGTAAATAAACAAAAATGCTTTCAAATAGAACATTTGGAAAATTTCAAATATGGTGTTAATTTTTAATATTTTATAATAAAACTTGTTTCCTATAAGTGTGAACACCCTCTGTAGTTTGGTGTCTGGGTGGCGTAGGAATTTTTTTCAAATTGAATGAAGATTTAAATGTAGCAATTATATTGTTTCTATTTAAGACTTTGGCAATTCGTTCAGAGTCGTAGCTGTAAGGAGGGTGCAATAAAACTTTTTTGATTGATCAGAGCTGTTGCTTGATTGTACTAATTTAGGTTTAGAAAGATGTTTTTAATAAATTTAGCTGGGTAATCATTGTTTTTAAGGTCTTTAAAATATTTTTTCTCTTCATATTTTCATCATTTTTCATTGAGCAAAGTGTTGTTAATATTTTCGAGAGAGTGTTTACAACTGAAATTTTGTGATGGACTGGGCCGAAAGAATTGAAATTTAGGTAGTTTCCGGTGTGGGTAGGCTTTCTATAAATACTAGTTTCAATTTTATTTTATTTTTTCTTAATTTGAATATCTATATATGCCAGAAAATTGTTATTTTCAATTTCGTGTGTGAATTTCAAAAATGGGTTTAGATTATTCAAAATATTTGGAAAGATTGAAATTTCTGATTCAGTTATACAAAAAATGTCATCTATATATCCTTTTGCCATATATAAAATAGGCGTTATTGTTAATTTCAAAACAGTCGGCCAAGAAAACAACAACGATATTACATCTTTCTCACATATTCACACACAATTTGTTTTTAAATACCCAATTGTTTTATCATGTTTCTAATTTCGCCTAACAAATATACAAATTTATAGTGACCAACATATGCAAATTTTATCTTTCTTTTTATTTAACTTGATATCGTAAACATAACATCCATTGTAAGCATTTTTCTGTTCACCTTCCGTGGTTTCACTTTTCTCTGATAGTTTTTAGGTGTAGTATATTTTCTTATTACTAGACTACAAACATTCCCTCGAGAAAAACCTGGGCGAAGCCGGGTACATCCGCTAGTATAATTATATATATCAAAATTTTTCTCCCCATTGAATATAACAAACTATTTTTAAAAACTTAATGCTGTTGACGTTATGTGGCGCTGAGTTTGTTGTTGACGCACTTTAAAATGTTATAACACCTTGATAAAGGTTGGCGTTCAGCCAACTGAAATATTGGTAAAATAAATGATATTTTGATCCAATATATGCCTTTTTAATTAAAAATGTTAAAGGTATTCGGACGAATGTAGAAATTAAAGATGATTATTTTTGCTTTAACTGTAGAAATATATATTGTTGTACAAAAATAATTTGATAAATTTTCCTCTTTGGTGAACTTTATATTTTCATTTAAAATTATATTTGCCGAATATTTTCCCCAGTTTTATTCGAACATATAATTTGAGAGTGCATATCATAAATAACCTTTTCATGCAAAACATATAGTTTTTGAATTAAAATAATGTCAGGTGGATCATCTCTAGTATTAGCCTGTAATTAACTTATCGGAGTAAAACCTTTTCTTATATTTTGTTGAATACATCTCACATTTTCAATCATATAGAAAATTGATATATTTAAGATACATCATTTCCCTTGTGAATATTGTGTCCTTTGGATTAATTATGTCTATTTGCGATTTGTAAATCGAGCATACACTTGAATTTGATTTATGGTTTGCAGAGAGCTTTTTAAATTTAGGGTGCTTAGAGCAATTGTGACAATTTGGTACTTCAGTGCAGTTTTGGCTACCCTGTATTGCTTTGGCAGTCTTTTGTGTTGTGGTTCGGATTAAATTAAACTAATTCAGAACTCTTGTTGATTTTATCGATAAGAATTCACTAACGATAATAAAAGTGACAGATCTATAAGTGATAAAAATGGAAAAATTACATTTATCTCAACCCAAGGATCCTCAGTTATTGATCTTTCTATTGATTCGTCTGCACTACTTGAACTGATTATTGATCTTACTATTCAATTATCTATCACTTGTCTTAAAATTTAATGGTCTAAATAATATAAAGGCAAAAGATGATACGAAGTTTCGTTCTATTAACAAGTGTTCCTGGGCAGCTGACAAGGCTACATCTTACAAAAGCCCGCTTGATTTAACTAATTTACTAGTGGAAGACTCCACAATTGATTCACAGGTCAAAATGCTTACAAGTTAAGTTCAAGCGGCAATGTCAATGGCGGGAATGATAACTAAGACAAGTTCTGGTGATGTTTATTGCAAGCAAGAAAGAATATATATCATCAATCAGATCAAAAAAGAACCAATACTTTAAAGATATACAGAAGGCTCTTTGCTATGCTAGAAGCACTTCTCAATTTTGGAAGATAATTAAAATATATAAGCAGAGAGCCACCTTCAAAGGCAATATTCTGATGTCTGATTGGCAGGCTTTTTACCGTAAGCTGCCGTCTTTCCCAGCGATAATGAATGTTTATCTGTCTTCAGCACCAGCCCATTTCGATCCTGATCTGGATGGTGAAATTTCGTTTATAGAAGTTGCTACGGAAATATACAAATTAAGGAAAAATTAGGCGATAAGATTGGATAACATACCGAATGAAGCAATTGAAGATTTGCCTGACGAATATCTGAAATTGTTAACAAACATATACGATAATATATTGATTACATCCTCAGTTCCCTCAATTATCTTAAAAAACGCGACCCAAATATACTATCAAACTATAAAGGAATATCATTGTTATCCAACTTATCTAAACTTTTTACATCCATATTAAAGACTAGCTTGAACATCTGGATAAAAAAGGGAAATATTGGCGGAATTAAAGCGGGTTTCAAAAGAGGATATTCCTGTCAAGACCATGTTTTCATACTTACCTCACTGATTCAAATAACACTGAGCCAAAAAAGGAGGAAATTATACACTTTTTGTGGATATCAAAAGGGGTTTTGATACTGTAAAACACCTTCTTCTTTGGGAAAAGTTAGCAGCTTATGGTTTGAACGACCGTTTCATCAGCCTCATTAAGATATATTATACTCAAATGTCAGCCACAGTTAGATGGAACGGCTCACGGAATTTATAAAATTACAATTTGGAATTCTATAGGGTGAACCGCTATCACATTATTTATTTATCCTTTTTCTAAATGACTTAGTTTCTTTATATGATGATGCGGACATGCCAAGTATCTATTTACCGAATTATGGAAACATACACCTCCTTCTGTTCGCAGATGACATTGCGATTTTTGGAGGATCCATAATAAATCTTCAGATAGAGATTAATTTACTAAAATATATTTTACGAATAAAATTTCCTAACTCTGAATCGAAAGAAATCAAAGGTTATGGTGTTTAGAAATTGAGGTAACTAGCTCGCTCTGACGTTTGATTCTGGGGACAAATGCCTCTCATTGCAACATCTAAATACACGTATTTGGGTTATCAGCTGGCTGACAACTTGAAACTCAACTCAACAGGCGGCGCAACCTTTTAAAAACAAGTCGCTAAATGCTATTAATGCGGCTTGGGCAATATTGATCAAATCAAAAATTAAATAGATCAATTCCTCACTCAGGCTCTTTGATTCAAAGGTGCTCTCAACCTTGCTATATGCAGTACCGATTTGGGCAAATAACCAGAAGAGCTTGGTGGACGGTGTTCAGAACAATTTTCTCCGGCGGCTCTTATATTTACCTAAATATACTCCCGGTTATATTCTGTGCATGGAATGTGAACGAATGTTGCTGGGAGTTACAGTATTTAAATTACCACTCTTGTTCTGGCTTCGAATTCTGAAAATGGATAATAGACGACTTCCCCATATATATGTCTAAATCAACTACTGGAGATATCAAGAGCTGTTGTATATATATTAAATAATTGTTCCACAGAGAGAGTGTGTGTAAGCTCACAGGTAAATAGGCGCTAACCGAAACAACAAAAAAAGTTCCTTTGTTCAATATTAGTTTCCCTTTTATATTTTGTTCTCTCTCTTGTAAATCAATGAATAAAATGTTTAATTAATGATTATTGGAATCAGTTTCAATAATAATTCTAAGCAAAGTCAACAATTGGTAGCAGAGCGTGGTTATTTGATATAAAGCTCAAAAGCGAAAATATTTAATCTGAAGATTAAGCAAGAAGTTTATTCTGATCGGTAAACTGAAGCACTTCTAAGAAGATTAAAGGTATTTATATAGATTAAGTTAAATTATATCTATATATTGCATGTTTAAAAGCTACCCAATATTTAAATAAATTTAAAATATATATTTGTTTTTAAATTATATTGGTTTGTTTATATTAGCTCAAAAGGCGAAAATGGGTGAATACAATTTTTTATCCCAAACAAAAATTGAACCATTAACAGGAACTAATTATCAAATATGGGCGTTGAAAATCGCCGCAGTTCTGAAAGAAAGAAAATTATTTAAATGTGTAATTTCCGATCCACAGAACCTGATATGGAAGACAAAAGTTCTTGGGAGATTTGGAGTGATAAAATTGATGAAGCTTTTGGGATAATCATCACAACCTTGACTAATGAACAAGCTGGAATGTTCATAGGAAAAACAAATGCTAAGAAAGTATGGGACTCACTGAGAAAAACATACACAGACAATTTGGAAGATAAAATTATTGATATAGGCTTATAATTAAAGAACATTAAAATGAAATATATGAAACTGTAGATGAATATATAACAAGGGCAAAATATATTGCTGCTAGAAGTTCATCATTAGGGCATCAATTTCCCTCAAGAGAACTTTCATTTCATATTGTCAGGGGCATACATCTAAGATATGAAAATTTTGCTATTGTCTTACGATCTAAGAGAGAGGCAACAATTGAAGAGATCAAACAAACTCTAAGAGAAGAGGAGTCAAGAAGAAATATGAGATTAAATTGATCAGTTGAGAATGGGCATGAACAAGCATATAGAATTAAAAATAGAAAAGTTAAACTATTTCAGCCAAAAATATGTTTTGTTTGTAATAAAAAGGGACATCTAGCTGATGATTGCTGGTTTCGAGATAAACAGAAACAAGGATATCAAAAGAAATGGACTCCTGATTATATAAATCACAAATACAGTAGGGAACATTCAAATAACCTAGTGGATACTATGAAAAGTGGATTTAATGAGCAAGCATTTAAAACATGTAAAAGAATTTGAATATTCACCAGATGGGAGAAATGATTGGCAAATATGGTGTATAGATTCAGGATGCACCGCACATTTAACCCCACACCTAACTTTGATGGTAAATGTGGTAGATTATGAAAGTGAAATCAACCTAGCTGAGAAGGGCAAAGCTAACCAAGCCACAGCCAAAGGAGATATGAGACTTACTACATGCACAAGTGTAAGCCAAGAAAATATTCACATCAAATATATCTTACATGTACCAAATTTAAGGAATAATTTCTTGTCAGTATACGAATTAGTCAACAAAGGAAATTCAGTTATTTTCAATAAGGACGGAGCAAAAATTTTAATGAAGGGAATGATTTAGTTGCTGAATCATATATTTAAGATAGAATGCTTATGATGGAAACAAAACTAAGAAATGTACCAATAGCAAAAAAATAAAATAAAATAAAAATAGCAATATAAGTTTATGGCATAAGAGATTAAACCATATAAATGAAGAATAAATAAATAAAAAATGATTCAAGGACATATTGTAAGAAGATTGGATCTAAAATTCGAAAGGTTACCAAAGTGCGAAGCATGCATAATGGGAAAACTGGTTCAGAAGCCATATAATATTACGGAAAATTATACAGTTAAACTCCTGCAGTTGATTCATATGGATTTATGTGGACCAATGCCATGTCAATCTTTAGGAGGATCTAAGTATTTTCTTGTTATAGTAGATGATTATAGTAGAAGAATCTTTGTATATTTCCTGAGGTCAAAAGATGAGACCTTTGAAAGATTTAAAGAATTTAAAGCAAGAGCCGAAAACGAATTAAGTCTTAGAATAAAAGATGTAAGAACGGACAAATGGAACTGAATTTTGTAACTCTAGATTTGAAGGACTTTTAAAGAGAAGTGGGATCCATCACCAACATACCACCACATACTCACCACAAAGCAATGGAGTCGCAGAGAGAGTGAATAGGACTCTTATAGATACAGCGAGAACCTTACTGATTGACTCAAAATTACCCATGAAGTTTTGGGCAGAGGCAATTGCTACAGCTGTGTACATTGAGAATTGTACTCCCCACAGGTCTATCAAGCACCATACACCTATGCAGAGATGGAATGGCAGGAAACCATCGGTCAAACACATTCGAATATTTGGCTTCGACACATTGGCTTGAGAGCAAACCAAGAAGAAACAAGTTTTCACCAGAGGGTAGAAAGAGAATATTTATTGGTTATTCCATTAAAAGAAAAGCCTACAGAATATATGATATAATGAAAAAGAGAATTAATGAAGTCACAGATCAGTAAATTTAGTGAAGATAAGAGAGGAATTGATTATGCAAATGATATTCAGGAAGGTACTAATTGTGATAATTTGACCTATAAAGGAAATTGTGAAGAAATAGTTGCTGAAGACTTTCTTAACTTGAAAGAAGACAATCCTGTCACAGAGAGTGAAATGAAGTCTCAGGAGGATACTTCAGTAAAACTAGGTGATGACTGTGAAAATGACTCATCACAAACTGAACCGATACAGGAAAGATGCGCAAAAGGAGGAAGAAAGAAAGAAGAAACAAAGAGCATCTTAGAAGAACGGCACAAAGCAAGACTTGAAGAACAAGAAAGGAAATTGATTAAAGAAGGAGTTCGACGCTCACAGAGAATAAAGGATAGGAATGATGCAAACTTAATATGGAAATAGATCATTATATCCCGGAGAACTTTAAAGAAGCAATGGATAGTGGAGAAAGAAATGAATGGCACAAAGCAATGGAAGAAGAGCTCAGTGAGATAGAGAAACATGAAGTATGGACACTAGTGCCAAGGGAAAATGGTATGAAAGTCATCAATAGTAAATGGGTCTACAGTACGAAGAAAACATCAAATGACGCCATATTTAAAAGAAAGGCCAGACCTGTTGCTGTTGGATGCAATCAAAGATATGGTGTACTATAAGGAAAAACCACGGAAATGTGCAGATAACCTTGGACTTGCTGGTTAGGGCTTACACAAAGGGGAGCGTGTGTTGTATATACACTGCGTGACATTGAAAATGGAACACCAAGAAATAGTGGCCAGAAAATTATGCAAATTTCAGGGTAGACGCGCCTAACCGAGTTATGCAAATGATGTAAAATGCGCAGCTCTCGTGCGCACATGGAGTAAGATATAAGGGAAGGAACTTGCAGAAAGGACAGTATTCGTGTCGTTATTTCTTCAAGGAAAATCATTGTAGAAATTTTGTTCTTGTGTCAAAAGACACGTGTAATAACAGAGAATGCCAGGTCATCGTAAACGGAGGCAGTTCAAGCAGACAGACGCTTTTACGAGGGGCATGGTGATCGGACTGAAAAGGGCAGGTTGGTCCATACGTCAAATCGCAGCTGATACACACCTTGGTGCGTTCACGGTGCACCGACTGTGGAGAAGATGGTTGGAACAAGGAAATGTGGCAATTTATAGGAATGCCGGTGCAACCAGAGTGACGTCAGCGCGTGTAGATCGGCGTATCCTTCGACAAGCAGTGGCGGCCCCACAAGCCACTTGTACCGCCATCCTGCAACATGTGCAAGACACCCTAGATCATTCCATCTCGACCAGAACCATTTCCCGTCGATTGGTTGCTAATGGCTTGCACTCATGCCGTCCGCTAAGAAGACTGCCATTGACCCCACCGAATAGGCGCCAACGTTTGGAATGGTGCCGGGCTAGATCGACGTGGATGACGGAATGGCACAGGGTCGTGTTCTCAGATGAGTCGCGTTTCTGCTTGTCCAGTGATAGTCGCCGTGTACGCGTGTGGCGTCGACGTGGAGAAAGGTCCAATCCGGCAGCAATTGTGGAACGCCCCACCGTGCGACAACGTGGAATCATGGTTTGGGGCGCAATCGCGTATGATTCCAGGTCACCTTTACTTCGTATTCAGGGCACTATGACGGCCCAACGATACGTTGATGATGTGCTGCGACCGGTGACACTCCCCTACCTTCAGGGGGTACCCAATGCCCTTTATCAGCAGGATAACGCCCGACCGCACACTGCTCGCATTAGCCAACAAGCTCTGCAAGATGTACAGATGCTTCCCTGGCCACCGTACTCTCCTGATCTCTCACCAATCGAGCACGTCTGGGACATCATTGGACGCCGTTTGCATGCCTTGCCACAGCCGCGTTCAGTAGACGAACTGTGGCAAATGGTTGAGAGGGAATGGAGAGCCATCCCTCAGGACGCCATCCGTACTCTGATTGACTCTCTACCTAGACGTGTTGCTGCGTGCATCGCCGTCCGCGGTGGTCCTACTTGCTACTAAGCCGACGCCGTTCTCGCTCTGTATTATGACTATCATTTTGAAATAAAGATCACTTATTGTTCGTCCCTGTCTCTCTCTGTTTGCCGAGTTTCATCACTTTCTGGCCACTATTTCTTGGTGTTCCATTTTCAATGTCGCGCAGTGTATATTAACTAGCCGAATGACCCAGGCAACGCCCGTGTTTTACCCGATTGAATGTTTTGATTCAAATACTATTTGTTACTATTATAATTTGGCGCCTTAAATAAATGCATATGTTAGTTAATAACTATAGCCTATGTGCTTTATCTGTCTATGTACTGTTGGCTTCCGTAGGCGTCTCTTACTGGAAAAAAGAAAGAGAGGATTCCATTTTGTTATTAACTAATATATGCATTTATTTAAGGAGCGACCCGCTCCAACACAATAGTTACAAAAATGGGGGGGGGGGGGGGGGGGGGGCAAAGGTGGCGTGATCGTAGCCGACCAATAGGAGGGCGCCATTTCAAAAAAAAAAGCAAACCGTGACAGAGGCGACGAAGAATGACGCTCGAAACAGTATATAGAATTAATTGTTCCACAGAGTGTGTGTAAGCTCACAGGTAAATAAGCGCTAACCGAAACAGAAAAAAGTTCCTTTGTTCAATTTTAGTTTCCCTTTTATATTTTGTTCGCTCTCTTGTAAATCAATAAATATAATGTTCAATTAATAATTATTGGAATCAGTTTCATTAATAATTCTAAGCAAAGTCAACAAGAACAAAAAATATATCGGGTTTGCAGAAGGTTTGGCCACCATACTCAATAAAAATGGATTTTCTTGGTTAATTCATTGCAATGATATAAGCATGGTCCAGAAGGAAATTTGATCAATAGTCAAAATATAAATAGAACAGTCTATTAGGATTGATCAGGTTAAAATAGAAAATTATAAATTCTATTCTAACTATAAGTATTTACATAGTTCATTTTTGACTGAAAGCTATTACTTAGCGATCCTTTATTTCCAACAAAACGCTATATTGCACAAAAGAGAATACTCCATTCATTTTTTTTAAGGAAAACCATACCAAAATCTTCAGTAAGGAGGATACAATATGCCATATTTGCAAAGAAAAAATTATAAATTGAAATATCTCAATACATCTTTGAGTGTCATTATTTTAAAGAAGAAAGAGAAACGTTCTTCACAAGGGTAAACGACAGCCAAATTACCTCATTTAAAAAGTATTTTAACCAGCGCCATATACAGTCGAATGGTTGCTCTGTCCCTATATAACTTTTACAAAGCAGTAAGCAGGAAAAATAACTTAGAGTGTGTATAAGACCAGTGTGTTATTTAAATATTTTCCAGTTTATTAACTTCTCTTTTTGCTTTATATTCACTCTTCTCACTTTCTACGTCTCTTTGATACGTATTCTTTAATTAAATTTCTCTTCTCTAGGTGGTTCGACTCGAATCTTTCCAGGATTTTTATTTGCATTTCAAAAAGGAAGATCAGTAATGTTATCTGTGTATAAACAAAACGCCCTAGGGGACTTGTCTCAGTATCTCGACTGTCAATCTTTTACAAGGGAGAATGAAAATTCTCTTGGAAAATCTTACAACTGTTATCTGACATCTGCCGGTATCGGCGAGATAAGAGCGAACCCCATGTTGCAAAGAGATTGTTCGATTTTTCCAGAGCTGCTACCAGATAATTCAACAAGACCTAACACGATATAATATTTTTTCTTTCCTTGCCTTAATCTATTTTATTTTTCGCTTTCAATGAATGAAAATACTGTAAAAAAGTTACGCTTCAAATTCTTATAACCTTCATTCATCAGCTGAGCAATTTTTTTATTAAGACGAAAAATCTTAGTGAATGTATCATAAGTAAATTCCGGTGTTTTCTTTTTTTTTTTCATTCTTTTATTTTACATCATTTTTTTTTATTTTCCTCTCGGATTTACCCTTTCAAATTTGTTTATGAGCTCAATTGTCTCAACAATTAGGTTTTCTTGTGTATAAATTTTATTATCTCAGTATTGATTACGATTAGCTTCACTTTTTTATCTTCATTTGCAGAAAATCCGTGGTAAATCCATGTATAATAAATTTATTTTCCTCCAATTTACTGATACTAATCTATTTATCAGCTTGATTGTCTTTATATATTTTTCTTTGTTATAAATATTATATTACCATTAAAGTACTATTAATTTTTTCCTGCATGTATCCTACATTTCTGCTTGGAGAATAAGTATAAGACTAAATTTGAAACTATTGCAGCTGTTTTATGACCACAACGATTTGAGAGTCTCGAGGAAGTCTTCCAGGTAGTTGAAGAGGAAGAAATGAAACTTAAATCTAATCTTCTTTCTGTTAGATGTCTAGTTAATAATGGCAACTAAGTATATTTTGAGAAAGGAATATCTAAAATTTATAATTGGAATGGAGAATTAGTAGCTAAGGGTAATAAGAAGATAGAAATTGTATCAATAATACTTCACCTAGAATTTTTTTAAGCACTAAAGGCAATTGTTTAAAATCAGAAAAATGTTCAGTCAAGACAATGTGCCATAGAACACTAAGACATTTGAAAGAAGAATAACGGATAGAATGATGAAGAATAATATGGTTTGAAGACCATTTTTGATTATCAACATCTCTAAAAATGTGGACCATGTATCCTTGGTAAACTAACTCAAATCCCTTTTCAAAGACATCAAAAATAATCATGATGAAAGACGATTAGAACTTAAACACATGGATCTCTGTGGTTCTATGCCAACAAAATCAGTGGGTGGTGCAAACTATCTGTACGTCATTGTGGATTCGTATAGTAGACGTATCTTTGTAATCAGGGGAGGATGCATTTGTTTGTTTGTTTTTGTTGAATTTGAAATCATCTAGAGAATGAAACCAATGTTAAAATCAAAATTGTTAGATATGATGACAGGACTGAATTTGTCAATAAAAATTTCATGATTTTTTGAGGAATGAAGGAATACAACATCAAAGAACAGCTCCATATTCACCACAAAGCAACGTAATTGCAGAACGAACCAATTGCTATAATTATGTTATATGATGAGAAGTTAACAACTGAAATTTGGGCGGAAGCCATAGCAAAAGCAGGTTATTTGAAAAATTCCACACCGACCAAGAACGATAACATGAAAACTTCTATAGAGAAATGGGCTAGAAACACAAACCATCAGTAGCCTATTTAAACATTTTTGGAAGTCTTGCCTACTATTACATTCCTAAAAATTAATATTAAAAATGGCACATGTGCTTTACAGAAGGCAGAGCGCCATCTGGTGAAACAGATATCAACTGAACATTGATTTAGCCTGTTCCCTGATATTTGGCTAACCCAATTTCTTGATAAATCAAGAAAAGCCATCCACGAACGCGTTTCGCGCTTTTGGCGCTCGTCAGCGTGAAGTAGGCTGAACCACTGCGCCAAAAAAATATTTTTTGATCCCAGTGCCTTCCTGAAAAACCAAGAAATGGGTATTTAAGGCCAAACTTGCGGTAATACGCTTAGCACATGAAAAAACGAAAGAAAAAAATAAAATATAAAAAGATCAGGTGTTGAAATCAATATTAAAAATGGCATATCCTGACCAGGAGCACATGTGCTTTACACCTGATCTTTCCTTTCGTTTTTCATCTGCTAAGCGTTTTTACGCAGGTTTGGCCTTAAATACCCATTTCTTGGTTTTTCAGGAAGCCACTGGGACCAAAAAATATTTTTTGGTCGCAGTGATTCAGCCTACTCAACGCTGACGAGCTTCAAAAGCGCGAAACGCGTTCGTGGATGGCTTTTCTTGATTTATCAAGAAATTGGGTTGGCCAAATATCAGGAAACAGGCTAAATCATTGTTTAGTTGAATTCTGTTCCACCAGAGTGCGCTCTGCCTTCTGTAAAGCACATGTGCTCCTGGTCAGGATATGCCATTTTTAATATTGATTTCAACACCTGATTTTTTATCTTTTTTTTTCTTTCGTTTTTTTCATGTGCTAAGCGTATTTACGGAAGTTTGGCCTTAAATTACTATTTCTTGGTTTTTCAGGAAGCCACTGGGACCAAAAAATATTTTTTGGTCGAAGTCGTTCAGCCTACTCCACGCTGACGAGCGCCAAAAGCGCGAAACGCGTTCGTTGATGGCTTTTCTTGATTTATCAAGTAATTGGGTTGGCCAAATATCAGAGAACAGGCTAAATCAATGTTTAGTTGATTTCTGTTCCACCAGATGGCGCTCTGCCTTCTGTAAAGCACATGTGCTCCTGGTCAGGATATGCCGTTTTTAATATTGATTTCAACACCTGATCTTTTTATCTTTAATTTTTTATTTCGTTTTTTCAATCCTAAAAATGAGAATTCGAACTTATTATAGAAGCGTATGATTATTTTTAAAATTAAACAATTTTCTATTGCTCTTACTGCAATTAAAAATTAATGGGATGGGCTGGTTCATCATCAGTGGTGAACCTTCCCAGCGGTTTCGCCAGTTTAATCTACCATACTGTTGGTATATTGTATTTTTCGGTTTTACTTTTATATAGATACTGATGTTAGACTCTTTGAATGGGTATTTTAAATGAACTATGGACATAAAATTTGAATACAGTAGAAATACATACAATTATAAATATATAATATGTTTCGAGCAATCGCTCTTCCGCAAACATCAAATTGTCTTTTATTAGAACAAGTATAATATGATAAACTAGCGCGCCATCTGTTATGAGAAAATTCAAAACTATTATAGACGCGTATGATTCTTTTAAAAATTAAACAATGCTGGGAGTGCTCACCACTAATGAGCCAGGCCCTCATATTAATTTTTCATTGCAGTAAGGGCAGTAGAAAATTGTTCAATTTTTAAAAGAATCATACGCGTCTATAATAGTTTCGAATTCTCATAACAGATGGCGCGCTAATGCATCATATTCCTAAAAATTAAAGAAATAAATTTGACTCTAGAGAAAGAAAAGGAATATTCACCGGTTACTCCAGACATTGAAAAACCTAAAGAATATATGATCCACAAGATGGTAAAATTCACGAAATTAAAACTGTCAAAATTGACAAAAATTCAAAAGGCTCTGATCTCTTTAATCCTAGAGTTTTCGGCCAACATATTCAAGATCAAATCATCTATAGAAATGCACAACATGAATCAGATTTTTTTCCGAATTACACCTACCATGGGCTCTACTCCAAAAGAACTAAATACTCCAGACAACCTAGTACCAATACCCCGAGAATATCCCGAAAACCCGGGCGTATTGCAGGAAGAACTATTGAAAATATTCAGGAATAGCATCTTAATAATCTATGAAATCAAGAAGAAAGGTTGATAGCTAGCGGTGTGAGACGATCTGAAAGAATAAAATAAAGAAACGCAACCAATGTAACCGAACTATCTTCAACTTTCATGGACCTAAAACATATCGGGAAGCCATGAACATCACATTTTCAGACCAATGGAAAGAAGCAATGGAAAAGGAGTTTGATTCATTAACTTCACATAATGTTTGGACTCTTGTACCCGAACCAGATAATGAAGACGTGATAAAAGGAAAAAGGATTTTTGATATAAAAGTGAATCCAGATGGAAGCATTGAAAAAAGAAAGGCTAGATTTGTTGCAATTGGGCATAATCAAAAACCTGGCATCGACTATGAAGAATATTTTTCTCCTGTGATGAAACTGAACTCTTTAAGAACATTGATTTCTTTAAGCTCACAACAAAACATGAAAATTGAACATTATGATGTTAAAACTGTTTATCCCAATGCGGAACTGAAAGAAGATGTATGCCTGGAAAAACCTGAAGGATTTGTTCAAGCAGGACAGGAAAATAAAATGCGTAAACTTTACAGAGGTTTATAAGGTTTACCGCAATCTGGAAGATGCTTGAATGAAAAGATGAGCATTTTTCAAATATATTGAACTCAGACGTTTAGAAAGCAAACAATGCGCATACATCCTTTAAGAAGAGGAGAAAACTCTGATAATTGGATTTTATGTAGATTATTTTCGCATTATTGGATCGGATAGTGCTGGAAAAACTTATAGTGAAATTTTAAGGTCTCTATCCCGAATATTCTTCGAGTTATTTGCAAATTTGCGTTGCAAAGTTGCCCTTTCGTTCGCAGTGAAAGGCCTCTAGCGGTGAAGATGGTAGGTAATATCAGCTGACCTAATGTACATGTAAAACGTGTTTAACAGTGCATAGAGAAAAATATGGAAGAGATATCGCATTTTTAGCCGAGAAATATTAAAATTGACAGGTTCTGGACAGAAATATTTTTTTTTTTAGTCAGTAAAGGATGATGACAATATTACTGTATCATGTTTGATTATCAGATACAAAATTATATCGGAAAAATTAAATAAAATATTAAATAAAATTATATTCGAAAAATTCCCAAAAGCAGAGACCACAAGTGAAGCCAGTTAATTTTTAGTATGCAGGAACAAAATTCAAACAGAAAAACATCCATTCGAGCAGAAGACACAAAGCCAGATCATCTCTCTATAAAAATATCGCTTCTCAGACACAAGGTTTGAAGCGGGGCTTTTCACAAGAGTGACACCCACGGCGACAATTTATAATTGTAACCAATATTATTTGAAAATCCAAATAATAGAATTTTCAAATATCGTTGTGTGAAAATTTACTTTTTTATATTTTAAAAACATACAAAGTTTGGAGCGGATCATTTCACATGAGGGACAACCTCGTCGCCAATATATAATTGTAACGAATAGTATTTGAATTTAGTATATTCATAAAATGAAATGATTCAAGCACGGATGATTCTTTCATACATAATACAAAATTCTATGTAATTCTACTGTTCTATAAGCCTTTTTCCATAGTTTTCTTGGAACCTATTTCTGAGATTCCACCCTTCAGTGTTGCCTTTATAAGCACAATCGTCTAATACAGTATTAGACGTTAATACAGTATTACACAGTAGAGGTTTGTATTGTATATAAAAGAAACATTCGTGCTTGAATCATTTCATTCTAAATACAGTGGACCCTCGGTTTACGAGCACCTTGGAGTACGAGCTTTCCGCAGTACGAGCAAAATATTTTGAAAAATTTTACCTCGGATTACGAGTGAAATTTCGCATTACGAGCAACTCGTGATGGTTGCCCGTAATCGTGATGAATGAAAATTCACTGAGATCCCTCCCTTCAGATCAGATTCGGGAAATATGTAAAATGTGGGAAACTGTGCAATTGTTCGTAGCAAGAAGAATTGCCCGAGTTTCAATTATTAAAAATAAGAAATTAGTTTCTCACTACGAGCGTTTTGCAGTACGAGCATGGCTCTGGAACGGATTATGCTCGCAAACCGAGGGTCCACTGTAGTACTATAATTAACGGGATAGTTAAGCAATTGGAGAAGCAAATTTCCATTGTTCGAGAAATAAAAATCGACACTTTTTTTTTAATTAAAATTGAAGAAAAGGAAAATTGTTTTGAAATTTCAAAAGAAGCCTATGTGGAAAATATTTTAAAGAAATTTAACCTTGTAGTAAAAACCTAGTAAAAAGCCCTATCGATCTTAATCAAGATCTGGATAATCACTCAAATACTTCTCCTGTGGACCTTAAACCTTACAGAGAAATGATAGGTTCCTTTATGTACATATTAGTAAAAACAAGGCCCGATATGATATTGACCACAAATTAATAATAAAAGCAGTAAAAGGTAAAAGAGTACATATCGATGTAGAAGAAATAACTAATTAATATCCAATATTGATGTTAAAAAGGCGTCTGGAATAGATAGTATAAGCAATAATATGATCAAATATGCTTCCCCCAAAATTGTATCGTTGCTTAATGAATTATTAAATAAAGGTATTCAAAAAGGGTATTATACTGATGATTGGAAATGAGCAGCTCTTAAAATAATTCCTAAACCTAACAAAACGAATTTAGAAATTGCTTAGAGCTACCGACCTATATCTCTAATATTAAATCTCTAAAATATTTTTGAAAAAACTAAAAAATAAAATCATTAATTTTATCAAGAAAATAATCTTTTATATTTATAAAAAATGAAATCAACGATAACATGTTTGGAAAAATAACAGAAGTTATATTAGAACATAGACAGAATCATTTAGTGTCGTTAATTGCAATCGATATAGAGGGTGCATTTGACAATGCATGATGGCCAGTTCTTTTTAAAAGAATAAATAAAGATACAATACCAGAAATATTTACTTATGGTGATAAGAAGGTTAATAAAACAATTTCAAAAAGCTGTCCACAGGGCAGAGAAGAAGAAGAGACCACTGTCTCCATTTTTATGGCTGATATTACTGAAATATTTATTAAACAAAATGCAGATACCAAATTCTGAAATACTTTGTTATGCTGATGATGCGACAATAAGAGTTTGGAATAAAGACAAGGATACTCTTAAAAATTTGATTGAATTAATCCTGGAAGAAATCGATCAATGGTGTACTCAAAATAAACATAAAATTAGTCTTGAGAAAACTTACATTCTGCATTTTCACAAAAAAAAAAAAAACATGTCCGCCAAAAAGTTTTAAAACAAAATAATTTTGCCCGTATAGGAATTAAAATATTAGGAGTCACTTTTGCACATTATTTTAGTAGGAAAAAACTTAATTCAAATCCTCACATAGATATTATAAGAAATAATGCAAAAAGATTTAAAAATCTGCACTGTCAATTTTCGGAAATGCTTGGGGTCTGAATACCTAAAAGATACTTTCTTATGGATCGGAGATATAGTATAAATTCGTAAATAAGAAAAATATGAATAAATTAAATTCATTTCAATACCAAATGCTATTATAGTGCACGCAATCGTATAAAACGACGAGTTCTAATTGTATGCATAGCATAGCCAAGATGCCTTGGCTCAACGATTTCATTAAATACAAATAAATGAAATAAAATTAAATAATTTAAATTTATAAAAAAATCAAAAATACGATTTAGATATTCAAAGCATAATAACGGATTTCATTGAATTTTAAATGGCTACTTTAAAGAACAACACAATTTAAACTTTTCAAAGTTTCTTTTCCCTAACAGCATACCAACATATTTCCGACCAAACTTTTATAATTCTTAATTCATTTCTAATCATGGAAATTTCAGAAGATTTTAAAAAAGAATTGAAGCGGTGGAAGACTCAAGTTATTTTTGTGGACATGAGGCACAAACCTCAATACATCTTTTACTAGATTGTTCTGTTTTTCAAGTCTACAGAATCTAAAATAATTTAATAGTAACAGATCCAAGTATTTTTATTTCAAGTGAAGAAATGTATATTATATTCAATACGTTTTGTAGATATATTTTAAATTATATAGCAACAAATATCTTTTAAGAAATTGATAATTTATATTATGCTTATTGTACATTTTGCCAGACACTTCTTTATTTTGTATACAGGTCTTTTATCGTTTGTTTTTTTTTTCATTCTCATTGTTAACAGCATATGACTATTCTATTTACGACCTAATATTTTGTATATATATGTATAGACAAATGTAAAGGCATACATGCATGACAGCGCAAGTGTTACTAGGGGGATATAGCGCTTTAAATTGAAATAAAATAAAATATAACATTTTTTATAAAAAATAAATATTTTATTAAAACCAATAAAGGCCTTTTTATTATTATTAAAATAACATTTTATGTTAGTCAATTCTCCCACTACAACAAAGATCGCAAAATTATTCACCTTACTGCACTTAAAAGAATATATAGATACTTGAAGGGAACAAAAAGCTACAAGCCGTGCTTTGACAGAATAAGAGGGAAAATTGAAGTCTTTACAGATGCTATCTGGCCCTCAACTAAGAAACTAAGGACTCAAAATCATTTTCAGGATATTTAACTAAACTAGGACTTCACTACACAGTATTTATTTATAAATATTTTCAAATATATAAATAATGCCGCGTAAATGCAAAGTTAATCCAGAAATGTTCTGCTACATTTATGGAAGATTTACAATTCCTAAACAAAAGAAACGTATCACCCCAAAGATAAAAAAAATACTATAAAGAATATTTTGGTGTGGCCTTAGATGATCAAGACAAGTGGTGGTGCCCCTATAGTGTGTGCGGAACGTGCTATCAAGGGCTTTTACAAGGAAAACGGGGAAATCAAAAGGTATGCCCTTTGGTGTACCAATGGTTTGGCGAGAACCAAAAATCACCATGACGATTGTTATTTCTGTGTCTGCAAAATCACAGGTCTTAATAGCAAAAAGAAGCAAACCAACTTTTATCCTGATATACCATCAGCTAGGCAACCTATTCCTTACGATCTTGAGAATCCCATACCGATTCCTAAAACGGTTCACGAATCTCATATCAAAAAGGATGATCAGCACACAGCATTTGCAGACGATCATCAATTAGAAGACCCTGAATTTATTTCAAATGAAAGTGGCATTCCACAATTATTTAATCAGGCATCATTAAATGATCTAGTTAGGAATCTAGGGCTATAAAAAGAAGCAGCTGAAATCCTTGGATCAAGATTAAAGCAAAGGAACCTCTTGTTACCACAAACCAAAATCTCTGTCTATCGTAATAGGGAACAATGTTTTTGCCATATTTTTATGAAGAACAAGGATTAGTGTACTGCAATGATATTGAAGGCGGCGTTTTTAAAACTCTGCAAATTAATTACAATGCTACCGAGCATAGACTATTTATTTATTCCTCTAAAGAAAGTTTGAAGGCTTGTTTGCTGCACTATGGTAGTGTATTACCTTCGAAACCAGTTGCCTATTCAACCCAAATGAAAGAAACCTATTCGACTCTTAAGAAAATTCTTAGGATTGTTGAATTATACCTTAAAATTATAGGAATTTTACCGGGCTTGCAGAAAGGAAACAAAAAGTATCCTTGATTTTTATGCAAGTGGGACAGCAGAGACAGAAAGAATCATCATATATAAAATATGTGTCCTGAAAGAGATATGTTTCGGTTAGGTGAACAAAACGTTGAAAATGAACCGCTTGTCCATACACTAAAAATGCTTCTTTCCCCTTTACATTTCAAATTAGGGTCAATGAAAAATTTTGTAAAGGCTCTAAAGATAGATAGCGATGCTGCAAATATTTAATGACTAAATTTCCGAAGATTAGTTGTTCTACGAGCAAGATAACGGAAGGTATTTTCATTGGACCTCAAGCTCGTAAACTAATAAATGACGAAGAGTTTATTGAAACATTGAAAGAAGATGAGAAAATGCTTGGCTTGCATTCATCGACGTTGTCAAACACTTTTTAGGCAATAATAAGTCACCGAATTATGCGAGAATCGTAGAAAATATGTTTCCAAATTCCATAAGCTCATGTGCTTAATGAATCTAAAATTGCATTTTATGGATTCACATTCAAACATTATACCTGATAATCTCTGTGCAGAGAGCGAAGAACAAGGTGAACGCTTACACCAAGATATTAATATCATTGAACAACGATATAATGGTCTTTTGAATCTACATATGGTGGCGGATTATTTTTGGAATCTGATGCGTGATGACAAACAAGCAAAATATAATATACTCCACAGAAAAATTCTTTAAATTCATAAATATAATTTTTTATTACTTCCCAAACAATGCTGCATCTTTATGAATAATGTTTATTAAACCAAATAAAATGTTTTTTCGCATGCACAGCTTTTTGTTAAGACCTTCTGGTAAGTTTCTATTATAGGGTGAAGATTAATAATGAAAGTCATTTTATATTTTATGAGAAATTGTACTTTATATTTAGATATATACCAATTTGCCGGGAGGAAATTAATCCATAGAAGCATAGGGCGCCTCTCCCGTCAAAATAAACGTCAAAAACTAACGCCATCTATTGACCGTCGCCGCAACTAGAGGTCTCGGGTCGGTGACAAAGCCACAACACGTTTATTTTGACGAGAGAGGCGCTCTATACATCTATGGATCAATTTCCTCCCGGAAAATTTTCCATATATATTCTAGTCATCGATTTGGCCCAGCCATCTTGCCAGAAAAACACCTCTTTGGTAGATTTTGAAGATTCCATTAGGTCCCGTGTGGATCTCATGGAATAAATTCCTCCCAAGACTGACGAGGGCCATTAGCCTGAAACCATGGTCTCTAGGTGGACGCTTCTCAGTTTGCCAAAGCTGATGTTGTGGCTTTGTCACCGACCCGAGGCCTCTAGTTTGCGGCGACGGTCAAAAGATGGCGTCAGTTTTTGACGTTTATTTTGACGGGATAGGTGCCCTATGCTTCTATGGATTAATTTCCTCCCGGCAAATTTTCCATCTATATTCTAGCCATAGATTTGGCCCTGCCACTTTGCCAGCAAAACACCTCTTTGATAGATTGTGAAGATTCAATTAGAACCCGTGTGGATCTCATGGAAAAAATTCCGCCCTAGATTAACGAGGGCCATTAGCCCGAAAACATGGTCTATAGGTGGACGCTTCTCAGTTTGCCAAAGCAGGTGTTGTGCCTTTGTCACCGACCCGAGGCCGCTAGTTGCCGCGACGGTCAATAGACGGCGTCAGTTTGTGACGTTTGTTTTGACAGGATAAACGCCCTAAGCTTCTATGGATCAATTTACCCCCGGCAAATTTTCCATTTAGATATACAGGATGATTCAAAAGTCTTGCACAACTTTAAAAATTAATAACTCGGCGAATATTTGCGCTAGAGCAATGCGGTAAACACCATTGTGTTCAGGTTGCAATGGAAATTTTATGGAAAATAATGAAAAATTCGAAATTGATTTTAGTTACCATTTTATTCGCTAGATGGCGCTAAACCAGAATCAAAGATTCAGCGGCCAAATTGTTTGATAACATGAAAAATATAACTGATCGGCACGTATTTTTCCTTTTTGAATACCAGGAAAGAACCCTAATAATAGCAAATGATAAATTAATAAAACACCATTTCGCCAAAAGTAGAAGAATAAGTTGAGGATGTTTAAATACAATCTGTGAGATATGTAAAATAGGTATATGAAAATTAAAACATATAGCAAAAAATATTTATATTTTAGATTGAGTTTTGTGAAATAGATTGAATGTTTGAAAAATACTGCTGATATCAATACATGATTTTTGAAATGTTAATATAGTACCAAAAATTATGATGGCACTTCTAAAAGGATTTTTTGCTTTAAGGAATGTGTAGTTTCTTGACTACCTTTGAAAAACGTGCCGCTAGGTGGCCGAATTGACTGAACGTGCTTCGCATCGCTCTTCCAATCCGGTAAATATTGATTTTTATTATTATTATATATTTGGAGTTTATCATTTCTATATTTAAATTTTTAATATACAATATTACATCAAGTAAAACGACATTTTTCTTAGTTAAGTAAATATAAAAAAATGAATTCTATCTCAAAGTCAATAAATGCCAAATTCGACGAAATAAAAAATTATTTTGATAACAAGTTCAAAACCAATCAAAAGAATTCAACAAAAAATGATATATCTTACTTGTCGTCTATGATAGATCAGGCAAAAAGTGTAATTGAATCTTTAGAAGATTTAAATAAACAAAATACAATAGAAAATTTGACTGAAATTATTGATAAAACGATAGATAGAAAATTTCAAAATATACTTAAAGAACTGCCCAAACCTAAATCCTATTCTCAAGTAGTACAACAAAAAAAAAGATAGCGAACTTATTAAAAATATACACGACAAGCACATAAAGATGAATCAACATTGTCCCAAAGTTAGAGTTTGTAAAAACTGTGGAATACAGGGCGATTATTGCTGCACTGGAGAGCTAAGATGTTTCAATTGCTTGAATCATCCTAAATATAAAAATAGCTCAACAAATCAAAGGCCAAATTCTAATCTGTGCCCGCTTTATAAAATACAAACAGATCGAATAATCCAAAGAACACAATATTCTCCCATAAATGAAGAATAAAAAAAACACCCAGTTTAAATTATTTCATTGAACATTTTAAACATAAATATTCTAAATTAATTAAAATATAAAGTGTATACAACAAAACGCCAGGAAGAGTTTAATAGCAACCAATGAACTACAATCCAATATTATATCTAACCCACCGGATACTGTTTTGATTCAAGAACCATATGTTTTGCACAATGATGGCAACTAAATGAAGGCAACTAAACAAGGAATAAAATGCATTCAACAAAATATAAGGAAAAGTGTCATAGCATTAGATGAACTTCGAGCCGCTGTACTGTCCAACCCTCCTGACCTATTATTTATTCAAGAGCCTTATATGTTGGGGAATGATGTGATATACAATAATGACTCACAAATTGTTTACTCTAAAACCGATAAAACAGTCTACACTGCAACGATTATTCTAAACAGTAGCATTAAATACCCGACAATTGATAGATTCACTAATTATTTTTGTACAACTATTTCTATACATTCAGATAATTCAAAGATTATTATTTCAAACTTCTACATTCACCCTAACAACTTCGGTAATACTCACCAAATATTTATTAAATAACTTTTGGATACTTTCGGGCAACAGCCAATAATCCTCTGTGGTGATTTTAACTCTCGACATCCTGTATGATACAACCGGATAATTAAATCTAATAACTACAAATTCTACTCTATTGTGGATAAATACAACTTGTTTATCCATAACCTTAAAACGCCTACATGTCGAAATGCCAGTATAATAGATTTAATAATATCAAACAAAAATTCTATAAAGCTGATACAGAATTGGAGCACATCAACTTTTACAAGTATTTCCGATCATGTAGCAATAACCTTCGACATTCGATATAATTTTAAAGTGCAGAGAATTGGGAAAAGTTAACATGGAAATTCATTGAAAAAGATGCCAACTAGGAAAATTTACTGAAGAGATATCATTTCATAATGTACATAACTTGTCGAATGAAATAAATCAGGCATCTAATACTACGGATTTTAACACGATTGTGATGAAACTTACGGACATAATTAGTGAGGCAGCTTATTCGTCTCTGGAAATCAAATCAAACTCTTTCAAGCATATATCCAATATTAAGTGGTGGAATGGGAATCTTGAAAAAATGAAAAACGATTTTCATTATATTAGAAACCTATACTATCGGCATAGAGTTATCCATAAAATAACTTTTAAATTTGCAAGAAACAAGTACATTAACGCTATCGAAAGAGCTAAGAAAAAAGTTGGAGAATATTCATTGAAGAAAATGAATCAAACAACCCATTTGGAAACGCCTATAAAATTTTTAAATCTTTGAGATCATCCAACAAAAATTAAGGGCTTCCTATGATCGATAATATACCGGATACTTTAAAGAAAGAAAAAATGAAAAGTCTCTTGAATGATTTATTTCCAGATGATGATGTACATTCAGATAAAAAGGAACATGTTATTATTAGAAACTATAAACCTGAATATAAAAATTATTCAACAAATGTATTGAATTGGGTTATTATCAGGATGTATGGAAAGACACTACTGTAAAGATAATTCCAAAACCTAAAAAAATAAATTACGAAACAAGCAAAAGCTACAGACCAATATCATTGACATCAAACATTTCAAAAATTTTTGAAAACATAATTAAAAACAAAATCAATATATATTATCAAGAGAACAATCTCTCTCTCTCTAATGAGTCCAAGGCAACACGGATTTACTAAACATAAATCAACGAACAGTGCAATGGAAGATATACTGGAAACCATATTGAAACACAGGCAAGGAGAACTGACTTCCTTGATTACAGTGGATATAGCAGGCGCATTCGACAACGCATGGTGGCCAGCAATTATTAGAAGACTCGATTTGGATAATATTCCCTCCAAATTAAAAATAATTATACAATCTTATTTAAACAGTGAAAGAAGGGCAAATTTCTCATATGAAGACACAAAGGTTACAAAAAATCTGACAAAAGGATGCCCTCAAGGCGGCCCCATATCCCCAATATTGGTCAAATAAGCAGTCGCGAACAAGCAGCGTCAGTGTTACCAGGGCGTGGTGGGGTATCAGGTGGCACTGGTACCTCTACAAAAAGCCACAAAAGCCCAATGACGACTCTGAGTCAAATGGCGAGTCCAGCCCGCCATGTAATCAACCAAAGGCTGTAGCCAACAACAACTACTCCAGCGTCTGCATCCATGTTAGGAACGGCTGATGAAGCGTCTGTCCTCCATGTTAGGAGCGGCTTCTTCCGTGGAAGGTGATGGCCGGCATGCGCCCTCGGGCTAGATCTTTTGATCGACAGATATCACCAACTGATGACCAAATATCCTTTAGGATATCCTGGTCTTTACAGCACTAATGAATCGGACAACTTGCCAACATTGTTGTATTGTGCTGTAAAAAACAATATCATACGCAATAATAATAATAATCCCCAATATTATGAAATATTTTGTTAAACGACTTGCTGAAGAGTTTCAAACATCCGAACACAGAAATAATTTGCTACGCAGACGACGTTTCTATTATTTGCTGGGGCAAGTCTGTCGAGGATCTCAAAATATTGGGCGAATATATTCTATGCTACGTGATTCAATGGTGTAATAGGAATAAATTATCAATAAGTCCAGAGAAAACGAAGTTACTTTACTTACATAATAAACCTAAAGTTTCAATTGAAATATCAAATATTATTTTAAACCCAGTAGATCAAGTTGAGATATTAGGCATAAATATCTCAAATCATAGTGTTCTATCCTTGAAGGTGGGAGGTAGCCAAGAGTGAGGTGTCGAGGCTGAGGCAAAGACGGACTCCCGTAATTTCTTTTATTACATAAATTGACTGACTGCCTGCTAACAACTTGTAGCGCTATTTATACATTTTTCTCAGAAGCAAAACTTGATCCTCATCAATAGACTCTCTCTCAACTTCTTTTAACGGCCACCTTGATAAAGCATCCGCATTTCCGTGGTCGTCAGTCTTCCGAAATTAAACTGAGTAATGAAAAGCACCCAGCTTTAGCGACCAAAGCTTTATCCTTGACGCTGCACATACTGGAATCGGTTTGTGAGGTGAGAACAAGTGCATCAGCGGCCTGTTATCCGTCACCAACACAAACGAGCGTCCTAGAAGCTATTGCCTGAATTTTTCACAGCCATAAACAATACTTAAGGCTTCTTTCTCAAGCTGGGAATATTTTTTTCAGCATCTGTAAGTGTTCGCGACGCAAACGCTATTGGACTCTCCTGCTTATTTTTATCTCTGTGACTAAGTACCACACCAAGTCCATAGCTTAAGGCATCGCATGCCAGTACCAGTTCCTTCGTTGGATCATAGTGTGCCAATACTGACTCATTGGTCAATATTGATTTGCATCTATTGAACAATATCCGATGTTCTCTTGTCCATTTCCAATGACTATTTTTCTTCAACAACATGTAAAAAGGAGTTAAAATATGAGAGATATTCTTTATAAATATGGCGTAGTACATCAACATTCCGATAAATGATCGTAACTGGCCAATGTTTTTAGGCTCAGGAGCATTAGAGACTGCTTGTATCTTGTTGATCAATGGATGCAGGCCGTTCTTATCGATTCGAAAACCCAAGTATTCAACCGAATCAACAGCGAACCTGCATTTATTTTTATTCAATTTCAAGTCTTTGTCCTCTAATCTTTTAAATACCAGCTCCAACTTGGCTTTATGCTCATTTGCATCTCTACCTGACATCAAAATATCGTCAATATAACAAGTCACTCCTGGTAGGTCAGCAAAAATGTTGTCCATCAACCTATGGAATTTATTCGGTGCTACAGTCACACCATAAGGGAGTCTTTTATATGCAAACAATCCCTTCGTAGTATTTATATTAACTACTCCTTTGGCTTCTGCTTGCTCTACCTGCAGATAGGCCATTGAAAGGTCCAGAGTTGAGAAAACTGTACTACCCGATAATTTAGAAAAAATCTCATCTATCGTAGGTAATGGGTATTTATCCAATATAATTGCCTTATTTTCCGTACTCCTAAAATCTCAACAGATTCTAATTCTGAGAGAGAGAGAGAGAGAGAGAGAGAGAGAGATATCTTTCTTCAAAACTGGCACTATGGGTGCTGCCCAGTCGGCGTAATTAAGAGGCTCTAAAATTCCTTTATCTACCATATCTTCCAATTCATCCTCTACCTTTTTTTTTATAGCAAAAGGCAAACTTCGAGCCTTACAAAACACTGGTGCTGCGTCCTTCTTAATGCAAATATTTAATTTTACATCTTTTAAGCAACCCAGTTCATTATTGAATAGAATTGAATATTTTTCAATTAATAACTTCATGCAAGATTTTTTTAATGATTTTATTCACATTTAGTAACCTACAGTAGTCAAAATGCAAGAATCTTAGCCATTCCCTTCCCAGTAAAACCTCTGGGAAACCTTCATCCACCACTATTAATCTAAGTTTTTTTCCGACTTCTCCAACAAAAACGTCCCTTTCTCCTACTATCTTGATAGGATTATTGCACAAGGTTTTTAAATTCTTCGAAGTAGGAAATAATTTTACTTTCAGAATTTCTGGAGATGGTTTTCGGCATCAATGTTACCGGACTTGCAGTATCCACTACACACTTTAATACATTTCCGTCTAAAGTGAGCGTAACTTTAGCCTCCGTTTCGCCCTTGAGGGACAAAATCTGTTCGTGCACATAGCTATTTTTCAGTGCATAATTTGCCGCTTTGCATACTTTACTTAGATGTCCAATCTTTTTGCACTTATAACAAGCCTTTGACTTGTGTGGGCATGCTGGTGCTAGGTGGGAATTCCTTTCGCCGCACCGGTAACATCTTTTCACTCCTGCACAGGGGTGTGCCTCTCCCTTCTATTTCTTTCAGAATGCGAGGTCACTTTGCCTATGCAATTTCCACGCAGTTCACTAGCATCCTTCTCGGCTAACTCGTACGAGACTGCAATGGCCAATACTCGATCCAGCTTTACGTCCTCATCTTCCTGCAAGAGTCTCTTCTGGAGGGCCTCGGATGACCAGCCTGCTACGAATCTATCTCGTAACATCATCTCCAGCATACTGCCAAATTCACAATTTGTGGCTAGGTGCTTCAGTTCTCTTAGATACTCAGAAACAGTTTCAGTTTCTTTTAGCACCCTTTTTAAGAATTTGAATCGCTGAGGTATAACTTTTGGCTTAGGCTCTAGATGTTGTCTTATTTTTTTAATTATTACTTCATAAGACTGCTCTTTAATCTTCTCAGGGTAGAACAAATCATTTCCTAATTTCAGGAGTTCAGAGTTCAATAAACTTAACAAGATTACGACCTTTTTCTGATCACTTGTTTCATTAGCTTCGCACGCCGCTTCAAATCGCTGTACGAAGATTTCAAAATTTTCTTCCTTCGAATCGAAGACTCTGAACGGCACAGTTAGATTAATTGCCATCTTTCCTCAGTTTGATGCCTTGAGTCAGTCTAAGTCCGCAATCCTTAAAACCTCGTGGTCGCTCCCGTAGACACGTACCAATAGTTGCACACCTCGTAGTCACTACCGTAGCTTCCCGTAGATTTTCTCGTCGCCAGAATTGTTCTATCCTTGAAGGTGGGAGGTAGCCAAGAGTGAGGTGTCGAGGCTGAGGCAAAGACGGACTCCCGTAATTTCTTTTATTACATAAATTGACTGACTGTCTGCTAACAATTTGTAGCGCTATTTATACATGAAGTCAGAAATGAGTATGCAAAGAGGATATTTGCATTTCTGCAAATATCCCAAGTATGCAAATATACACAACACATAGAATAAAAAAGAATATTAATTTTACCCCACATATCAACGATATTTTGTGCAGGATCGTAAAAATGAAAAATTTTCTGTTTTCACTATGTGGAAAGATGTGGGGAATAAATACTAAAAAAAGAATAAATTTGTATAAAAAAAAATTATCAGGCCAGTTCTTACGTATGGTTCAGAAATATGGTACAGATTTATAAATAATCGATGCAAAGAAAAACTAAATTCTACTCAATATCAAATTCTTCTTTAGGTGAGCAGAGCCTACAAAACTACATCTTCCAACTGTGTCCATAGTCTTTCCAACATCCCCCTTCTCACAGATTATATTGAATCTAAAATAATTAAATATGATTTGGCCCATCTTTCAATAGAGTATCAAAATACTTATAGACCACATTCTCCAAGTATAATTAGATCATTTTTAAGTGCAAAAATAGATGAATTATTTCTAAAAACAAATGAAACATTCCAAAGCTTTTTCCCGTTTGAATTCCAACATATTTCCGCTCCAATATTCATAATACACAGTTTATAATGAACCATTGAAATTTTAAGGGATTTTTATCAAAAATTGGCGCGATTTTGAGGATTCTAGCTGTCATTGTGGCAACGAATTCCAGGACTCAAGGGTAACTGCTGGAGTGCCCGCTCTTCTTCACCGCTGGACAACAGACAATAAATAATGTTGTATATCTATATCAATTTGTAAATAGCAGAGAGAATTATGATAACCTAAGTTTAACTATTTTTGTAAATATATTCATGATTTTCTTTCAAACCTGAAAGGTTCAGGTTCCTAATATATATTATTGTTTCTCTTTTTATTTCGATTACTTTTTGTATAATATGTTTATAACTGTTTCTGTTTAAAAAAAATGTAAATCGAGGAAATTATCCCTAGCCGGGATATCGCGTTTTGTGTGTTGAAATAAAAAAATAAAAAAGGTTATTGATTATTTAACTGGATATTTGTCATGATCCAACATATGAAATATAGAGGGGAGTGGCAAAACATATTTGTCGTACTTTATTCCAAATACCCTATGGGCTTGTCAAATTGTATCATTGCTTATTATACTGTACACAATTTTTAAAATGTGTCCTCTCAAATAAAAATCATTTTTAGATAGACCTTTTGCGTTGAATAACGTGGTAGTAAAATCATTTTGTATTATTTATTTCGCGCAAAATATCTAAAGTTGAGGGTTTACATAAAATATTCCTTATGCCATTTCTTCTAATTAGCGAAAATTGATAAACTAAAAATAAGTGGTAAAATTGTTTGTACCATACCAATGTTATTCGAGAAGTTATAACACTTTGGTCTGGACGACATATTATAAGATGTGAGCAAATGACAAACAAAAAATTACTGTTCACAAAAAATATATATATATATTCTAGATGGGAGGACCACATTTTTATCCTCATAACCCAACACAAATAACTTCAAAATATTGGTAGATAATATAATACATGACAGCTTATACTAAGGGTGTCCCATAAGTCCGTGGCCCGGCCATGAGAACGAAATATTAGAAACTGATAAATTTTATAATATATATCTTAAAGCCTTGTATAAAGATATGTAAATTTTTAAATGTCTACAACTAACAGTTTTTTTGTTATAGGTTCTGAAAGAGGACAAGAAACAGGAATCATCTAAAATGGAGACGAACGAGATTAGTTCTATAATAAAATATCTTTGTAAGAAAGGAATGTCGTAGAAATAAATCTATGAGGATATGGTGGATACATTAAGGTAGGATTTTCCTTTCTATAGCACAGTAAAAATAAGGGTAGCTGCGTTTAAATTATGAAGGATCAGCACCGAAGGCGAACATCGACCAGGAAGACCTGTTGAGTCCGTTACTCGAGAAAACATCGACAAGATACATGATTTGGTTATGTTGGACAGAAGAATGACAGTTCTTCAGATAGAAGAGACCTTGGGTATTCCAAAAGCAACAGTGGATCGGATTATGAGAGAACACTTGGGCCTCAGGAAGCTTTCTGCCTGTCGCGGAGGTAAACCCCGATATGGCTGTACCAC
>CP092873.1:57697485-57716861 GCA_030710605.1 Cordylochernes scorpioides | reverse complement strand
GGAGAAGAGAAAACTTTCCCTGTAATACTTCAAGAAATTGAAGACTCCAAAAATAACTATGCACAAGTTTTAAAAGCCTTGTAAAAGAGACATGTTTGTTGTAGTAGCGCGCTCTCCTCTAGCCACGAGCTCTTCTCTAGCCACGAGCTCTTCTGCCTGCACAGGCAACATCTCCTTTTAAAAAGGCAAAAATACAAATAAAAATATAAAAAATATCTATTTACATATATAGAATAAAGCAAAGTATATTTTTGAATATAGGAGAAATATTCTTCAACACTCTCCCACCTTGGCCTTTTTTGTTTTATAACTATCAGAAAAAGAAAAAGGTCAATAAACACAAAAAAAATAAAACTCAATACCTAAGTCTATTATATAATCTAACCTCTCTTCCGGAATGTGTGTAAACTTTCCGTACTTCTCCTGGGGTAATTTTTTCCTGCACTGGAACAGACTGTTCCGAACGAACTAGACTGATTTCACAATTATCTCTGTCACCAGATGATTCGTTGGGATCAAAATTGGCAATCGGAACAGTTAATCGTCATTTGGATTCACTATCCTCGTTTTCACTCTCCACAGTCCTTCGTGATCTTGGAACGCGTGTAGCTGCTTCATCTTGGAATCTACCTCACTGACCAAATCACTCTGTGTTATCATAACTAGGGACCTTTCAGCACTGTCTAGCTCCTCTTGTATGATGGTGTCTCCTTGAAACATAGTATCCAAGCGAATACTATCAGTATTTGTGTTAGAGTCACCTCACTATTTCCCTTGTTTTTATTCATATACCACGGATTCTCCTTGGGCTTTTTGGCTACAAATCCAGCCACCACAGTCTTCCTCCTTTCTTTTTCAATGCTTTCCAGATCATACTGTACTTTTTGATAATGGCCAGTCTTCTTTCTTTTCCTGAAGCCATTTTGGTCCCTCCCATCATCCTGATTTGATGAAATTCGATGGGGATTCACCACGGGAAGAGAAATCAGCTCGATTGTGTTCCCCTGCGATATGGTTCCAATCTTCACTCTTCGTAAGCGTCGTGATCTCCTTTACATGAGTGTTGGAGGCTTCGATCAGATCTTTCCTAGATTTTTCTTCTGCTGCATCCACGATATCGAGGACATCCAATTTCCATAAATCCTGTACGTCAAAACTGTTATCGTGAAGTGAAGACACGATCAAGCCTAAATCTTCCATGTCGTTCCCTATTTCTGATCCTATTACTGTCCACCCCAGCTTGGTTTCTGTTGCCCCAACTCCACTTTGCAATATTTGTATTCTGCCTGTCAGAATGCTGCTAAGCATTTCCGAACCAATTAACATGTGTATCGGACTCTCTTCACCTTAGTATACGTCAGTTAAGTTGATCCCTCGAGCGTTTAACTCATTGAGTATAGCATGATCCCGTACTTGACTGATGTGTCCGCAAATCATTTCATGGTCCAAGAATTTGAAATTATTCGTATATTCATTGTTGAGGCTAGAGACTGACTTTATACACGTTGTACTCCTTTTGACGAATTTATCCACCTCCGAACAGACTGTGGGTAAGTATAACATGCTGCACTCTCCTGAGGCTCAGTGCGTCCACCGCTCTCTTTGAAATATAGGACCGCTGAGATCCATAGTCGAGCAACACTCGAACATTATGCTTCCCCTTTGGTCCACTTATCTTCACTATCAGCGTTTGTAGATAGACTCCTCCCAAGGTAGCGTTGTTTAGAGTTGTTGACGTGAATTGATTGTCAGTCTCATGCTTTGTTTCAGAACTCTCCTTTGACCTTTAGTTCCGCCTTCTGGGGTTGAGAAGTCTTCTGGGCTTTCAAAGTAGAAAGTATAATAGGATAATGCTTCCCTCGGCAGACTGGACAATGTGGCTTAATCCGGCATTTCTTGAATCCATGGCTAGGACGCAGCCACCAAAAAATAAACATTCCTCTCTTTAGCCTTATCTTTCTTCTCTTGTAGATTCATCCGCTGTCTACTGTAGCATTCTTGACTCAGGTGACCTTTCCCACAAATGATGCAGTTTCGTTTCTTAGTGGTGTTGGTGATGTCAGTAGCCGTCGGCGTTTTACTTTCAGTAATATTCTTAGGAAGATATTTGATCGATTATTCTTCTTTATTTTAGTCGATCTTAAACGCTGCTTCGGCCATATTCACTCGACTCTCGCCCTTCACTTATGTCTTCAAAACGCCATGAGTTGTGTCAACTTATCCTGTACACCTCTTCCGCTCGTCGTATATTGGCTTCGTTCCCATGCTCTAAGGGTGTCTTCTGGTAGCGCTGATTCGACGAGTGGGTACAGCATAGCCGCAAACTTGTCACGAACCACGCCTAATGTTTCTAATGCTCGCAGTTGTGTCTCCAGTCTATCGTAGAGCTTCGGCTCTCACGTTCTGAAGCACGTTTTGGAGCAGGTCACGTACATAAAGCTCAACAAGCATTTCATCCTCTCCAAAACGCGATTTGATATAATCGATTACTTCAGGGTAGTTATTGGCACTCGGTGAAAATCTTTCGACTGCTTCTCTTGCTTCGGAGTTCTCGGCGGTGGCCTAATACTGGAACTTAGTTTCTGGAGGCATCTGAGGATCCCGGTCAATCGTGCTGAACTGACTGCATAACGTAATCCATTCGCTTGGTTTTCTCCCGAAATTCTTGAACTCCAGCTTTGGTAGTAGATAATTCATTGCTGCTGCCCCGCTGATTGTACTAACATCATCCTTTATTTAAAAGAGATTCGTAATCAGTCATAATGTCACTTAAATTATCCTCGTACTCACAAACGTATTCATATTCGGCAGTGAAAGTGTCCTTAGACACCGATTGTCGTAGCAGGGCTTCTTCCATTCTCTTGTTAAATATTAAAAGTTTTTCATGGTGGGTCTGTATTCGGCCTAGGATTTTCTCTAAATCTGCTTTCTTGACTTCCTTCTTGATATCCGTTTCGAGCTCCTTGAACGTCTTTGTGAACATCGCACGCACTGGGGTCCTAAGCTTCTTCAGTTCCGCACTACTAATTGGTTTTTCAGCTATCCTAAGAAGTAATCACTGGTTCACAGTTGCACCGTTGTGTAATCAGCAATTCTTCAATCTGTATCCTGTCGTCTGCGCCAAGTGTCGCGGAGGTAAACTCCGATATGGCTGTACCACGGAGAAGAGCAAACTTTCCCTGTAATGCTTCAAGAAGTTGAAGACTCCAGAAATACAAGGTGGGATCAATAAATAAGGTGAATTATAATTTATTAAAAAAGATATATGAACGATATTGAAAATTAGGACTTGATTTATTCAAAATAATCACATTGGCTTTCTATACATCGTCTCTATCGTTCTGGCAACTCGTAAATACCCTCTTTATAGGCACTCTTAGGAAGCGTGTGTGAAAAAAATCTTGCACCATTTTCTGGACATCTTCATCCGAGTCAAATCGCTTTCCTTTTAACTCCTTCTTTAGTAGTCCAAAAAGGAAATAGTCAGAGGGGGCTAGGTCTGGACTATATGCAGGATGTTCTAAAACTTCAAAACCTAATTTAATGATTGTAGATACAGTTTTACATGATGTTAAGTTTTTGGTCCAAATTAAAGAAATGTGGAATCCATCTGCAGCATATTTTTCTAAATTGCAATTGTTCTTTAATAATGGTGTGCACAGTTCCATAGCTTAGATTCAAATTGTCGGCTATGGTAAAAATGGATATTTTTCTATCCTCCAAAATTAAGTTTTCAACCGCATTTATCGTGCTTGGCGTCGCTGTAACACTTGGTCGTCCAGGTCGCTCAATATCGGTACATGTAATTCGTCCATTTTTGAACTCGTTAACCCATTTCTAAATGTTTTTTTTTTGAGACAAACAAGACTAACCATAGATATTTTTCATTATTTGGCATATTTGAGATGTTTAAATACCTTCTGCATTCAAAAAACGAATAACTGCACGTTGTTCAAGCGTGGTGCAATCCTTCAAGGGAGCTTCCATTTTAGTTTATTTATAAGTCTCGCGCCGCGTGTTGGAAAAAAGAACAGAACACCTTAAATAGTCTCTCGATGTTATATTTTAATATTCTGTGGTTTAAATTATTTTTGCTTTTTTTAATTTTTAAGAAATAAGATAATTCACCTTATTTATTGATCCCCCCTTGTAACTTTGACGAGTTTTAAAAGCCTTGTAAAAGAGACATGTTTATTGTATCAGCTATTGGCGCGCTCTCCTCTAGCCACGAGCGTTTCTGCCGGCACAGGCAGCATCACCTTTTATGAAGGCAAAAATACAAACAAAAGAAAATATACAAAATATCTATTTACATATATAGAAGAAGGCAAAGTATATTTTTACATATAGGCGAAATATTCTCCAACACTGCCTGTTGGGTTCCCAAACTTCCGACACCCGATCAAAAGGCTGTGAGGAGAAAGTTATCTTCGGATAATCTTGCGTTATTTGAAGCCAATCCAGAGGTATTTGTTAATAGGATTGTTACCATGGATGAGACTTGGGGCCATCACTTTACACCAGAGTCCAAGCGACAATCCATGCAATGGAAACACTCCGGTACTCCTCCCCCCAAGAAAGCCAAGACAGTTGCATCAGCAAGGATGGTTATGGTGTCTGTTTTTGGGATTCCGAGGGTGTACTTCTTCTAGACTTTCTGAATAAGGGTCAAACCATCACTGGCAATTATTATGCAAATCTTGTGAAGCAACTACGAGAAGCTATTGAAGAAAAGAGAAGAGGAAGGTTCCCCAGGAAGATTGTTTACCATCAAGACAATGCTCCGATTCATCGGTTGCTGCAAGCCATAGCTGCTATTTATGATTCTGGCTTTGAACTTTTACCACATGCACCCTATTCGCCAGACCTAACTCCGTCTGACTTCCACCTATTTCCTCATTTGAAAAAATCACTTTCTTACATTCATTTAAGAACAGATGAAGAGAACAATGATGCTATAACCTAATTTTTTAAGACACTTGAAACATGGTTCTTTTTGGAGGGCATAAAAGCATTAGAACATCGCTGGAAAAAGTGTATAGACCTTAAAGGGGATTATGAAAAATAAATCTTAATCATTTTATTAGTCATTTTCTTTTATGTCGGGCCACCGACTTATGGGACACCCCTCGTATAATACATGAGGTAACTGCCTTCTCACAGGTCACAATCCTTGCTCAATGTGGCGCCCTTCATTCTCAAATACCGCCTGCAGACGATAAATGACAGATTGGACAGCATTAAATTACAAATCTGTTGAAATTGATGAAACGTGCCGTCTGATAGGAGCCTTCAACATGGCCAATGTGGTAGACCGGCATCGATAAACACGCGACTCAATGTACCTCCATAGCCAAAAATAGCAAGGCGAAGTCTGGTGATCTTGGAGGCCACTGGTGTATAAAGTGGCGACTTATCACACGATCTTCACCGAGCGTATCTTTCAGCAATTGTTCGGCACAGCGGGAGAAATGAGGAGGTCCTCCATCTTTCATGAATGTTAATTCGCTCAGTGCTTGTCTGTCCTGCAATATGGGAATACCCTTTTCTCTCATAAGTTGAACATAACATTCACCAGTCACAGAAACGGTTTTAAAAGTTCTTCCATGGATTTTTTCAAAAGAAAATGACCCAATAATAAAGTAAAATGTGAACACACACAAAACTGTAACTCTGGGCTGATAATGTGGCATTTATGAAAAGTTCCTAGGGCTTCCTGTTGTCCAAATGTGGCTGTTTTGAGTGTTAACTTCTCCGTTTAGAGAAAAGTGAGCTTCATCTGTCCACAGAACATTAGCCAGCCAGTTTTAATCAATATCAATTTGCCGGCAAACCTATGCAGTTAATTCTTGACGCTTCTCAAAATCGCCGACTTTCAGTTAGTGATATCTTTGAATTTTGTAATGGGTATAAGAATACACATATGTGTGTGCTCTCCAAACTGTTCCATACGAAAACCCCGTTTGTTGAGAAACTTGTCGAGACTTACTTATCCATAGTGGATAACGTTTCAATAGCTTCAACATTCTGCGAAACCGTAACAGCCACTGACTTGCATGTCGATGATCTTCCATTCCGAGGTTTTGCTTCCAGAGAGATCAAGTCTCCTCAAAATTTTTAATCATTCGCCTAAGAGAGTAGCAAATCATTACCGGTTCTTTACCGCTTCGAATACCTTTGAAGGTTCGAAACGCTCGTAAAGCTTCAATGGCAGATTCTGAATTGCAATAAAAAAAATTCATCAAGAGTGCTTTATCCTGAAGTGACGGCATTCCAGAGTAAAATAAATTATCAGAGATAGATAAATATTTTTCAAATGAATTAAAATAAATATAATCGATACTGAGAGAGAGGGTTGAATTTAAAAAAATTAGGAATTTATTATCTTCGAAATTTAAATAGCTGAGAGGATTACAGCAAACCGCATCTGAAATATCATTTTTTTTGCTACGTTTTAATTTGCATATACCAATTTTACATATCTCAGATTGTATTTAAAAATTGTCAACCAATTCTTCTACTTTTGGAGAAATGATGTTTTATTAATTTATCATTTGTTATTATTAGGGTTCTTTTCTGGTATTCAAAAAGTAAAAATACGTGTCGATCAGTTATATTTTTCAATTTATCAAACAATCTGGCTGCTAAATCTCTGATTCTGGTAGAGCGCCATCTAGCGAATAAAATTGTAACTGAATTCATTTTTCGAATTTTTCATTATTTTCCATGAAAAATCCCATTGCATCCTGAACACAATGGTGTTTACCGCATTGCTCTAGCGCAAATATTCGCCGAGTTATTAATTTTTAAAGTTGTGACGACTTTTGGATCACCCTGTATTAAAGAAAAATAAAAGATGGGAAATTTTATGCTACACTATAATTGTTCTATTATTTTACAATTCCTGCACACACACGCATTAAAAACTAAGCCTTTAATTATTATGATATACCTTTGATTGTGTCGAATCAAAACAGAGTAAAGTAATAGTATAATATATCACTGATATATTATCTTTAAACAAAACAGATCAGATCATCCCTCCTTATTTTGTACATAGTTGGAGAAAAACGGCAAGGAGGGTATCGAGGTCGGGTAGATCTCCTAGCCCGAGGTGACGGCGAAACTTGAGGGTCTTGTTCCAGTCGGTGAGGTCCAGCTCCAGCTTTGTCCAAGGTCCATTCAGAATCTTCAACATATTTGGAATCTGAACCTATCCTCATCTGATTGACATGCACCTTAATTGTGCCTTTTGGGTTCTTTACTAGATAAACATTGTAACCTAGTCGTCGTATCACTTGGGCCTTTAACCATTTGCACCTATTTTGTATTACTCTTGTAAACAGCACTTCATCTCTAACTTCAAAATGTCGCCTTTCACACTCATTTATCCCAAATGTCCTCTGGATAAATTCAGAGTTCAAGCAATTTACAAATGTCCTAGGCACATAACTTAGGATACGTTCTGCAGGAGGCTTATCTGAAGAGGTAGGGCTATTTTTATAATTAAACAGAACATTTTGTAAAATTACAGTCCATATTTTAGTTTGGAGATTCCTCTAACGACTTTTCCAGAGCTTTTTTCTATTATTCTTACCGAAACTTCATCAATTCCGTTGGCGGGGTTAAGTGGTATACACTATTTTTCCGTAAGAACCCCTTAAATTCAAGCGAATTAAAGGGGGGACCGTTGTCAGACACTAGGCATTGCGGTAATCCGTATCTGGCGAAGAATTTCCATAAAAGATTAATATTTTCTTGTGTGTGTGCGAAGTAGTACCTCTAACTGGAAATACTTCAATCCAATTTGTATTTGCATCTACGAGGGCCATCCAATAAATAAGTTTCCCTATTTTATTTTCTGCAAACGAAACGTTGTAAAAATTAGTTAGTAGTGTAAGAAATGGTCACTTAGGATGCGTTGGAAGCGCGTGACCTTCAAAATCACGCTACTCGTACGCGCAAGTCCGTAGGCTTTAGTTTCCATGGAGCTACCACTGGTGAACGTGTCCACTTGCGAACTCCATTCTGTAATTCGTTTTTTTCACGGCGAAAAATGAAACTGCGGTCGAATTTCATCGCAATTTAGTGTCAGTGTATGGTGAAGGATGTATGAGCATCCACAATATGACACAAGACCCCACTTATGCCATAAGCAGATACATCGCAGGTTAAATTTAATGGAAGCTTCATTGAATAGTCCTAGGCACATAACTTAGGAGACGTTCTGCAGGAGGCTTATCTGAAGAGGTAGGGCTATTTTTATAATTGAACAGAACATTTTGTAAAATACAGTCCATAATAGGAGCGATTTCAAATTCTAAAATGTATTTTCGCATTGGCTAGATCTTTTTCAACGATTGTCCTTCTTTAGGAGTTGATAAAGGGGACCAGCCAAAGTTGACATAATAGGTATTTATTTGAGAAGAAGCTCAACATCCCTAGAAAACTGTTCAATGATCTTTTATCGAAAGGCTTTTTACACCTTTCCAATGCTTCCAATTTCTTTGAATCTGGTCTAACACCATCTCCATTTATAATATGACCTAGAAAACAAATATATATTTTTAAAAATAAACATTTTTCTATATTAAGGGTGAAATTTAATTCTTTTAATTTATCGAAGATCATTTTAAAAATTCTTTAATGTTTTCTTGGTCATCTTTAGAAGCAATGAAAATGGCATCTAAGTATATCACCGTGTTGGGAACATCATGAAAAAGAGTGGCCATACACCTCTGGAAAAGGCTGAAGCTGGACTGATACCAAAAGGCAATCTATTCTATCGGTAAAGTCCTCTATGGGTAGATACCACTAGCAGAATTTTAGAAGCTTCATCCATTTCAATTTGATGATATGTGAAGGAGAGATCCAATTTGTTAAAATCTTGTTTCCTCCTAGATTTCCCAACATAGTTTCTATAGTAGGTAATGGATATTTCTCATCTTCGATGCAATTATTCAAAGTATTTTTAAAATCACTACACAAACGTAGTTATCCATTTGACTTTATTACCGTTACTAAAGCGTATACCAATCACTCGCATTGACCTTTTCAATTATTTGACTTTGTTCAGGTCTGTCTAGTTCTTTGTCAATCTTCTCTTTAATGGAAATGGGTACTGGTCTAAATTAAAACAAAAATCGGGCTTCGCATTTGGCCCCAATGATATTGAATCTTTAATGCCCTGAAATGGTAAATCTTTATTTTTGAAATACAACTAGGTAGTTTTCCCTGATAGTTTTTGTAACTAACATTAACAAAGCATTTTCTAAAAACTGGAGTCAAATTTCCCGAAAAACTTTTCAAATGTCCACTGTATTTCTCTAGAGTAAATTTTTGAGATTTGTAAGAAAATTTCATTTTTGGAACTACAGACACATCTGCATCAATGTTAACCTCCATTATAGTGTCCGCATATTCAATTTTAACGTTTAACAATACTTTTGGTGCGTTTTCTAATGTGTTGCACTGAATAGTATTCAATTTATTCTGACTGGATTTATTCATTCCATAATTTTGGGCTAATTTTTTATTCCAACATACTGAACCAATGTGCCCTTTTTCTTATTGCAAATATAACATTGAGCATTTTTATATTTGCATAACTTAGTATCGTGGTTAGACTTTCCGCATATTTTGCAGGATTTATTGTATTTACATAGGAATTTAAAATTATTAGATATGGCCCTCAACTTATGAATATCATGACCAGAATTTTTCATTAAATATACTTGTGACTTCACTGCCTCTACAGATTTTGCAATATTTATTGCAAAATCAAACGTTAAAAAAGGGTTCACTTTGCAGCCTTTTAAGCGTAGCTTCATCGTAGTAACCACTTACAAATTGGTCACAAAATTTTCATTTACGTCAGTAAATTTGCACTTGTCTGCCTGAGATTTAAGCCTATTTTGTATCGGATATAAATGTTTGGTTAAAAAACATAACTTAAATCATTATATTTAAGGTCACTTGGCCTACTGGGTACCAACAAGTCGCGCAAAGTCTTATAAACATTAACTTCAATAGACATTAATAACACAGATACTTTGTCTACTTCTAATGTTTTATTCAAATCAAAACATTCTTCTAATTGTTCCAAATAACAATTAAGATCTTCACCTTCACGAAACCTTGGAGAATTTAAATTAATGGTGGCCTTACTTATATTAATTCTTAGTCGCTATTTGATAAGTTTCTATTATAGGGGAATATTAATAGTGAAAGTTATTTTATATTTCATAAGAAATTGCATTTTATATTTAGATATTTTTAAAAGAAAAATAAAAGATGCGAAATTTTATGCTACTATAATTATTATATAATTTCACAATTCATGCACACACACACACATTATAAACAGAGCCTTTAATTATGATGATATACCTTCGAGTATGTCAAATCAAAACAGAGTAATGTAATAATATAATATATATATCACTAATATATTATCTTTAAACAAAACATATCAGATCACCTTCCATCTTATATATAAAAACAATTCTCCTGATAATTTTGAAAAAGAAAGGGAAGTAAATTAGTTTTTTAAATGAAAATTTATGTGGATAGGGTAAGTAGTTTGATAAATATATATCTATTTAAGGGCAGTTATTGATATAAAATATATTATAAAATAAATGAAGCTTCTAGGGTTTTAAGTTTCTTGTAAAACTTTTATTTTCAAGCTTTCGGACTTGTCAGTCCTTCAACAGGATTATCACTTTAACAATTTAATATTAAATACATTTTTATATACACGTTATTATACACATAGTTTAAATACCTACTATATAATGAGAGAAAAATATACTATATTATTTCTGTTTGAAATTCAAATTTATTTGGAAATATACGTGCGTGGTGGATGGATGATACGTGTTGGTTGAATGATATCTCGAGACTCAAATTTAATTCTTATAAATTCGTGAACTATTGTGTTATGTATAGAAGAGTGCCTACTATGGGAGAGTATTTGACCATATTGTTTCGTATGTTTCTGATATTTCAATACATCTGTTTATTAGTAAATTAAATTTAATTGCCATCCATCGTTAATATTTTATCAAATAAATTTACTGGCAATGCGCCTTTTTTAAATATCATCAAATATTATCTCTACAGACCCTACTGCAATGATATTGGTTATTGATGGCAGATGGCAATCAAATTTAATTTACTGATATATATATATTTGTTATGAAAACACATTTTGCGGAAGAGCTTTGCTCGATGAAATACCTTGAAATTATATGTATGTTCCTCTACAGACCTATAAGCCTATGTCCATAGTTCACTAAACACCTCTAAGCTGCCTTCCATAGAAATTACAGGGTATATTCCAAACCAATCCAATACAATAGTAGAGCGGTCTAGAGATTAATTTGGCGAAACCGCTGAAAGGGTTCACTACTGATGAGCCAAGCCCTCTCATTCAATAACTCATATCATTTTGCAGTAAAGTCTGTAGATATAATATTTGATGATATTTAAAAGAAGCGCATTGCCAATAAATTTATTTGTGTAAAACATCTGTTTAAGGTTTTTTGCTCTTTGGTTATCATAGATTATATTAAAAGTCTTTGGTATTTACTATGGATATTTTAATAATACACTATCGGTTGAGATAAGTTAAATGTATAACCTGTTTATTTTATGTATTGAACTATCAAAGATCTTGGATCGTTTTTGTTAATATTCCTATTATGTTCGGCTATTCTAGTATGGACTTTTCTCCCAGTCTCCCCTACATATTTAGAACTACAGTTATTGCAAGATATGGAGTAGATAGCTTCTGTTTAAATTATTTGTTAATGGGTTTCTAATCATATTACCTAAATTTGGAGAATTTTTGTACACAGTTTTGATACCATAATTTCTAAGTGTTCTAGCTATGGATACTGATTGAAGAGAATATGGACTGATGCATACATAAAATATATACACATGCATATATGTATAATATTGTTTCTTCATTTGCAATATTTTTGGCGCATTTATTTATATACACTTCGTTCTCTTTTTATGCGGTTTTTTTAAATGCGGTTTTGGAGTTATGCGGTGCAAGAAAAAAAGAATTATTCGAATTTCGAAAATTTTTTTTTTTGGTGATTCACTTTTTCTGAAAACGAATAAGAATAACAACTACAACTCTACTATTACGCAATCAATACAAATAAAATTTTGTAACGTCCTGGTTGTATGTTAAGTTATCCAACAAACAGTAGAGGGGAAGTTCCAATGTCTTTTATTCCGCGCCTGCCGGTGTCTCTCACAACTCGTGCAAAACCGAAATCAAAACTGAAAACCCGCCGGCGTGCCAGCTGCCGTTACAAATTTATTTTTTCTTTTATTGACATGTTTTCTCTTGATTTGTTCTTAAAAACAAAAGAGACAAAAACAAAAATACCTCGTTAAAATTGCGTGTTTTTATGCTGCATTTTGTTTTCGTATGAAACTAATTAAAAAAGCCTGCATACTGGAAAGCATTAGAAAATAAAACTTTGTGAAAGAAGGTTACTACCGAAAACCGGAAGATAAATTTACTCAAGTGAATTGTAAGTTTTTTTGAATAATTTTAGTGCGTAATTGTACATTAAGTTTTTTCTATAATTTTTAGTCCTCTTAAAGAAAATGTGTGACAATAATAAAAAACAAAAAAGAAGTGCAATTTCGCTAGAAACCAAAATTATAATTCTCGATTGCTTGGCGAAAGGAGAAAGATCAACAGCAATAGGTAAACGTTATAATTTAGGCGAATCTACTATAAGAGCAATAAAAAAAAATGAAGCGGCAATAAGAAGATCAGTCAGATCTGGTACAAATTTGAGTTCTAAAATTTCATCATATTCAAGAGGCACTTTAATAGAAAAAAACAGAAAAGGCTCTCGTAATTTGGATTGAAGATTTAACTCAAAAAAGAATTCCGTTAGATGGACATTTAATCAAGATGAAAGCCCTTAAATTTTACAAGGAGTTAAAAGAATCAGAGCCATCTACATCTTCACATGAAAGTAATCCACAATTCTCTGCCAGCACAGGGTGGTTAACTGGTTTTATAAAAATACATTATTTTCATAATCTAAAAATAAAAGGTGAGGTGGCTTCTGCAGATGAAGAAGCTGCTAGAAAATATCCTGAAAAGTTGGCTAAAATTATTAACCCTTAGTTACTGGCGCCTATTTTCCTTACACAATTACTGGCGTTCGGCCTCTCAGGCCGTCTTTTAAAATCAATAATAAACCATGTTATTTATAAAATAAAAAGAAATTAAACGTATGCACATAATTTCCAAAGAATAAATATTTTGTTTTTTTCGAAAAAACAGAGCTCTAAACAAATTTAAATGAAAATGTACAAGAAACTCTTTCTATCTAAAATATTCTATATATATTCTAAAAAAATCTATCTAAAATATTTTATTCAAGTTTAGATGCACAATTCAAGCATATTTCAATAGAATGATCTTTGCAGATTGGTTCTTTGCATTTTTTGAATTGCATTTGAGTTCGACGATCTTTTTTACATAGGTAGCATCTTTTGCGTTTTTTGGACCAAGGACTGCCGCTTGTGGATTCCTAGATAACACATATTATTGATATTTCGTTTGAATATCAAATAAATATTTGCCTACCTCAAGTGATGAAGTTCCAGCATGCTTCTGAATTAATACTTGCAGATCTCTTGACAAAATTTTGGCTTGATTTCTCATATTCAAGGCATCTCTCATTAGTTGTAGAGCGAGCTGCTTTATAAAATCTTTTCGAGCCATTCCACCGTCTTGCTTGACAGCCTTATAAATTACTGCTGAATTTATTGCAACCACATCCAAAAAGTTGAAAAATAAACACAGGGGCCATCTTTTGGTTCTTCTTCCAACTGAATACATGTCTGATCAACTACATCTACACCACCTTTGGTCATATTATAAAATGTGATTATCTCGGGCTTTTATTGTTCAGCAGTTTCTTGATCAATTGTTGTGGTCGAATGCATTGTGGAGAGTAATATAACAGATTTTCCAATTTTAGGGACATAGGATATACCAAATTTTTGTTTTTTGAAAAACCAAAAGTGGAACCGAACTTCTATTATATTATACAAAATTACAATCACAAAACACAATTTAGAATGCATATAATTGAAGAGAGATTAATAAATAAACGAATGCTCAACTTATTTGTTGCGTTTGAACGTCTATAAAACCAAAAGTGAAACGGCCAATAATAGAGGCGCTAAAATTCCCAGTGACGTAATTACTGGCGCTCGGCTTTAAAGGCCGTTTGATTTAATAACTCGGGATATACAAAACAGATTTCTCTTAAAATGAAAAGTTCTTCAAATAAATGCATTTTATTAAGATACCTAAAATTTTGTTGAAAAAATATTGCATTTTGAAAATTTCGCAAACATTTTTAATTTTCACACGGCCTTTCAAGCCGAACGCCAGTAATTACGGGTTAAAGATGGAGGATATTGTGCCCATCAAATCTTCAATGCTGATGAAACAGGATTGTTTTGGAAAAAAATGCCAACCCGTACTTACATTGCAAAGTCCGAAAAAAATGCCAGTGGTTTTAAAGCTGCTAAAGATCGAGTTACTTTATTGCTGTGCAGCAATGCATCTGGCGATCGAATGTTAAAACCGCTGCTTGTAAATCGATCTTTAAAACTACGTGCATTAAAAGGAAAAGACTTAAATACACTGCCCGTACATTGGATGGCAAACAAGAAGGCCTGGGAAACAACGGCTATTTTCACTGAATGGTTCAATAAATGCTTCGTACCCGAAGTAGAAAATTATATGAAAGAGATGGGTCTCGAATTTAAGATCTTATTAATTCTTGACAATGCACCAGGTCATCCAAACTTAGAACATCCAAATATAAAGGTAGTTTTTTTCCCTCCAAACACAACGAGCCTAATTCAACCATTAGATCAGGGAATTATTTCAACATTTAAAAAATATTATGTAAAATTCACTTTCCAATTCATTTTCGATAAACTGGAATCCGATACAATAACAGTTACTGAAGTTTGGAAACAATTTAATATCTTGAACTGTGTAGATCATGTTGCGTTAGCAATTGCCGAGATAAAATCACAAACTTTAAATGCATGTTGGAAAGCTGCTTGGCCTGAATGCGTATCAAAGAGAAATGAATCAAATAGAACAACAATAGTAACATCAGATATTAGTTCAATTGCTAAGGAAATAGGTGGGGAAGGTTTTGATGATTTTGGCGAGCATGATATAGAAGAATTGCTTGTGGACGAAGCCCTAAATGATGATTATATTTTGGAAAGTATGGTAGATACTACTAAAGATTTCGAAACAGTGTAGATAGCGAACTGGAAGATGTTACTCCACTGGACGAAAAATTACTTCGGGAAGGCCTTCAACTTTCCGGTAAATTGGAAAAAAAATTTTATTCAAAATGATAATGATGTAGAACGCGCCTTAAAATTCCAACGTGATCTGAAATTTTGTATTTCTGGCTACAGAGAACTCTACAAAGAACTAGTCAAGCCATCACAGCGTTTGATTACTGACTACCTTGTCAAAGAAAAAAAAATCACTGAAGTTCCTAAAGAAGCATTACCATGTAGATCTGATGACGTAATTTTATCTTCAAGTGATGAAAGTGATCTTGCACCAATCCACAAACGGGTTCGCAAATTATCAGACAGCGAATAATGATGAAAACATTCTTAATATGATTTTAAATAAAGTTTTGTTTATGTTTTTTTTTTACATATTAAGTTTTGTTTTTGTTATTAACACACATATGTGCCATTTATTAAAATATGATGAGAAAAAATTAAATCTTATTATTTATAAATCTTTTTTTATGCGATTTCTGGTGCATTTTAAAACATTATTTAGGTTTTATGCGATTTTTTTTAATAAATGGAACGTATCCATCATTTTACATATAAATGTATGTCTTTTTTTGTGCGATTTTTTTATGCGGATTCCCCTGGAACGCATCTACCGCATAAAAAAAGAACCAAGTGTAGTTATAAGTTTAATGTCATAACCTTTACTCCAATAGATGAATATCATGAGTAAAAGGCATTATATCCAAAACTTGAGAAATTGAGCTAATCGAAAAAATAATTTGATGCCACGTTAATCAGCACAAAAAGTTAACTCAGAAAATATTTTGTTTATTTGAGAAGGAGAATTTTTTTTTTCATTTTGTGTAATAGTGTAATCTTGAATATATATTTACAAAAATGGTTAAATCTGTGATAATTATCTCTAGTATTTACAAATTCATATAGATATACAACATTGTTTACTGTCTGTTGTCTAGCGCTAAAGAAGAGTGGGCATTCCAGCAGTAGGTGTCTCGAGTCCTGGGTTTCCTTGCCACAGTGACAGCTAGAGTCCTCAACCGCTCCAATTGTTGCTAACACATCCCTTTAAATTTCCGTGGTTCGTTGTAAACCGAGTATTATAAAAGTTAGAACGGAAAAATGATGAAATTACTAACGGGAAAAAGCTTTGGAATGGTTGATTTGTTTTACAAATAATATTTATCTGTTTTTGCACTTGAAAATAATATAATTATACTTGGAACTTTATACTTGTGGTCTAAAAGCATTTTGGTCCTCTATAGAAAGTTGAGCCAAATAATATTTGATTATTTTAGATTCAATATAGTCTTTGAGAAGGTAGGTGTTCGCCAAATTATGGACACAGTTGGACGAAGTAGTTTTATAGGCTCTAATCGCCCAAAGAAGAATTTGATATTGGGAAGAATTTAAATCTTCTTTGCATCGACTATTGAATCAATATGATATTTTTGACCAAGTATTTGTTTATTTTTAAAAGTAATATCTTGAAGTATAAAGGCAAAACCTTTCGCATTTTAGTTAGTTTATACCTCTCTTTATATTTGAATAATGAATTTGTTTGAATTTATAAATCTGAATTTATGTAAAATTGAAATTACACACACACACACACCATACAACAGAGAGATTGTGAACTATAAAAATAAAGGTCACCATGCCCGTCAAAATAGACACTAAATTTCACTCGCGGACTCGGGTCGGTAACAAAGCCACAACACTAGCTCTGTCAAATTGAGAAGCACCCGCATGAATCGCATGGTTTTGGTTTGATGGGCCTGGCTGGGTCAGGGTGGGCGTTTATTTCATTGGATATACAAGATATTAATCGAAATCTTCACAGTTTGCCGAAGAGGTGTTCAGCTAATAAAATAGCTAGGCCAATCATATGTCCAAAATATAGATGCACCAAAGTCTTATTGTGGGCGCTTCTCTATTTGCCAATAATAGTGTTGAGGCTTTGCTACGCGAGTCCGCTAGTATGCAGAGACCATCGATAAAAATGGCGCTTAGTTCTAGCTTTCATTTTAACGGTAAAATTTACTTTTTTTATATAAAAATGGCTTTTTAGTAAAATTTCTTTAATTCTGAATGATATAACTCAAGATGGGTGTACATTTTAGCATGTATATCGGGATTCAGACAAATAATTCTGAACGATATTTGAAATGCAGTAACATTTATTGAAGACACACGAGATATGACCAAGTGTAAACAAATTTGCCTCTGTCGCCTTAAAAAAAAAACAGACCACCGTTGACATCAAAACATGAAACTTATGTTTTTTTTTTTTTTCATGAATGTTAAAAAATTGCTCTCTGTATAAATACACACATGAAATTTGATCTAACAAAATGGTAGGTCCATAAATTGTATACAGATTTAAAACGTTAGATATAAAAATGTCGATGAGAGAACTTATTATACCGCGACAAAGTGACAAAATCAAACAGTTCTGTAATTTTAAATTGGATGGCGTTGAAAGTTCTATTTGTAGATCGACCTATGTAGTGGGGGGACGTCAGAATCGGGGCAATTAGAAAGGAGTCAGGATTAGACACGAAACTAGTATTTAGGATTAAAGCAGGGGTGGGAAAAATAGCCATGACTTATTGTATTGGATATCCACGGTGGGAGAAATAGTCTGAGCCTATTATATAGGTTCATCAAAACGGCAGGAAAGTTAGCTCAGGCCTATTATAAATTCATCACAACGGTAGGAAAGGTAGCTCAGGCCTATTATATAGATTCATCACAACGGTGGGAAAGGTAGCCCAGTCTAGTGTATTCGCTTCCCAGATCCAACTCAATATCCAGGTAACATATATCTTAAAAGGCCAAAATTAAGGAAATACTTTTGGCACATAATCAACCAAAAATGGCACCTCTTCCTTTAAAATTGCGGTATAATAATACATTTGGGTTATAAACTCAGAAAAAAAAACATATACCATTATATACCTATACCATGGTTTCGGAGTTTGGCCTTTTTCTGTAGAGGAGTGGCTTCGATTTCATAATATCCTAAGGAATGAAATCAGTCGAATTTTCCAAAATCGTGTTCAAAGTTAGTCAGTCACTAACAGTAGGTTCTGTATTGATGTGATAAACAAAAATACAATGTTTTTAATGCATTTTTGAAGAGAGAAGTGATTTTTTTTTTTGGTATATGAATACCATTCCATAGAAACCAATGTATATAGAGATAATATTTTTAAAAATAAATTTTAAAAACTCTTATTTTTTTTGTTTATCTATCCGCTGGGGGCGTTCGTTATTTGTTTTTAAATCCGAGAGAAGCCATTTTGGAGAAAACATTTAATTTGTTGTGTGCCGGGAAGGGACATTTCAATAACTACTCTGGATCCAATAGCAAGATTTCTGTTTCTCCTAGCAACCATGTGGCGGCCTTTAAAAACTCATCTGGTCCTTGGAGCAATTTATTTTTTATTGGATTTGTAGAAGGACTTTGTGTACGATTAATTTTCTGTCGCCTTCTTTGTTTGCACTTCTTCATGTTGGAAATAAACACATAAGCTCATTTATATATCTACATTGAATAGTGCTCCATTTCTGAATGATATTAACATTTTTAACGAGGTTAAATTATTTGTTATGTATGAAAATTCTGACGATGTGTATAATGCAAAAAATAGTACAAATGTAATATTGTACTGGGGTAAAGTGCATTAATTAAGAAAGAAAAAAAAAAGGCATCTTCTTTGCACTATTTTTTCAAATTGTTTCACGTTCTCATGCAATTCTGGCCTTAACTACCCGTTTCAGGATTTTTCAGGATGCCTGAATGAGCAGCTTTCTTTTTTTTTGGCCGTTGAGATACAGTTTGCACCACGCTGACGAGGGCCACAGCCCGAAACGCGTACGTGGTTAGCTTTTCTTGATTATTCAAGAATATGTATTTGGCCAATTCTGAAATAATTAAAAATCAACGAATAGTTCACATATTTATTCCGATAGATGGGGCAAGTCATCAGCAACTTTCAGCTCCACAATAA